>VZTZ01042011.1:716-388984 GCA_013400955.1 Drymodes brunneopygia | reverse complement strand
TTTTTGGTTGAGTTTTTAATCTTCTCTCTTCTGAAAATGTGCCGAGTATTTTGGCTGTGTATGTAAAAAGGTGGTAAAAACTGTGGTGTCAGCCAGAATGACCATATGAAAACTCAGGGCTCCGTAATGAACTTCTCAAATCCTCTAATTGCCAGAGTTGAGGAGTAGCAACTGTGTCAAACTAAAATCCAACTATAAACCCCACTCATCAAGTAGGGGTGAGGGGGAGGCATCATCACTGGTGGAGGAAGCAGCTCTGACATTTGCTCTGTAATGACAGTGGAGAGAAAGAGAAAAGGGGAAGAAAAGGATACCTCTGATCTCCAGCAGCATCAGGAGACAAACCCCTTGCTCCAGTTTGGGCGCGAGCTGGTGGCTCTTCTGTGTTGCATTAAGTTTCGATTACTGGTGGCTGGAGGCTGAGAAGGCAAGGATGGGCATGAAATGGCCCATCTGGAGTGTCTCCATTGCTGCCATCCTCCTGGGCAGAGGCAGGAGGTAGGGTACCCCAAAGCCACGCCACCAGCACTGAATCTCCCATGTGCTAAATCTGAAAAGCCTGCTTGGGTGTGCTCAGTGGATGACTCAAACAATTACTTAACAATAGCTGCTTGCCTGAGCTGGCAGGGATGAAGCCAGGTTCACAATGGAAAAAATGTGTGGGCATCTTGGCTTTAGCGAAACACATGGGGAGCAGACTTGCTGCTGCATGCAGGAACTACCAACAGAGAAAGCAAGGCCTTGGGGAGCAGAAACTTGACAAGGACAAGGCAAAGGATGTCTTTGCCCTTACTTGCACGTCTTACAGGTGGAATTCCCCCAGCTGAATTTAGCTGGATAAGGGCTGCTACTCTGAGGGAAAGGCTGAGCAGCAAATCCAGTCTTTTGAAGAGTCAGCGATATTCAGAACTCCAGAATGGAGCCATCCCTTGCGAGGCCATCTTGTCCACACTAAAGATCTCTTTCATGAATGAAAGTCCACAGCAAGGATGGGAAATCCTCTCTTTTCAACAGAGAGGAGAGTTCAGCAGGGTGATGGCACATGTAGCTACAGACAGGTACTTCTTCATAGAAACAACCTGATAGCTCTTCAGAGCCTGCACACACTGAAGAACTTTATGGGGAGCTTGGAACAGGTAAAAGTGTTCACTAGCTTCTTGTGGCCTGACATTCCAAATCTCAAAATAGCCACTCTGCATGTGACTCCCAAGAGAAAGACAGCTGGGAGAAGTGTATAAGAGGGTTGTGGGGAATGGCTCTCCAGATAGGTTGTGGGCAGCATCTGGACATGGAAAAACATATCAAGAAACCTGGCAAGTAGGAATCACTCGCCAGGCTTGCAATGTGGATAAGAGCTTGGTATGCTAAGCCTTGCACCCTGCACTGTGCACTCCTGGTGCCAAGGGAGAGTGGAACTCCATAGAGATCTGGAGGGTACACACTGTGTTGACATAGAGCAGCATTCAGATGGAGATGCAACTGCAGCAGAGCTCTCATCAGGAGGGAGCAGGCAGAGACATCTATGTCCTGTCCACATGCTTTAACCCTGGAGCCAGCGCTGTGGGAGAGCAGGAGGCTTAAGTCTTGTGTTGGCAGATGTCCTAGGAAGAATGGCCCACATAGGTTGCTCTGTTGTTGCAAACAAGAGAGGGTTGTGAGGGCCAGCTGTACATTGAGAGTGAAGAGAGTGAACTTTCCTGTTCTGGAGACACCACAGTAAGGAGAGTTGGCCTGGGAGCAGCCAAATGACCCATCACCTTGCTCCAACCAACAGCATGGGCCGATGTACTCTATGTGACTGCAGTGAGTATTGAGAGGGACTTCTGTTTTTTTCTCTCCCCTTCAGGCAGCCATGGTTATAGAGAGACTGGGAGAAGAGGAATCAAAGCAAAAACTATGGTGTGGTATGGCTGGGTCTGTTCTCCTGGGCTTGATGATGCTCTTCTCCTGGCATTACTGTGTGTGCTGGACACATTTTGCTCTTCCAGCCTCTCTAGCTCTTTATGCACTGTGTTTGACCCCTGCTGGCAAGTATGTATTTATATTGGCAAATAAGCCCATCTACCAGATAAAGGACCTCTAATGAGGCAAGCAGGCTTAGATACAAAGGGTCAATGCCACGAGCTGTGCATGTACACGTTACTCTCATGTCTTCTTTGATGCAGATGGTTCACTTACGGGTCATGCTAATCCGTCTGGTCCTTCAGGCCAGGATACTCTCACACTTGATATGCAGCAGGAGGGAGTGCTTGGTGCTATTGGTATTAATTCCAGCCTTGGGAAAGCATGGACTAATTCACAGACATCAACGGGGAGCAAGACACCTTTTCCCTTTCACTGAACTCAGGAAGGAGACATTGCTGTACCAGGCCCTAGGGAGCCTGGAACTGAGCATGACAACTCACAGGTAATCACAGATGGGCTGTGAGTCATGCCCTGGAAACTGACCAGCTTCTGCTCCTCAGCTACCATTGCAAGAGCTGCATCTTCTGTTAGATGTGAGTGGTTTTGCTGCCTGCTGGTTGCTGTCCATCCAGTTGGAAGTCACCTGTACTCCTCTTTCACAGGTGGGTGGCACAAGTGCTTTGGAGCAAAATATGATGCTTGGCTTTGAAGGAGAAAGGCTGTGAGGTTTACCCATTGCACAGCCACAGCTCCAACCCTCACCAAAGCAGGTGCATTGCCCACTGCAGTCTTCAACCTCAGCAGATGTGGGAGAACTGGGGCTCTTTGGTTGCTCTTCCTATTTGCATGCAATTCCCTCTAACTCCTGAATCCTCTCCCTGCGACAGGTAATTTGCCTAGCCGACAGGAGCTCAGGAAGAGCCGTGCAGCCTGGGATTTCCCCACATTTCACACCAATGAGTCCTGACTGGCACGAGTTGAGATGTAAGATCAACAAGGAGGCAACACACAAGGATGAGAGTGGCTTCTGCTGAAACAGAAGAGATGTTGTCCAGCACAGGGAAGCAACACTACCATGCTGGGCTTGGGTAGACCATCTCATGGTGCTGTGTAGCCATTCACCTAAGGAGTCCTCTCCAATGGAGGTCATGCTGCTCCTTTGATGGGGACAACTATAACTGAGCAGTTGTAGCATGACGAAAGAGCTTGCAAGGACCAACATTGTGGTGCTGGCAGTAGCTGAGGGACTCCAGAGGCAGACAAGAAAGGACTTGCAGCAAAGCTGACTCTGCAAGGCTGAGTTGGGCAACTGCAGTTTAGATCAGTTATAGATCTAGAGGCCCTCAAGTGAGGCAGGAGACAGAGGAAGCTTCCTGCTCCTGCCAGCACATCCATATTTGGAGGTGTGGGTGAAGGGTGCTCCCTGCCTGGGGACTCAGGCACCAACAAATTGGGCCACTTAGTCTAGTACAGTGGAAGTTCGCCACAGCACTCTTCTTCTCAGGTTTTTGGGGGTTTTGGGTAACTTTGGGGGAGGAAGTATTAATCTGTACCCCCAGATAAAGAAGTTTCAGCTCTGTCTTAAAGCAAGCTCCTGCATAGTACAGAAAACAATTCATGTCCCTCCAGAACAGGTGTTGCGGGCAACTCTCCATACCTCAGGCAGTGCTGAGCTGGTTTTATGGCCCTGGCTAGGTACATCTTTGGACTATTCAAAGCCGCATCTCTCTTATTAAAGTCTGAGAACTAAATAAAGATGTCTCTTCCTCACCACCTATGCACAGGGAGGAGAATAACCCTGGTGCAAGCAGCTGCTGTTCCCCGCTGTGGCAAGACGGGCATTGGGGCTTGGCTGCCCTTCCAGGCAGCTCATCAGGGATATGAGGGAGGAGCAGCAATGCCCAGATGTGGGGGAGAGCACTGCAAGGAGGCAGGCTTGGGGGATTTGGAGGGCATGATGATCATCTCAGGCTCCAGCACAAGGAGGATGGATTTATAAGCATGAGTAAGCCTCAACTCCAGTCCATCAACACTCTCTCCCCAAGGGAGGGCATACAGCTTCCCCTAGAGCATTGAAAACATGGAGGGAAATACCCTTCAGGAACTGCCCAGATTTCATACTTGGAATTCAGACCACCAGTCTTGTGATTCCTGGAGATCTGATTCATGCTTTTTGAACGTGTGGGTTTGGCAATCCTGTGCTTACACTTACAGCCATTTCCCAACCCCTTATTTTCCCCAGAGGTGTTCTTACTTTTCCCTTTTTACTCTTGTACACATGAAATAAACTGCTTGGGGGTTAGGGGGGTTGTTACTGATAGCAAAACTCATCTATTAAATTCACAGTGAGTTGAGTTGCTCACTAAATAACACCAAAAAAAAAGCCCCACAATTTTATAGTCTAAACCAACCACAGCAGGTTGGAGCGACTCCTCATAGCTTTTGCTTTGCCTTGGGGCAGGATATACGGGGCAAGGGTTTTTTTCCCCAAGGAGCAGCAGGAAAATGCTGTCCCCCCACTGCAGCCATGCTGGGGGTGGCAGACAAGCCCTGTACCATCGTGGTGGATGTGACCTGTCTGTCCCCACATGTTTTTGTGGGAAAGGTGAGCTCCTGCCGCCCCAGCTGCTCTGGGGAGGGAGGTCTGAGTACACTCAGGCACATAAGCCCCTAGGAGAGCGTCTAAGGGCCCTTCCTGGGGTCATGAAAATAGGATGGCTTTGTTCTGGGAGATTAAATGTGGGAGTTTTGGGCCCACATTAATTTGGACCAACAAAAATCCCTTTTTTCCCTCCCATATATTTCTTTTGTGCAGTCATAGAAAGGACTGTATCTTTATCACTGTAGATATCAACCAGGGGCATAAGTAATACATCAGCTCAAAGAAACAGTATTAATTATCCAAACCCTGTGCTGAGCACCATTTGTATTCCCTCAGACAGCCTGCTGCTGGCACAATGGAAAGCAAAACCATGAACCCATGGGAGTTCTGTTCTCCATTTTCTTTGATAGCTCCCTGCCCATTTGAAGACAGAGCAGAATCAGGAAGCAAAAGGGTGAGGGAGAGGGTTTGCAAAGTGCCACCCCCAAAGTGGCCCCACACTCTCTGAGGGGTTACAAGATGTGACCTTTCAGTCTAGAATTCACAGCTAATTTCAGGAAAAGGCTTTGTTGTGGTAAATCTTAGGAATGCATAATATAGTGCTGTCCTTGGTCTACATTGCCTCAAGCAATGGGCCATGGACATCCACAGCGGATGGCACACTGGGAAAGGGAACTACCAAAAACTAGATGGAGGGAAATCCCCAGTGCAGGGTTTCAGCTGCTGAGAAGTGAGTGCTTCCTTCTCGTGACATTCTCTGTGATGCCACAGAAGCCTAACACCAGCAAGTTTTTATTGGCATCACAGCAAAGCCCAACTTGAACGAGACATCTGAAATAGCTTAATAGCTTAAAAGCACTGCAGCTGCCTGGGACAGCGTACCTTCTTTCTGCAGGAGGTGCACACAGGAATCTAGGGAAGGAAAAGTGCTCCACCCCAGCTGTCCTTCCCTGGGAAAAAAGGGAACCTGCTTCTCTGACACCTTGAGAAGGTAGATGACAGCAGAGACTTTTGCAGCCAGCACTCCTTAAGGCTCTCAAGAAGTTACATTCAAGGTTTGGAAGCTCTTGAGTTCACAAGTACAACAGGACTGACACCACCTACTCTAACAAAGATAATGGGAAAGAAAGTAACTGAGGCCTATTTTAGCCCTGTTCAAATCGATTTAATGTCTCAACATGCCCACAGGAAACCCCAAATGCTCACAATTCCAGCCTGGACAACAGGTTTGCAATAAAACTCTGTGAGCTCTCAGCTCAGACAAGGGGTAGCAGAGGAGTTGCTTGTGCAGAAGGTGTCTCCTACGGAAGGCAATCAAAGCAGCAAACCTGAAGAAGGCTGAGAAATGATGGTAGTCATCCAAGGGAAAAAAATTATTTGAGGGATGGGGAGGAGAATCAGAGCAGCCATGGAAGCTGAAGAGGAAGGCAGGCTTTCGGGCAGAGCAGAAATGCCCAGCAGCTGTGAAAGATGAAGGTGGATGCACCTGGTCTGGGTGTTGCTGGTTCATGAGCATTTCCCTTGGATTTCGCCTAAGCATGGAAGTTCAAGTCAGGCTGGAGGGTGCCTGGATGAAGCAGACAATTCCCTCCCAGTTCAGAATTCATAGAATCATCACAGTGGAGTAGCCTTGATCTTCTGACCACACTGCTTTTGATGCAGCCCAGCACACAGCTGGTTTTCCAGGCTGCAAGTACATGTTGCCTGCTCATGTCTTGCCTCTCATCCACAAGCACACCCAAGTCCTTCTCGGCAGTGCTGCTCTCAGTGACTTCTTCTCCCATCTGTACTCTTGTCTGGGGTTTCCCCGACCCAGGTGCAGCACATGCACTTGGTCTTGTTAAATCTCATGGGGATACCATGGGCCCACTTCTTGAGCTTCTCCAGGTCCCTCTGGATAGCATCCTTCAGGTGTGTCAATTGCACCACTCAGCTTGGTGTCATCTGCAAACTTGCTGAGGGTGCACTCAATCCTTCTCTGTCATTAATGAAGATATTAAATAATACCAGTCCAAACACAGACCCCAGTTGGAAACCCTTTGCTATTGTCCCTTTGTCCCCATCCTGCTGTCCATCCACCTGAGAAATGTGGAAGAGAGGTTGCTATTGGAGACTGAAGCCAAAAAATTGTTGAGTACCTCAGCCTTTTCCTCATCTGCTGTCACCACTACCCCAGCATTGTTTATTACTGGGGATACACCTTCGTACATGTTCAAAACATCATTCCCAGGGCTTAAAACACTGAGAAAGGGCAGTGGCCAGGGAGAACAGTAAGGGAAGGCAGGCAGTGCTACTGCAGGTTTGTGCAAGGCACGAGCAGGGGGGCAAGATGTAAAACTAAGGAAGCTGTGGGGGTAAAGAAAAGGTGGGAAGAAGATCCAACACCACAGAAAATAGATGGAGGGGACAAGAGTAGGAAAGAGGAGCTGGGCTACTGCATCTTGGTCAGACATGCCTGGGGATGTTTGTTCAAAAAGCCAGGGAGTGTTTGTGCCATATCCCATTATGAGGAACTCGAGCCCCTTATATATGGCTTACTGCCTGCAATGCAGACTAGCTTCTCAAGGAGATCTCAGTGAGGGACGTGCCTGAGGAGCCTGGTGCCGTGTCAGAACCAGGAGCACCCAGGGAATCAGCCGGCTGGTTCAGTGAGGGCCCAAAGCCCCCACAGCCAGGCCTCCCACCCGCCCTCTGGCCGAGAGCCGCCGGCCCCAGCCCGGCACCGAGGGGAAAAGGGCCTTCCCCCTTCCTCACGGGCAGGGCCTTCCCCAGGGCCTGGGCCGGGCCGGGCTGGGCAGGCCCGGCGGCCCCGGGGGCAGCAGGGCGGTGCTGGCTGCTCTGGGCCCAGAGCCAAGCTGGAGCTTTCTCAAGGCTGCCTCCGCCAGCGCAGCCTCTCCGCCCTTCCCGGGGCTGGGTCGCCGCGCAGGAGCTGCCAGCGGGTGAGCGCCAGCTCCCGCCACCCATCGCCCTTGTGCCACCCACCCTGCCCCAAGCCTGTGCTGCTTCCACTTCTCCCGTGTGTCAGGTGCCGCTCAGGGCAGGTGACAGCTGAACAGCAATTTTAAATCTCTTCTTGATCCCTTCTTTCAATCATCCGTGTAGTTCTGGGGAAGGTGAAAGAATCACCGAAAGAGGCAGTACCCTACCCCTTGCACTCTGTGAGGGCTGGTTGGCACCTCCTCGACTTCCTTCCTTTGGGTGCACCTGGGGTCAGCTCGGCTTCCCCGCTCCCAGACGTGGCTCAGGACTGCAGAAAGTCAAGGAGAAAAAGCCTGAAAAGGCAGACGTCTAGCTCAGGAGGTGGAGGAGCCTCACCCAGGTACAGGGAGGTCTGGAAGAGTCGGGTCTCTGCAGAAGTTTTTATCCCTACAAAGTTTTTACTTGATCAGGACTACAGAGAAGAAAAAAAAGAAAGAAAAATAAGGCTCCTGACTCACTCTCTTCCCAAGACTGCCCTAGCCCAGGGCATTTTCCCTGCCTTGGGAAGTGTTGCAAAATTTGAGCTTGCCCTGGAGGTATCTCTCACTAATTACTGGATATCCTGGTTTTGTGTAAGGATATAGGCAGAACCTTCCCACAGGTTCTTCTCTACCGCATGGGAAAAAAAACTCGAAACACTGATTTCTGTTTCAGCATCCCCAGCAGACTGCTATGAAGGGCTGATTGCACACTTGAGGGGATCTTTTTCTGGAGCCATCCTCCCCAGCTCTGGGGCATCACTCACCAACAGTTTCTAAGAAGTGTGGAATTTCAAAGGCAAAAACAAGCTTACTTTAAATATTTGCCCTCTGTACCTGAAGTTTGGGTCACTTTCAATTTTTTTCCCCTCTGTAATAAAGAAGGCTAAAGCTTTCAAATTAGAAGCAAAGCCTGAGAGCTGTGTGAGATGAGGCCTCTTTGAGTTTGCACCACCCGAAAGTCAGTCTTCAAAGGGCTAAGGAATGGGTTGGTGAAAGGCTGGGTGCAGAAAATTACAGACTTGGCCCTGACAAGAGGTAGCACAAGCCTGATTACCACCTCAGCTTGATGCAGAGCAGATGCTCACACAGGCTATAAGCCTCCAACCATGGTTTATTCACATCAGTAGAGGAAAACTGCTTTAGCTATGAGGTGTTGAGTAGCCCACGCTGTATCTACACATCTCCTGGTATGTCTAATGTACCTACACATCCTCTGCCTAGTCCCGCCTCTTCTTTCAGTGTCAGACCACCGACTCCCATGGACAGCATGTGGCCCCCATCCCACAGTAGCTCAGTTCTGTTCTAGTGATAGTCCTTGCCACTCCTTCAAAGAGAGATGAGGTGATAACAGAGGGGTTTTCCAAATTTTAAGAGACATAAAGTTAAAAATGAAAACTGCATTGAGCAGGAAGCAACAATATAAGGATTTCTTCCTCAGTAAGTCTGCTTCATTAAATACACAGCCTGCCTACACATACTCACCTGCTTTGTTCATAGAAAGGTCCTTTTCTGTCTTTTCTCAAAAAGAAAGCCTCTGCCAGAATGCATGTAAATGTATCACTGAAACTCCTGAAGAGAGGAGTGAGCTCTGTTTTCGATCCTCTGTATACACTCTCCTTTTCCTACCCTTCCTTCTTGAGACTTCCCGCTGATCAGCTCTTCAAGGGAGTCTTTATTCTCTGACCAATTTTGCACAAAGGTATCAAAGGATTTTAACACATTAAAACTTGAAACCTCTTAAAGAAAGAAGATAATTTATCTCCTTTCTCCCTCTCTCCTTGTTGCTGGAGTTTCACACCTGGGAGCTGTTATAACTCAGTCTTTACATAAAGTAGAGTATTTCTTTTTGAAAGTTACTCAGCCATCCTTATACACATAGAGTACATGTATATTCATATATAATTACTTGAAAAAAATACTTCTATCCTCCCTTTTAGCTTCTAAGAACAGAAATAAGAAACACCTTAAAATAACTGTAAATAATAAACCCCGTCACGCTAAACACTTCAAAGTGGAAGAGCAAATATCTCAAGAAGCTTGGGGAACTACACGTAATTATGAATTAGCTCTCAAAAACAGATACAGATGATCTGTCAGATAACTTTTCATTTCAAATAGATTAAAAAATACTATTCCCTGTGATCTGGTAGAGACAGTAAGTGCTTACTGATAACTGTGGAGCCGTTATCAAACAAAGCCTGTGGAGCAGGAGCACGCCATGCTGAGCTGCTGAGATGGACTTTTTACCTCAGCAGTACCTATGCAGAAGAACCCCACCTTTGCTCCCTCCCCCCAGGACGCAGCCCCAGGGAGTTAGTCTTTCAGTGGCACTGCAAGTGGGCAGAACTCTGGTGAAACACATACTGGTCACCCTCTGGGGCCTCAGTGTGGGTCCTGACACCCCTCAGTGTCCACCTGCATCCCACAAAACAGGCTCTGTACCCTTTGCTGGTTCTGAGATAGACACAGGCGGACAATGAGACACATGGTAGAGCTGTGGGACTGTGAGATGGGATTGGGGAAGAGAACGGATGACCATCTCTGACAGGGCGTCCAGCAAGAACTTTGGATGGCTCTGCCAGGGAAACATCCCTTGGAAGAAGGGAGGTAACTACTGCTGTAAGGACCTTGTAGAAAACCTTTGATTGAAGTAATGGTAGAAGTCTTGGCCACCATGAAATGCCAACTTCCTGCAAGGATCTTCCCAGCACAGAAAATAGCAACCTGAAGGCTGTGAGCTGACCTGTGCCACCATCTCCTTCCACTCCAGAATAACCATTAAAGTCCAGGATGAAAACCCTCCTTTTCCTCACTCCTTCACAGCAAAAAACCTTTTAAAACCAGGCTCCCCAGAGGGAAACTGTGAAGCAGGGGCTCATGAAGAGAGACTAGGTAGCAAAGTTATCAGCTAACATGCCAGAATAGCTACAGAGAGCAGGCAATGAGTGACCAGCTTATGCCTGTAATAGAAGAGGAAAGAAGAGGCCGTGGAACAAGGACTGATATATCTGAAAGGAAAAGAAGTTGTTTATTGCTTATTCCTTCAGTGCTACAAAGCCAAATGGGGTGCCTGTCTAGGTTACAGAAGGCCTGCTCCAAGTGAAACACTGGCATTATGGCTGGCAGACAAGCAGCCTTTGAATACAATGAGGGTGGGACAAGCCACTGACATGTGGTAATGAGCACAAAGTGGCAAAACAGACAGGTCCCATGTGCTGTGCTCTTCAGTCTTGGTACTCAGATTTGCGCCCCTCAAAGGAGTAAAGCCTTCACTACAGATTGTGGTTATTTCCAGAGCTCCAGCTGTGGGACCTGGGATAACAATGGCTGCATCCGTCCATCCAGCTTTCAGAGCATGCACAGACATCGTGTGCTACGTGCAGAGGGAAGAGTGTGCAGCGCTTGGCCTCAGAAACCCAGCAGCCCTCATTTGGAAAGCTGCTGGGAACAAGCCTGTTTCACCAAGTCCAATCACTTGGACTGTCTGCCCCTTCAGGACATCCTCACTTGCTTTAGTCTTTCTCTCTTCACCCTAGTGATTACAAATGAAGAGGAAAGCAAAGAACAGAGCAAAGAGATGAACCTGGAGAACAGCTGACAGCACTTTTGCTCAGCACAGTGCACTCACATGGCAGGACACAGGTGCCTACAAAGAGAGGGGGCCTAGAACAACTTGATGCAAACAGTAGCCTTAAGCTACTTGTGTCAAAGTGTCCAAGAGAGTGCAATGGCTTTGAGGAATCATCCAGCAATGTCTCACAATCCCCTGCTACCTTCCTCATTAAACCTCGAACAAAGCTGCAGGGTGTGTTAGTGCACTTCAGCTAGGCTTTCCCAGGGGGAGAAGGGAAAAGCTGGAGTCAAAGACAGTGCAAAGGGCTGGATTCAGTGCTAAGACTGGAAAATGGCAATAAAAGAAAAAAGCAGCAGTTGGAGGAGAAACAGTACAAGGCCCCCTTTTGTCATCAAGTAACACACAAAATTTGGCACAGAATGCTGCTGAAATAATAGTAAAGAGCAAGAAACGACAGCTTCCCCCCACAACTGCATATACCCTTTTCTCTGAAGGTTGAGCACTTCAGTGGCAGGGACAGTTGCCCAGCCAGCTCAGTGCATCTAAACAACCACTAGGCTAGCAGGCCAGCTGGAAAGCAAGAAGTGCCTGGAGCAAGCTTTGGAGCCCTCCCAGCACCAGTGGCACAGACAGTTCCCCTAGGTTCCCAAGCTTGAACACAAGCACGCTGAGAACTAAAAGGGAAGGGTGCATGATAGCAGGTTTTGTCCTCATCATTCTATGACTGGGATTTTAGTATTCCCATAAAGGGCAGGAAGACTGGGGAAAAGCATTTAAGAGAACCCCTGGTGATCTCTCCTTGAACTCCTGATGTGGCTGAGCAAAGCCCAGGTATGTCCTATAGGCCACTTTAGAGGACACTTCTCAGAAGCAAAGCTGAGCTCAAATGGGAGGCAGGATGAACCCTTAGCAGGGAGACAAGTGCCTTCAGTTTTTGCACCAAAGAAATGGACAGAAAGCTGTCCCTGTCTGAAATTAGGCCTAAAGACTTGCTGAAAAACCTTTTTGAAACATCTGCTACTCCTTACAGTGTAAAATTTTTGAATTTGAGAGGTCTCTTGGGAGTGGGGTGGGTGTGGACATGACACATGGGGGAAGAGGCAGCACACAGGGAGAATCTACTTGTGAGAGACAACTTGCTTGAGCAGCAATAAAAAGCATGTGATCTGCATCATAGGCAGGCCATAAAAACACCTGAATCATCCATCATCCTTTAGATATATCTATTTATCAATTATTTTCTCCAACATATTTCACTTCAGTATTGCACTGGTTTCAAGAGAAAGAGGCAGGCCAATATGCATATGCTCTTTGTGGTTCTCCAGCATGCACTTAATTAATTGTGAGTTGCTTTAAAAATAATTTAGGACAGTGCTTCCACAGCACATTGCTGAAGTCTGACACAGTTCATGCTTTCGCTTCCCAGAACATGTGCAAAGCTCTCACCTCTGCCCAGCTGGTAACAAAAACCCCACCACCCAGTCTCTGTGCTGACTGAGAGAAGAAAATCAGACATGAAATGCTGCTTTTTCTCCCATCCCTCCCCTTTCCAGCAATCATTTGCTTTGTCACCTACTTCTGTTTAAAACCCCTTCAGAGATGTTCATAGTTAATATGTCATGTGAGGAAACCGTGCCAGCTCCTGCGAGGGGCAGACAGCTGGGGCTCGCTCTCAGAGTCACACAATCAGTCATGGTGCTGACAGCTTCAGGTGCTGAACTTCTCACATACGGAAACAAAGTTACCAATTTATTGTTTTTAATAAAATAATTGATTTAATGCAGTATTTAAAATAATTTTTAACATCTGATCAATAAGATAACAGTACACAAATATGGAAAATGCTGCACTTTACATAAAAAGTAAAGCTAAGCATTTAATTATACAAAACAATTTTGCCTGATGCCATCAATATCTTGCAAACTATAGTTTAGTCAACGTACTGCTTTTCTTATATATATATATATGCTATATATACATATATAAATAATTTACAGCATTCATTTACTACATTTGTTTTCTAATGTTCCAACAAAAACCAACATAACCGATTCACAACTTTGTGAATTTGGTAACCATCTGCAGTGGTTCTGACAGTGCAGGACATGTGAATAGTTGCTTCAAGTTTTGAAGCAGCATGCCAAGTAACCATAGGAAGCTTGTTCTTTCAAAGAAAAAAGTTTCAGCAGGAAGCCATTCAATAGTTGGTTAGAGCATGGTGCTAATAATGTTCTGTGTTCAATCCCTGTGCAGGCCATTCACTTAAGAGTTGGACTTGATGATCCTTGGGCCGTCCCTTCCAACTCAGGATAGTCTGTAATTCCGTGAATGCAGTCAGTGCCTTTCCCACCAGTCCTGGGAAACAGCCATGCTATACAGCGCTGTGTCATGGAAGGCAACATGTTTGGAGGCTGGGGAGAAGGGTGACCCAGAGGGCTTTCCTTCTACCACAAGGCAGTCTTTACCAGCAAGCAGACAATCTTTGAATCTGTTCTAACAGTCTTTATAATTCAGAGTCCTTGTCCTCACTGAATGGAAACAAAGCAACTGTCTAAATACTATTTGAGATGTTTCCCTGTTACATCACATTAAAGTATTAAATCAATATTCTAAAGCATCCTGTGCTTTGCAAATACTGCTCCTCTCCAGGGAGACTCTTCAGCTCCAGAATTTCAATGCTTTTTAACTTTTCCCTTTTTTGTAGTCAGAACAGGTTAGTTTTGTTAATGTCTTTTCCACATCTGTGCTCAAGTTCAATGCTATTTTTTGTATCCACATAAAGATAAACCGTTCTTTCTGTTTACCCTCCTTTTTTAGGATCTTTCACTCCTTGTATTTTTAGTAACTCCAAATTTTCCATGATTATCCAAGTATGCCCTAACTACATTGTGTGATGTACTTCAATCCCAAAAATGACTGATTTGTCCTCCTTTCCTTAGTCACTTTCTCAGAGGAAAGTCTGAGGGCAATTGAGGCAAAGTATGGGGTAGAAAGGACCCCTCATTCCTTTTGCTTGCTATTTTCATCTCCACAAATGAGCATCCAGTAGTACTTCTAAACCCAGAAAATTTAAGAAGATGTTGAGCCAGACAGGCAATACATTAGCATGTTTACTGACTGCTGGTTCACAATTAAATACACTTGCCATGCTATGCTGTGCCATTATAGTGATATTTGTTGCCCTAAATAAGGTTGGATTGGAAGGTGGCACTACACATAGAATAGACATTGCAGACTCGAGTACTGAAGCAAGTGACATACATAAACTAGGGACACTCATCAAGCCCTCAGAGCTTGTAAGACAGTTAAATGCAAGCAGATAGATGCTTACGTGTGCAGCTCAGTGTTTTCACTGGTTTACAGACTGATTTAAGCCAAATATTATTAAAAACCTTACAGGTGCTAAATTAGGTATTTAATAAAAATGTTTATCTGTAAACAAGAGTTATCCTTACAACGGATCATTTTCCAGAAACTGGAATTTCAAGACAGTGCAACAATGCTTCAGTGTTTTCTTTGGCAGTAGACAGCACGGTGAAATGCAAGATTCAAATCACTTCAGAAGAGCATGGTACAAGCGCAGAGAATGCTTCATCTCCCTCTCTTGTTCCATGCAGAATACCAAGTCCCTGAGACACACACGGGTTACTCTTGGACAGTGCATTTGCTTCGTAAGACTAAAACCTGATGATCCAGGAGCAATTCCATTGCCATTCAAACCCTGAACAGGGGAGAGAAGAAGAAAAAACCCATCAGAAACAATAGAATTTCATGTCAATACAAGTTTCAGCTAAACTGGTTGGATTATACTGCCTACTTGTATAGAACTAGCCCGTTGATGTTCAGCTTTCCACATTGAAAACCTGCAATCCAAAATTCCTTGCACATTAGATATTGAAAAAGAAAAAGCAAGCACTTCCCAGCTTATGTTTTATTTCAGTCAAAGCAACCACAAAGTTCTTTCTTCCTTTAAAATTATACTAATATGGTAAGATAAATAACTGCCATTTCACTGAAGTCTGCTAGACAGACTTGTGTTGAGAAAGGAACAGCCAAATATGAAGAAGATACTAACAGAGTACCTATGCAGAGCCCCAGGTTGTGCACAGCTCTTACTGTGCTTGTTCCAGGGGTTTCCATCTCTTTGTGAAGAAAACTGTCACAGTGAGTGTGCCCCAGCTTTGGAACCTGGCCAGGAGAAGCTCTCATCCTGGCCGTCCCCTGTGCTCTGTCCTTTAAGGGTGCAATACTCAGTGAAAGCATCCAGATATTCAGAACGCTGTATCTGAACTTATCCATCTCAGTCAGCTGCCTTGCTTGGTTATGAAAATACAATTGGTAGGAGATGATGATGTTTAGTAGTTTTACAAGCTACTGGAATGAGCAACCCCCATGCTTTCCAAAATGCCCCAAGATTTATTATTAGGGGTGGGGAAGAGGAAGATTACCATGAGCTGCACAACAGACTGGCTACTTATCTTGGAGCCAATCTGTGCTGCACAGCCAGTCTCTTATCACTACTGGAGGGTTCTTGGTAATGAATGTAATTTGTACAAATGCGAGTGCTCAGTCTCTGTAACTTCAGCAAGGCAATGCCTGCCAGCATCAACACCACTTGGAGATGGTGTTGCTTGGATGCAGTGTTAACTATATCAATTCTTAGCCTAACACTCTCTGCAAGACTTCAGCAAAATGACTTTGCCCACTTTGCTTAGAGAAATCTGTTTAAACCCCCCATTTATTAGAAATGAATAGTGCTGAGCTATGTATTAGCAGTGAATGCTACTGTTGTTAGGGTGGAAGCACTGAAATTTATTAAAAATATAAAGAGATTCACCAGAGAGCACACGCTAGCCACAGAAAACCCAGGGCACGTTGCAGAAATGGAAGCTGTATTTTTTACAAGCAACACGCAGGGTATTCAGCACCATTTCATTTGCTTTACAGTCAATACTATTAAACACTATGAAATGCCATCATTTGAAACTTTCAGTTTGTTAAATGGCTTGGAACAAATGTGTGCGTGGGGAAGACTGCTGGCCACATTGCACAGAGGGCACTGCTGTCCTGGTAAGACACAAAAGGGTCACAGTTCAAGTTTGTCATATGACAACCCTGAAGGATCCAGGGAAAAGATAGTTCTGCAATGCAGCTGCCAGCACGGGTTGAAAAGGAGGTCAGTCCAACAGGATGCAGCAGAAGGCCTGAGGCAATGTTATAAATGAAACAAACCCCAAGGGTTTTCAGTAACCCAACAGCAATGTCCTTTATAATTCAAAGAACTTTATTGAGGTGAAAGTATTTTCTCTCTAAATAAGTCATTAGACTAGAATTCTTACCTTTAAAAAGACACCAAACAAAGCCACCTCAATCCTGTTCACTCTTACAAAAAGGAGACAGACGGCACAAATCCCCCAGCCCGCTTTGGAAGCTGTTGTAGCTACAAGATGCTATATCAGGGCAGAAGCACCAAGCTGCCTGCATTTGAGACAGAGTTGTGGATTTGTTTATTCTTAAATTCTTACCCATCATGCCCAGTGCAGAGACATAAAGCGATATTATGCTGTAATACCACATCCAAAGCCAAAGCTTATCCGGGGCCCCTATTTGCTAAGATAGACAGTTCACAGTTCTAAGTTTCCCATAGCATCACTCTGGCTTATCAAAGCCACCAAATACAGCATTTCAGGGGCCTCTTCCACAACCAACAGCTGCTACCACAAGTTAAAAGAAAGGATCCTTCTCTCAAAGTACATGATGGTTTAAAATTAAAGACAGCCTAGGTCATTCCAGTCCAGATAGGGACCATGCTGGGGACCCCACTTTTTAGATAGTGCTGAGCACTACCTCCTGTTAGCTACTGTCTTCCACAGTTGTATTGAAACACTGGTTTTTCCTGGTTTTGTTTTGGAACTTGGACCAAGCAGTGGTCCAAGATCTGCACATCCCAAAGAACCACCACAGACACCTCTGGTAATGTCCAAGACTTTACTTAAGAAATGCCCAACTCTGAGCTCTCAAGCTGACACAAGGGTCACTTTAAAGGAAGGTCCTCTGCTGCTCCACTTGAGCAAATTCGTATTGGGCAGGAGGTTGACCTTGTCTGAGCCTAGGCAACAGTCAATAATCCTCTCCTTTAGATCTCACATACCCCTTCCTCAAAAGCACAAAGCTTTTGAGACCTGAAAAACACCAGCCCACTCCTTACTCCCATACATCTGTATTATGCTCCTCCCATTCGGGCAGCAACCACTTGTGTCTTGCTGTTTTGGGGGATTCTTCACTGCCAGTCTTCAGCATACCCCAAGACCACTTTGTCTATTTAGAGGGGAAAAGTGCTGCTTTTCAACCAGGTCACAGACAAAGATAAGCAAATAGAAAATGCATCCCTGTAGAATCAATTCTAGCAAAGGGTGCTGCAACCAGCCTGCATCCCCCTTCTGCAACATCTAATTATTAGTGCTTTAACTAGCAATTTCTTTATTTCTTTTTTTTTTGTTACGTTGAAGTTCCTGCCTTTCAGTAAACCCTCACCACCCTGCCTTCCTTCCAAAAGGGAAATGACAGAGATATACAGCCCAGGAGGGCTGACAGCCAGTGTAGAATCTATCAGTCAGCCCAGGTATCACAGCTGACAGACTCTGTTTGTAAGCCAGGTAAGGCACTGCAGCAGTGTAACTGTGCCACTGTAAACCACCCTTCCCAGTACTGAGACCACCAGCTGGCTTAAAATCAGCCCCAGGAGGTCACAACAGCAGCAGTCCTGCTTTTGAACTATCCTCAGAATTGAGCTCAATCAGCAACTCTTCCACAGCAGCACAGTGTCACCCTAAGAGCCTTTTATACACACCTGACAGCGATCAATTACACTCACTGATCTTGGCAGCAGAACACATTGTGGAACTCCTGCTGCAGTCCCAAGCTGTTGAGCAGCCAGTTTTGTTCAGAGGTTGCTCTGGAAACCTGTTTTAAGATCTCTAGAGCTCTCTCCAGTGGCTGGATGGAGAATTAAAACCAACTCTCTCAAAAGGCAAGAGTGAAGTTAATAGAGCCACCACTACCACTTCTAGTCTGCAAGGTATCTGGAGCATGGCATCTGCAAGTTTGGATCATGGATACTGACAAGGATTCCAAAGCTGCTCAGAGTTATTGTAGAGGCCCTGACACAAAGCTCAGAGAAGTCTGCAGACACCTTCCATCCCACCAAGTTCCGGTCAGGTTCAGAGCTTTTTCCGGTGGAGTACACGCTCCCTTCCCAAATTCAGTGACTTCACACCAACCAAAATTCAAAATTTTAAACTCTTGGGAAGGAGACACCTTAAGGGAGAAAAGTGTTCAGTCAATGTTAAAAGTCAAGCCAAGCGTTCTCATTTCAATTTTTGGTGTGGCATAAACATATCACAGTCCCAGAGCCAAGATCCCAAGAGAGCGAACTGTTATTGCTGCTCTGCTGCACATTACAAAAATACCACCACCAGAAGGAAGCAAAGTCATGAGACACTTTTCAATGACATCTCCAAACACTGAAAAATGACAGCTGTGTGCAGCAGAGATGTTGTTGAAGGGTGGTAAGAGCACCTATTGAATTGAAACAAAAGCATCCAGGTTCAACCCCCATCTCTGTCACATGTGATCACACTGAGGTCAGTGATACCTAGTGTCTGTTGTACTTGGTTTCTGAGCTGTAAAACACAGAACACATTCCTGTCACATGAGAGGAAACAAGGGTTAAAAAACCATTAACACATTGTGTTCAAGCACTTACCTGAGTCTTCCCCAGCAGCCCGGGGGAAAGAAACAGACCCTGTCAAAATTGTGACATTTTTGCTCGTACACACAAGTGCCTAATAAACAAAGTGAAAGAAATTGATAGTAGTTTGGTGACAAGCCAGCCTACTGATGCTGCCTGTTCTAACAAACCTTGGTCTGACAGAAATACTCCCATATTCACAACACTAAAATATTACATGACTCAGTATTTATACAATTCTTCTTAAAGAATAAAGTTGGCTGTGTTAGGTTGGGGTCTGGGGATTTTATTTTATTTTTTAACCTTGTAGACCATTAGGGTAGCTCAAGCCAATAGCTGAAAGACTCAGATCTCTGCATCCAGGCTGCTTCTTGTGCAGCTGAAAACAAACATGTATTTATGATGTTATCTGCAGCCTACAAAAAAGCCTCACTAAGCTGTCAGATCTATATAATAGAAAACTCCATTCAACTACATATTTTTTCTTCAGATTTCATTGCAACATTCCTACAAGTCCTTTCAAATGTAGGCAATAACATGTTTTACATATTGAAACAAATTACTGTGAATGCAATGTCAGTTTATTCACTATTATGCCCAAGATTCATGTACGCATGTCACTTCATATGGGTACATCAGATGCTTAATCTGTACCTGGAGGTAATGAATCCTATACAAATATGTCATGTTAGTTAATAGACAATTATTAAGCTGAAATTTTCTGGCTCTTTGCCACATCATTTTAAGCAATGTATTGTCAACTAAATTATAAATCTCTTGACCCTTCACATGTCATCAACATTTGTGCGTTACCAATATGTTCAGCCTAAAGCTACAATGCAATTAGTCATTTAAATTGCAGATATCTTTCACATATAAGAAGAACTAAGTTCATCTCTAGCACAGAGAAGGCACGATGTGGGCCAATGAACTGTATTTCTGAAGTGTGTGAATGGCAGTTGAGAATATTTTTGCCTGTTTACATGGGGAAAAAATTCAGATCAAGTGTATGGCCTAGACTGACAGGAGCCAGGAAATTCAGCACAGAAACTGAAACTCTCTAGCTGACAGAGCTGTGCTTTGTTAGATCTTGAAACAGATAACTAAGATGCCGAAGACATTTTATAATTGCAGTAACTTTTAGCTCCCTTCTTCCCCAAACGTATGGCCATGTCACAGACACTTCAGTTGTCCAAGAGCTTAAATAAGAACCAGAAACTGAAATCAAGAGTCTGCATACATTAAGCATATGCAAAGTAAAAAAAACCTCACCCTCCAGTATCACTTTAGACCTACAGGCTGCGGGAAGGGGTGACAGAGACAGAAAGAGACACAGAGAAAGTGAGGGAAACTGCTGAAGTGTAGAAACAGATTTTGTAGCCTAGTTATGAACTCCTACTTATACATAGGTAGTCCAATTTGAGGTGATTGCTTTTAAATGAATTTTATGCTGTTTGTAAGAAAATACTTTAGCAGACTATGATGTACCAATGGCAAAGACCAGGAAGTGGCCTCACTGCACAGGGAGCAGCAAACCTATCATTTGCTACAGAGCCAATTAAATTTACACTTTAAATTTGCACTTAGACACAGTCATGTCCTTAACACCAATACTGAAGCTGATGAATTATGCCAGTGTGTTCCCTCATCAGAAGAGCTTATCGCTAAAAACGTGGCAGTAGCTTCTACAGTTATCATTTATAAGAGCATAAACTTATATATTCTTTAACTGCATGCACCCCTTCTGAAAATTCAAAAAAAGAAAAGGAAAAGCCATTTGATTGTCACACACCAGAAAAAACAAATCATGTCTCTTCCCCAGTCACTTGGAAGAGTTGAGTTTACTTCCATTCTGCAGAAAGGACTTGTTGCTTAAAGGCTTAGCTCTTCCTTGGTCAACCTAAAGAACATTTGCAAAGCTTAAATAAGCACCATGTACAAAATATGTTTAATCAACATGCATACCAGCATCCCAAAGCTGTAAAGCAAGAAGGGTAAGTTTAAGTTCTGCTAACAATGATCAGATGTGGCAGACACAAGAGAAGATGACAAGCTCATTTCCTCCACCCACAGTCAATACTAAAAATGGAACAATGACCACTGTGGTAAAACAAAGCATTTCTCCCATTTTTGCTTGCCAAACTTCTTTGCAGAAGGAGAATGCAAGCTTATGTGTGGAGTGCTGTATTAGATGTGCATAACCCTGGAAGTATCACGTTATTTGAGGCACGTTGGCCAGGGCTAGGAGTTTGACAGAAAGAAGTACTTGAAATGGCTCTGCACTGACCACAGCTGCATGATTTACTTCTGTAGCAACCACTTGCAGTAGCTTAAGTTTCCACAGCAAAACCAGACTACCTGTGACAAGGCAAGACCCACACTTACTAACAGAGCAGCCAGTCTTGGCAGGGGACAGCACAGACACAAGCAATATCTGGAAGGAGGAATTTCCTTTGCCATTGGATCTGGCAAAGAGAAAGAAAATATGTGAGATGTACACCCCTGAGTCAGTCAGTGGAACCAACCTGGAAGAAAGCAAGTGAAGAACCCAGCACCAACAGCACTTCGGGGCAGGACAGACTGCATCACTTCCAAGTACTTAATGTGTTATCATGGAGCCAGAAAATTAATGCAAAGCAAGTAGTCTACCCCAAAAAATTACACATAAAAGCATCCAACTAAGTTTTCCTGAACAAAGTAGAATAAGGGTCTGACCACTGTATTCAGATGATGACCATAAGTGTAACAGTCAGTCTTCCAAGTCTACCTTCAGAAACATCTGTAGACTTTTTTCCTCCCTGTTGCGTGATTCTGCACAAATACTGCTCTCGGTTCAAGGCCAAAGATGACCTTGCACCCAAGAAACCTCTGAATAGACAGAAAGAAATGACTCGGAACTGTAGTCTTCAAATTTCTTAAAGTCCAGTTACAGTGGGAATGAGACAAAGCTGTTTCCAAAATGGCTTTGTCAACAGAAAAGTAGTAAAACTTAATAAAAAAATATAAAAAAATCCTTGACTATTTATCAGCATTGAAAACATTATGGAGCGTGTTACCAACCAATAAAAGCTATGAAACAGAACAAAGAATTGGGAAAACGAGTCTGTGGTTTCAAGTTTACTTTTTTCTTATTTGTTTTAGAAGTGTCCTCCCTTCCCAAGATGAGTTAGTTTTCAATTCTTCCTACCCTTTAATTCATTACTGTTTACCACATGCCCTCAAACTAGGGGAGGAGAAGAGGTGGGTAACAAATGCACAAACCCCAAGACACATATAAATCAAATCCAAAGGCCTCTCCCCTTCATTGTATCCAAAAGTGTCCAGAGGGTTAAGAATGAGACAGATGAAGATATTGCCACCTCTGGATTACAAGTAGCACCAATTAACACATTTTCACAATAGAGGGCTTTTTTTACCAGGGCTTTCTCAAATTACTCTTTCTGAACAATGCATTCAAATGTTAAGCTGCAGTGAAGAGAACATGCAAAACTACCCAAACTAGTGTTTCCAACAAGAAAGGAAAAAGAATTCCCATTATACTGATGCCTTTTCTTTTTCCTTTTTTTTAAATTAGGCCTAGAGTATTAGCCTTATTTTTTCATTTCATGATCATCATGGAGTCGTCCCTACTGCTAGTTCAACTTTAGAGATACATAAGCAATCAAGACAAGATATAATTTATTCTTTTTATATTGCTTTTAGGTCCAAATTCTGTACGTGTTACACTATGAGGGGTTTCTAGCTGGAAAACACATACTTGTGTCACTACATGTTCTAGTTACCACATTAAAATGACCCATAATAGGTCTCCTGTAAAGACCAAGTAAAGCACAATTTCAGAGATCAAAATAAGATGAAATGCAAGAATCACATGCTCAACTATCTTGGGAAAAAGACTTTCAGAAGAGGAGCAAAACCTGGTGCTGGAATGTGGAGAAATAGAAAACCTTGGGCTGAAGAATCATCCCAGTTAAACACAGGTACTCGTGGATAAGTTAGCATACCATGCTCCCAAAATTGCTGGTTTTAGCCCTTCACATTTACTGCAACAGTAGGCAGCAGATCCAACCAACCTAATCTGCTGAACTGAACTTTCCCACTACCCCTGACATTTTGGTACTGAATAAAGAAAGGCAAATATATGACAAATTTGCTTACAGAGTTTCACTTTTTCAATACATATTGTAACTGATTATTTCTCCCCTGTCTGCCCAAATACCTTAGGGCTTCAGTTTGTGTCAATAATTGCTTGAAACAATTCCTTTCCTTTAATTATTGCAGTAGGCAATCATAAAAAGAAGCTGTAGAGAGTTGACATGGCCATAAGACACACAAACGTTGTACAAAGAACATTATCCAAAGAAAGCTGAAGTCTTAGTTAAAAATCTTAATCCAGTTAGCATCAGCGATTTCACTCAGGAATGTTAAATATCATTCATCTGATATAATAACCAATAACTTCTTCCATCATACCTGCCTATCAAGTTACTAGGCTTTAAAAATAATAATCATTAAAAAGGTCACAGGAGTATTATGCACAGATTTACTCTTTGCTATTGCACAGCCTAGAAGTTCTGACATTTAAGATTACTTGAGAGTAAAGCTGTCTGTATTTTGTCTGTATTTGCAATTTGAAATGAGAAAGCACATCCTGCCTGTTTAAATTATTCTCAGACAGGTTGCCCAAAAAGATGATTTTAAAGATGCCCAAATGTGTATCAGCCTAAGGCCATATTGTACTTGCTTTCAGTTTCAAAGACCTCCTTTCATCTCTGAAGAATGGAATGTTGTTTACTGCTCAGGATGTTTTGCCATGTTATCATGAATGTATTACAAATGTTCTGCTTCTTGAACTTGAGAGTGTTTGTCAAAACCATTCTTTATTCTACATGAGAAGTCTTAAGCCTTTTATAAATCCTGCTCAGATATATTGGGACACTTAAAAACATTTAAATCTAAACATCCTTCTCAAGGATTGCTCTCCTGCATAATTTCATGAAATAGGAAAAAAAAGGTCTGCAGGGAAATGCTTTCTGGTAGCACGAATCCTAAGAACTAGGTGCTGGAATGCAAGAAATAAAAATAGTTTCACTGTCAGATTTAGTTTCACCTACTACCCTTACAAAAGTCTGGTATGGCAACCTATATGAGAAGCTGCTTAAAGCACAGCAGATAAAAATTGTGACAATGGAATGTTATCAAGGTTTATGGTCAGTTTTAGGCGTGTCATATCCACATTCTTTTAAAGTGGCGAAGTAAATAATGGATCACCAGCTTTCAGCAGCAACACTGTTATCTGTCTTGCTTTGGCATAATCTCATGAAGCTTTTAATAAAGCAGACATACCACAGATGATGAGAAATAACTGAAAAGTACTTAACAGGCAGACTTGTTAAATATTCAGAAACAAATCCGGCAATAATTACAGAAAACCACTACGAAGAACAGGAATAGCTACCTGATAGAAGCTTGGGGGAAGAAGAGAAAAGGATGGGGAAAACTGTGCTTGTGCTAGACTGATTTTTTCAAGTTTTTCCAGTGGTATTATAAAAAAAAATAACCATACATTTAGCTTCATGTGAAAGTGCATTAAAAAACTTCAAAGAAGAGAAGAAAAGCTGTTCAAAAGCTGTGAACACTGCTTTCTGCAGCTTTTTTAGAGACAGATTGCTTCCCTTCACTTGTGGTTAACAGGGAGTATTCAAAGACTGAATTCTGCATCCATGTCAGGGAAAAAAGAAATTAAAAATTCACTGAAACATGTTTATCTCACCTGCTTAGTGAGGCCTCTTGTGACAGTCCAGATAAAGAAAAAACTACAGGACAGATGCCACCACTGTCTCAGTTACACCACAAATAACTGAGGACAAGGTCCTCCCAGATTCTGCTATGCAAAAATGACACAGTATTTTCAAACCTACCATCTATTTAACCTTCCCAGACAATAAGAATGAAAAACACTTAAGGTTCATCAGAAAGGATATCTTCACTACCACAGCCTCCGCACCAGAGTTACTTTCCAGGCTCCTGCTCACATGTCAGGCCAACCAGCCTTTCATTTGGCGTATCGAGGCTTCATGACAGAGGGGCAGAACTGGCAGTAACACTGGTTTCTCCCATCTCCAGCCAAAATGATGACTTCTAACAGAAGTAGGCTGTCAGTCTCCTCTGAAAGGACTTCTGCAGCCACAAAAGCTTCCCAGGTACTGAAAGCAGTTACTCTCCAGCATGTTAAAGAGATTTGCTGAGGAGAGATTTGTTAAAAGCACTTTCAACATTCAACATGAGCCAGAGAAGATGATCAATCTGGCTCACTGCAGGAAGTGAATGGTCTAGCTTTACTGACTTATTTACTGCTTTTTGGGAGAGCCTAGCCAAGGTGAGCTCACAGAATATGCCAGAGGAGTCCCTATGCATTGTGCACGGATAAGTGTCCCCAGTCAAATGTCAAATCAAGAGCCATTTCAAAAGCCATCCAAACCAGCCACTGTAACTGAGGGGCCATGACAGCTACCTGCTGTGGAAGGCCACCAGAGCTTGGTTACCTTCCACTGCAGATGGAAATTCCTCTGAGTCATCAGTCCTTTACACACAGCGCTCTTAAGCACAGTCTTTCCTTTAACACACAGTTACACACCCCCATCAAATTTACCAAAAACAAACCTCTGAAGCACCTAACACACAAACTAGGTTTCTTACAGAATGCAACAAACCATTTTGCATGAGAGAATTCTCACCTCTCCCAACAGGAAGAGATAAATGTAATTCAGTATGAAGACGTAACACCATGCAAGTCATTGCAAGCCATGTCTGTACCTCGAGCCCAATGTTTGATGAATCCAATGGTCTTTTCTTCCTTGGTCCAATGGCTGCCAAAGCTGTGAGGTTGGCTTCTCTTTGTTGCATCTGTGCTAATTCCAACTGTTGCATCTAATTTAAAAAGAAAACATCTACATTAATTATGATACACATTATGATAAACATTCTTCTTATAACAGTTTCAGACAGCTCTGCAGTTCCGTCAGAAACAATGTGTTTCACAGCATCTTTCCCCTCTGCCTGGTCACTTTTGACGAATTCCAGTATCAGTCATGCTTGAAGCCCTTGGACAGCACTGTCTAAGTAACACCTTTTATGGAGGCCACACTGTGGTATCAATGCAGCCTTAACAGGAGTCTTGCAGCTGGTTCCTTATCTCCCAAGCTTTGTTGTTTCTGATTAACAGAAAATCTTGATCCGGTTTATGAAGCTGGATTAGTATTAAAAATTGAAATTATCAGGTTCTGTGACCTGGGCATGTTCTTAATTCAAATTTTCAATTCTGTACTGTACAAGCAAGAAACCAGATTTCCTCATGCTGCATCACCTGAACCCAGCACTCAATACTGCTGTTGTGAAACACTGTACTACTCAATGCAACAGGATGCTGCCAGTTGACTGCTAATCCTTCATTTCCCAGTACATATTTGAATGTTCAGGAAACATCTGAAGCAAGGTAGAGATACACTGCATGTTTATTTTCACTCACCTTCAAAACTTTTGAACACGAAGAAATCATTAGAAACAACCTTCACCTGGGTTCAGTAAACTTGGGATGGGATAGAAACCCAGGGTAAAGAGGATTAAAAAAAAAAAAAATCATAGATGCCAGCTGCCTGGGAGCTCAACCCAGTCAAGGCTGCTGGCACACTTACTACCTTGGATCAGCCACCTTGCTAATACAACCACACTGCTTGCAGATCCACCAGCTGTCCAACTTGGAGCCTGGGTGGAGAAGGAAGGCTTTACAAACATAAACCTCTGGTTTGATGTCAACCCTGCAACTACTATAGCTCTGTAGGCCATGCCCTCCCCATTTCCAGGACTTAGAAGATTGTTCAGATGGGGATTCTCTGCATGGATGTGCGTGCATGTCTTAAAAATATTGAAGTACAACCATACTATGGGTAGGAAAGCATCCCAATCTCCTCCCCTCCCCCACGAAAAACCCAATGAATTACTGGGACTTCCTCACCCAGTCAATACAGATATCTTGCTTACCAAGCCTGCAACACTCTATGATTTTGCTTGCTTTTCAGCTCTCAGAGATCCCACTCAGAGAGAAAAGCAGCTGATAACAACTGAACTTGCAGCACCTACATGGTGTAAGTCCCCCACCTGTTACCACTCAAATAAAGATGAATCCACAACAAAGAAATACTTTGGGGTTCAGGGGGAGTGTTTTGGGGAAGAGAGCTTTTGGCTGGGTGGTTTCTGGGTGGGTGTTGTTACAAGCCTTATTTTACTTCATATAGATAGACTTTAGTGATGGTGGCAGCTTCACATCAAGTACTGCAGCAACTAGGCTATTTAAATAAAAACAGTATTTCAGGGCAAGATTCCTAAAACAACAACGTTCCCTGGAAGACTCAAACTGCTCAAGGTTTTTCAGCAGAAATCAGGGAAAGCAAGATTTTAACAAATATGTTGAGAACAGAGTTTTTGTAGGGTTCGTTGGTTTTTGTTTTTCTTTTTTTTAGGATGAGACAAATGTTTCAGTTTTGAAAACAACACTATTTGCAAATCAGCTTTGATCACCCTATGTAGGCTTCTGTTATAGAAACGCAGTAGTACTTCTTCAGTGTTAGATACCATCATTCACTTACCACACACACTATTCTTGCTTTTGTGTGCAGTGTAAACACTTAAAAAACTTTATTCATCAAAATTCACTCAATTCAGTCAGCTTGGGTTTTTTTCCAAGTATATAGTATTGCTTTCAAGAATACTTTACAGAATACAAACTTTCAAACTACTAGTATTTTGCAATTTTCTGAGGTTAACTTCAGCCAACCTACTTGCATGAAGTGTTTAAAATAAACTTTTGTTTAATCTCAGTCTTGACCATGTATCTTTATATTCAGGAACACACTGCAGCCAATCAGAGATGAGGGAAAGTGAAAATAAATCAAAAAAATAAATTGAAACTTTGCGAACTGTGGAAGATTGAAGCGTAGAAACTACTTAAGCAGGAGCAATAAAATGCTGAGATATTTTGGCAGAGGCAGGTGGTGACTTCCAGCCTCAGCTGCCAAGGTCTCCAACACTTGGAGCCACCCAACCCTGACAGGCAGCTATGGAGCATCCCTGCAGAAGTGAAGCACTCCTTCCTGCCAGCAGTGTAGCTCACTCATCACAATGGTCACATGTACACCACAGTCCTCTTACCAAGAGAAGGGGCATTGCAACGTGCCATGCACATAGCACCCCCCTGGGGAAAGATTAAATTCCTAAAGGTTCCAGTGAAAAAGAAAACCAGAAGGGGAAAGATGATTTGCTTTAATTTAGGAACCATTACACTCAAAGTAAAAGGACTTTTAAAACCATTAAACTCAAGACAAAGCAAAACAAAACAAAAGCCTTTATTAGTCTAACCTTGTGGTTCCATCCCTGGGAATCACTGGAAAACATATCCCCCTTCTCTCAACCCTGCAAAACACATGCCAACCAGCTTTCCTGCAGTTAGGCTTGTCAAAAACGTGTGGCTGCTGAACACCTCTGGCTTGAAGCAGCATTGAAATGAGCCCCTCTCTCCTTTTTACAGCTACTGCTGATGGGTAGCCATGGTCAAGTGTGAGCACAAGAGGCAAAGCCATGAATTAAATACCAAGAGGGCTTTGGGTTGTCTTCAACATGGGGTGGAGGGGACTGGGTGAGTTGAGGCTCTCAGGGTGGAGCACCAGGATGCTGCTCTGATAGAGGACTGGGCAGTGCCTTGGCACTGCCACCATTTACCCCATGGAATCCAAGCAGACCAAGCGTGCTGCTGGCACAGGCACCCTGCAAGAAGGAGCACTGCTGGCACAGAACCTACCAATAACAAAGGAGAGGATGATACTTGGGGGACTGCATGAAAAAGATGTGCTTTCTAGAAGCAGAACTGACACATCTTTGACCAGGCAGTTCCCAAGACAATGCTGGAATCACATGTCATTACTAACATCTGCTGTCTCCAATACATTTTCCACCTCCTAGCTAGTCAAAGGATTTTTCAAATAATACAGAATCTCACCAGGGGTTTGAAGCAAAAGGAAAAAAAAAGAAATCATAGTCTAGTTGCATTCTACACATCTCAGGGATTTTTCTGAGAACATAATTAAGACAAATGAATTTAAACACTCAATTTCTATAATGGACTCAACAGATCCCCATTAAGCGATATGGGCAGGCATCCAAATTACCCTGCTGAAGCCAGGAAAATCATCTTTTCATCAAGTTTTGTTCCATTAAAAATTGCAGATTAAATGTCTAAACATTGTGTGAGCAGTTAAAAGCATAGGATAAGGAGAAGACAGGCAGATAATGTCAGGGGATACCCGAGGATACTGGCTGGCTAACTACTGCCAGATTTTCCTAAATGAGATTAGGAAAGATCAAGAGGTGACTATGTGGAGTCAAATCTTTCTTTAACAGTTGGTTTTGTAGCATGTAAGTTAGGGAAGAAAGATGACTGCAGCAGGGGACAGTAAAAGCAGTATAAACACTTTATTAAAATATAACACAGAGAAGCTGCATAGTTTCCCTTCTAGTGGTCAGCTTTATTAACATTGGTGTCATTGAGGACAGCTGGATACAAAGAGAACTGTCACCCCCCGGTGAAATCATATCATCATACCCATCTTGACAACTGATTGACTTTTTTCCTTGAAGACAGAAGTGTGTGATGGCAATTCCAGAGGAGCAGGGGGAAGCTGCACCTTACATCAGACCCTGAAACTAGCAGGCTGCCCCTCAACCTGACCTACTTCATCTGCTCAAAGATGCTGCTCGTCCATCGCAACACAAGAACCCAACACATGCTCTATTCAAAATTCATTCCCCAAGAAGGGCATTAAAAGGGTATGGGTTCCAGGAAAGTGGCAAATGAATGTTCATGCTTCTTTCCCCCTTTCCTATTTTCACATATGCTAAGAATTGCAGTACAAAGAGTTCTAAAAACCTGTGTATAAAGATCAAATTGCTATGAAAACGTCTCAGAACTTGTAAAATAGTCTTCGTTGCTGCTGGCCTTTTTAATAATAAAAATAGGGTTTAAAGTCTGGTCTTGCAGCAAGCAGGAATCTCTAGGGTGACACAATAACCATTTTAGTTAATCTGACCTGCAGCAGAAATCAGGAAATAAGGTTTATTTTAAAGTCCTTCCTTATGGTGAAATGGCATTTGCAGCATGGCTGTAATCACACAAAATGAAAGGTTTTAAAATTGACCTCTCTGTTCTTCACTCAATCTTCTGAGAAAAGCATTTCTTTTCCTGCTCACAGAAATTCTCTCACTTACGTTTCATACCCCACATTTCAGAAAATACACAAAATCTATTTTTACTATTACACCAATGACATTTTTAGGGCAGTTTAATATTAAAAAATAAATTTCAAGTTGTGTAAGAAGACAAGAAGTACTTCAGCTATGAGATGCTGAAACTTTTACTTAAAGCAATACTGCAGATTGGTTTTAAACTCTTTTGGTTACCAAGTACATGATAATGTGGTTGCCTGCCTTATCAGAGCCCCAATAATGCAAGTTATGCAAATCTTGAGGATTTCCCTAAACCCAAAACATCCCTTAAACATAACTGATGAAAAGTATACACTGCCACAAATAAAGTCAGCTAAGTCACAACAGCTAATCCATGATGTGTACAGCAGAGGGTGGCTGTATTATCAAAGGTGGGGGGAGAAAGAGTGTTCTCTAGCTGAATACAAGTTCACCTTGGAAAAGGAGTAAATTAAAGCCTTCATGTCTGGTCACAAAGTACCCAGCACAGGATTCAGGTATTTTGTAAAAGCTTTCATAGAAGACAAAGCACATGAAACATTTAATCTCTAGATCCTCAAAAAATGGTTTTACCAAGGAAAGTTTTTCTATAGATAGAGACGAGATCACCTGTCTTAGCCAGGGCTCACAGAACAGTAACAGGACAGGTTACAGAAAAGCCAGACAGGCAGCCCTTGTCCAGCACATGACATGCCAGCATTGTGCTGGCATGAGGAATTCATACCACTGCTGGCTTCTGCAGGCACTTCAATATACAAAGTACTAGGAAACAAATCTGAGGAGCAGAGAAAAGAAATCTCTCTTCATTTGAATGCTAGGAACTTATGCCTGGGAAAACAAAAAGCCAAAAAATTGTCTTGGCAATGCAATAACAAATAAATACAGCCCCATGGATGGAAATGAGCTCAGAAGAAATGCTGGGAAGACAGATGTGGCTAAACACCACAATTCTGGACTTGGTTATAACTAGTATAAGAGAAAGACTTAAAAGTGTATGTACAAGATACTGGGTTTAATATTAAGTAAAAAGTGGGGATGTCTCCACATATGACATTACAGGCAGATGGAGTACAGGACAGATTAAATAAATATTTAAACTAACAGAAGAACTGGCAGGAAAGGAAACCAGGGAAGGCTGAAGACAACTTAATGTATGCCTAAGGGTTATGTGTGCTATCCAGCAATAAGTACATCAGGAGTAATAAAAGCACTGAAGTAGATGAACAAGAATTTGTATAAGACTTGCGGGGGGAAAAAAAAGGAATATAGGCATACAAAAGAGACAGAAGCTCCCAATTCTATCAGCTTCTACAATAAAGAAACTAAACAATATATCAACAAATAGTAAAATTCAAAGTAAGTCAAAGAAACTGTGACCAAATTTCAATGTCTACCTTTTTCTAGCTCGCATTTGTGAAAGAAAAACCTCAGGACCTATCTGAGCCTTTTATTGCCCTTTACTGTGTATTTTTAAAGAACTAAATACTGAGGTGCCTTTTCAGTGGATCCACTTATCCCACTGAAATGACTTTTCTCTTTTTTGTATCCATTCTCTCTTTTTGACCAGCTTTTTCAAGCAAGGTTTCACTGGGTTTCATTATGTCCTCTGTTTAGTGCTTTGAAAGTTGTCTACTGCTCTCAGTCACTTCTCCCTTCATTGTCTTTGGAAGAAAGAACTGCAATTTTTTTCACATTCCCTTTAAGCATTTTAAGGAACTTGAGAAGAAAATGAAAAATAAACCTTAAAATCTGCTTTCAATCCCAAGCCTCTCACACTGGTTGTCATAAAGCTCAATGAGCATTACTGCCTCCAGCCTCTACCTTTCCTATACAAAATTTTCTGCCCTACAGGTTGAATGCAGCTGAATAGCAGACTTCTCATATGGGGGACATTCTCTGAGGAAAACTGACACTTGGAGGCTGCATATTTAAACATTTACCATGCTCTCCTCTTGCCTATAATGCAATTTCTCTTCTTGCAATTGCTTCCTTTCAAACTGTTTTAATTAGCCATACAATTAGTTTCCACTGACTTTCCCCTCTGTTGTAATTTAGATTTAACAGCAGAAAGGCAGAAGAGCATGCACTGGTTTGAAAGGCAGTCCTGACTTGTAACAGAGCTGTATGTAATACTGTAGATTTCTTTCAGGTTAATATCCCACACACCTGCTTCAGTGGCAGAATAGGCCCTGCCGTGGCTGTGCCCCCAAGACCAGGTGCTTTCTCTGTCTAAAAGGGTGCAATAAAATGTTTTGGAGAACAACAGAACATTTTTCCAGGATAGCCATGAAGTAATCTACTCATAGGAGGAGGGGAAAAAAATTGAAGTTTTGAGTTGATATTTCACATTTCCTAACATATAATTAACTTCACTCAAGGAAAAAATACAGGGTACAGTGAGTTCCTGACTGCTTATTTTATCCGTTCTTGCTAAGAATTTCTTATGTGTTGGAGTGTGTATTGCCTTTACCAGCCTTTTGGTTTTTTAACCATTACTGACACATTTCTGTGTTTTCTAGGTCATTAGCTTTCCCCTGTGCAGTCTCATCAGCTTGCCTTACTTGCAGGCCCAGGGAAGTTCTTGTGTGTCTGGCATCCAGCATCAAGCTCTCTATGTGCTTTCAGACACTGCCTAGGCTAATTTTGCTGCAAGGTGAAGAAATAGGCTGCAGTATCCCACATCAATGCAATGAATTCCACACGTTTTGTTTCAGATGCTATCACTTAGGAGAAGAATGTTCCATGACCATCAGCAGGCGGGTTTCTCCATCTTACCCTGCTGTCCACCCAACAATTCCTAGCAGAGAACTCTCTGGATCTTCATTATAATTTTCTTTTTGTACTTTCAGCCCTAAAATTTCCTCTATTAGCACATTTCTAATCTAAGGCCATCCTGACAATTGTTTATATGTCCATTCTCTGTCTCTCAGACAAACTGAGAAAAGGCTATTTGCAAATCCAAGAACACGCTTAATGGAGTTTTGTGGGGGGGTTGTTTTTCACTAAAGACAGTTGGTTATCATCTTTCAGCCAGATGGTTTTAGGGTATTCAATGCAGTGTATCTCAGCTGCTCTTTTCTTCCATTCCTTCAAAAACAGCAATACGAGTGTCACAAACAGGCATTCAGTTCACTTGTTAGCTTGCCCAAAAATCTAACACTTCATGGAATTTCCATTCCTGACTTTCTGCAAGACTTGTACCACACCAAATCCCTGATGATTGCCTTTTGTAATTTGTAAGGCTACACTGCAGCCAACAAAATTTATGTCTCTTCGGCAAGCATGTTTTGTTTTTTTTTTTTGTTTTTCAAAACATGCAGAAGCAGGTAAGAAACACTACAGAACAATAAAGATAATATAAATCAGGTAATTAGACAGAAGCTCTTAGGAAGTCACTGAAGGCTCATAAAAAAAGCCAATTGATCACAATGAGGTCTTGTTTTGCTTGCAGCATCCTGTGCTTGCTTTTTTGGAGGTTATGGTTAACTTCTGCCCTGCCACAAGAGTGGTCTGAAATAATTTGAACCATTGGGTCCAGAAGACTAGTTAAGAGAAGCAGCACAAGAGGAAAAAGAAAACAAACAGCTTGAAAATGTGAGTTGGAGGTGGTAGGGCAAGCAACAAAGAATCAAGTTACAGTGACTTGTTACCTGAGAATGTGAGAGGAAATAAGGGAATTAGAAGGTTATATGAAACAGGAAAAAACAATGGTAACTTTTGAAAGATATCACAGAACAACTAAAATTCAGTCATTACTGTGTAAGACTCAGAATGCACTGGAATCGTGCCGGCTCTTTGTTTGATGTTTTTGATACGGGCTGTTTTCTCTCTACAAAAACCCTAGTGTTTGCCATTTTCCTCCCAGTCAGTTGATATTAAAAGTATTGAATTTTCTCAGCATCTCATCTTCAGACATCTTGTATCTGTGTCAAAAAATGCACCAGTGTGTCAAGCAGGCAGGAACAAGGGGGTGGGAAGATCTGTGCAGTTGCAACAGAGCTGCTGAGAGAGCAAGGAATGGGGCAGGCAGATCTGCTGTCCATCAGATGCCTGTTCCACACAGTCCTTCCCCTAGCTCAAGATGCAGCTGCTCCCCTTCATCCACTGACAGGTGCTGCAAGGTGACACAAGGTAAGAGCAGGGATAAAGGTGGCTACTACAGAAATAAGCAAAGATGCTCTCAGTAAAATACCTGCTCACCTGCTCAACCCCAAGCAGCAATCTTGCCCAGATACATCCTGAAAGGTTTGCCCAGGCTAAGCCTTAAGCTCCCTGAAGCCACACTACAAAAGTACACTCACTTTTGAAGAGGATGGACAGCAGTACAAAGAAATTAGGAAAAATTCCTTCACCAAAAGGGTTGCCAAGCATTTGAACAGTTGAGTCATCATCCTTGGAGATATTTAAAAAATATTTAGATGAGGCACTTAGGGACAGGTTTAGTGATGGTCCAAGACTTGGCAGTGCTGGGTTAACAGTCGGGCTCGATGATCTTAGAGGTCTTTTCCAACCTAAACAATTCTAAGAGATCAGAGTTTATATTTGGAATTATAGTACACACTGTTTAATACTGACATTTTTACAGGTCTTCTGGGATGCACTGTTCATATGGCTGGCTTGCACATTTGACAGCATCCTACACCTGCTCAATTTAGGAAAGCTCATTTCAGGAAAGGGATGAAGCCACAGATAAACTATAAATACAGCAACAAGAATCACACTGACTGAACATTTTTTGTAACTGGAAGCATTGTAGAAAGTAGAACAGGAAATAGCAGAAACCACCTAAAAAAAGTTATGGTTTAATAGTGCAAACATCAGGGACAATGAGAGGACTGTGTCCTCTCAGTTTGAAGAGGCAGATAAGGCAGAATGAAAAACAGGGGTAATTTACCCAGGCTGCAGGAACGCCACTGCAAAAGAGCTGGTCCATGAGGAGAGCAAGGACAAAATTCTTGAGTGCACAAAGCAGCAGCTTGGGGCAAGCCTTGCAGCTGTCTCAGAAGGAGTGTGCACTTTCCATAGGTATGAAAATATGCTGAAACAGGTCAAAGAAGGAAGTAAATACAGACTTAATTCATGGCAAGCTACATAGTCTAAGGATATAGGAAAGTAAATGACTTAGCATAGGGGAAGTTTGAGGCAATAGGTCATGCAAAAAGGGATGGAAAGGTCACAGCAATTATGTATAGCCTTTTGGATAAAAGAATCCACTGCAGAGTCTCTGGATGTACTTCCAGCAATGTTAAGATATTGCTTCCAGCTACTGGATGACAGCACATCCTGGATTTATAAGTATTCATTGTCAGGATGTACACCCTGCATTTTGGGAAACTCTGGTTTAGAATATGTAACAGTGCTGTTAACCCCACACCCTCTCTATTCTTTCGGGGGGTCACCATCAACATATAAAGACAGCTTTGAGGAAGGCAGGTTCATATTCATTCTTAGAGAGCTATAAGCAGACGATCAGATCAGGCTTTCCAGCAGATACTCGACTGGAGTGATCTGGAAAGGATCTGATCCCAGCTGACAAAGGTATTGAAGTTTCCAAGTTTGGTTTCTTCAGAGCAGACTATAACCACAACACAAGACAGACAGACAAGGGTAAGCCACTTAAAACCCTCACCCCAGTGCACACCATGCTTCTGTGTTACCAATTCCTGTCTTGGGATATTTGTTGATTTTTATTTTGCTCTTACTCCAGTCCTATTCACGCTTGCATTTTTTCAATGCAAATGTGTGCTGACCAGTTTTCTCCAAACTGTCAATAAAGTGCTAATCTTTTCCAGCTGCATTTGCTCTCACTTCCACTCAATCTTGAGATGGTCTCAGTTGAAAAAGCACCACTGGTACAGAAAGGTGGTGTCCCCATTCTCCATGTGAAGCTTGGAGAAGCTTCTGGCTGCCTCCTTCTCTGGAGAACAAAGCAGCAGGACAGAGGGCAAGTGAACACCAACACAAAGACCTGTGCTGCCCGAAGAGGGACATCTGCCTTCTCTTCTTTTGGTGGAGCAGTTGGAGACTGTCACTCTGGGAGCAGCACAGCACAGAGAAACATGCAGGACAAAGAGTGATGCTGGGTGTGTTAGTCTGGCACAAGATGAGATGCACTGAAGGAGGGGAACTCAAGACATATTAGAACATCAAGCACTAAACTTGAGATGCCTTCTCTGCTCTGTTGGCTCCTTTTTTTGTACACCACTATGCTGCTTTTTAAAAGAGATCTCATGAAAAATATAAATTAATCTAACCTAACCTTCTTCATGTTCTAAATAAGCAAACCACAGAATATTTTTCATGATCTTACACATTATTGTTAAGAAAACAAGAGAAAAGAAGCTGCATAAATTAACTACTTGGCAGTCTTTATTAAAAGAAAGTACATTTAGAAACGATCAGATGATGCAGAGGTAAAGTCACCTACAAAACAAGACAGATTAGCATCACCCACTGATTGTTGATCCTGGTGGCACTAGAGGCAAACTGGGAAGGGCTTTAGGGCAACTTTGTACTCACAGATTGTAGGAATGAAGAAAGAGTTGTAAGCAGAAACAAAGAATTAAAAGATAGATAGTAAAGCAAGTTCCTTCTCCCTCATTTTACAAATTTCCTCTACTATGGTGCAAATCCAGAGCATTGATTCAAATACTATTTTACTGGATTTCCATTTGTTTTGCCTGGGCCCCCACATTAATCCAAACAATAAGGGCCTTTAAAGCATCCATAAATAACCTGCTGCTGCTGCTGGCACCTAGGAGCCAAGTGCAGCAATGTTAAGCAACAACAAATTTCATAGTTCAAGAGGCACAGTTAAGGAAAAAGGTTGCTCAGAAAATCACTCTCATTTAGCACAAAGATCCTTAAAAATTGCATGAAATCAGTCAAGTAACTATAGAAACCAATTTCTTCAGCTCTGTATCACACGTCTCACACCTCAATTGTCTTTATTATCGTCTGCTGTCAGATCCTTAATCAGAAATGTGAACAGGCTTGATGATTTATTCAGCAGGGAAAAGAATCTGTAGGTCAAGTGAAAAATTTCACACACACATACACACGCACACACATCTTCAACCTTAGGTACTTTCATTTCATTCTGTTCCCAGTAGCTCTGGGGGCAACTCCAGTGAGATCCAATATTAAGGCTCAATTAAAATAAGCTCCAATTAGTGGAGTTTTTTTCTCTCAGGCTAGAAAAGTCAGGAAATGGATATTGGGAAATGTAAAAAGTCAGCTACTGAGAGGAGGCTGCAGACATAAATGAACTTATTTGTTGATTTCTACAGTTGCTATGCAGAGGCCTCTGGGAGTAAAAGCTTAACCAGTCTAAGCTATAAACTAAAACCCCTGCAGCTAAACATGAACTGTGTGAAACAAGGGCTCCATTCCAGAACAGAAAACTGCTGGGCCCAGAAAATTAAAAGCCAGAGGCATTTTCCATTTAAAACTAAATCCCAGTACCGCCTCCCAGCCAAAGAATTATAAGCAGTATCAGATTTACAAAACGAACAATTACCCTGGAAAAATGTAGCCTATTGTACAGTCCCAGATGCTAAATCTCAAAGTTTCTTTTTTTTTTTTTTTTCTAATCCCACATTATATTCCTACCAAGTGTACTGCTGCAGTTTACAAAGGACTGTTCCGAGACAGGACTGAAACTGCAAAAATAAAATGTTAAAAAAAGAGAGCTCATAATTCATTGACCTCATTTGAAGCACTGCCCTTGCCTGTGGCAGTTCCTGTCCTTCCCCAAGGCCTCTGCAAATGGTATGCAGCAGCAAAATAAACCCTGACCTAATTGCCAGGACAGGGCTGCCAACCTTCTCTCAACACACAAAGGCAAGCATGGTAACTGGAAAGTCCTACCTCTTTCGCTTTCTGCTTTAACCGCAGTTGCTCTGGATCTTCTTTATTGGAACGGCTCTGCCAAAGGAAGAGGAAAAAGACTGAACAGAAATTACTGGCATCCAAACACCATCCTAGCTGTTAAATATTTAAAAAATGACAGTTTTCTCTGGTGATTGAAAGATTTAGCTCCAGGGGTGAATGCCTCAATCCAGACTGGCTTCCACCCCCTTCCATGCACATACGTGCACACCCCTCCTCATCTGGGCCGGCTGCCTCTGCTCTAGCCTGAGGCAAGATTAAGCTGAAAATGATGTTAACACTGTCAGTCAGGTCCAGTCTAGGCATGATGTTGTTCATGTCAGCAGCAGACACTTAAAAAGGACAGGAAGTATAGGAAAGAAAGGGAGTTGTATTCATGCAAGCACAACACAGTTCTTTCAATTCTAGATTAGGCTTCCACCCAAGTGGATCCAGAATTCGGCTTGAAACAAAACCAAAGGAGAAGAATAAAGAGAAGATGGTCAAGTCACAGCTGATGAAGCAACATCTACTGTCGTGGGGTTTTTTTTATCTCCTCTTCTTGAGGGGAAAGAAGAGAGAACAACCTTATCTTCTACTAGCAATAGCTCCATCAGGGGTTGGATGCTGTGGTACCAGCTCCAAGGTTAGCCCTCTGAACTTGACTACAGAAAACAAAAACACTGCAAGGGTGGTGGATCTCACCAGGCTGCTGTTTCAGAGGCAAAAAGAGATCCAGGAAGGACATTTATAGCTTTTTACTTAATTTTGACCAGTAGGAATAATCTCAAAAGAGGAGTTCACTCCACCACACATTTCAAAAAACTCTTTTTAGAAAATGTAAATAGGTTAAATCCTTTTCTGAATAGCGTCAATTGTCTGAAACATTATAGATTTTCAGTGACAGGGTTACTGGTTGCTATATTTAAGCCAGAAGCAGGAGAAACCTGAAGATGGTCACCAACCTAGAGGACATGACTACTTCCTTGGAAAGCTGAAGTCTTACCTTGGCTGCTCGAAGCAACATTTCACGTTCCTCTTCATCTTTTTTCTGCTTTTCTAGGTGATCCAGCTTTTCAAGAAATCTCAGTTGTGCTCTGGTGTCACTGCACACGATGTACTTATCACTCCCCTAGAAAAAAGAAGTCTATTATAGACAACCAGGCTTTTATATACACCACTAGAGCTAATAAACCTAATGGGAACAATCTGAAAAGAACAACACTGTTTTTCAAAGCTGGAAAGTGTAGGCTGTTTTAGAAAGACTTTAGGTGGTAGGTAGTAATTTACACATCTCCTCTCCACTGAAGCGTGTTTCCAGGTGTCTGTGATTAGTAAGAGGTTACTGAAAAAATGACATTAATAACATTCAGTCTATATTGACTATAATAGCGGAAGTCTTCCCCAACCTTAGACTAAAGACTGAAATTTTGTTTTAAACCACCGATTTCATATCCAGTAGACATGTTAGGGGGAAAAAAAGGAATTGCAAGGCAGCAGGGCATAATATCTTTTCTCCTTTGAAGAGAAAAAATTAGAATTTGACATTTTAAGTTCCTCGTGCTTCGTGCTCTAGTTTCAGCCTTTTAATGCAGAAGTTGAAACAAGCATCACCTGGTATTTCCAAAAAGAAGTTTTATGTTTTGGAGGGGTGGTTTAGAACCAGTTATAATCAATCTTAGGGGTGAAGAAGGTGAAATATATTATACACGGTTTATTATAGCTTTAAGAATACATATTTTTGCATCAGTGAATGCTTTCAAGTCACAGGATAGTTTATGTTGAAAGGTAACCTGGGGAAGTCAGTTGGTCCAGCCACCTGTACAAAGCTGGGCCAGTGAATACCAGTGATTAGTATTAGTCCAACAATCACTAGACACACAGGCATTGAAACAGGACTGAAGTCCTTTTGGTCTAAAGAATAGCAGTCAGTAGTTTATTTTATGTTCTATTTTTGCCCCCACTGGAAAGCCTGAGTTGACATTTACTTCAGCTCAGAAAGGCAGAGAAAAGAAAGATTCCAAACATGGTCAACTGGCAATGAAAATCTTGGTTTTTCTACTCTGCTCTTCCAAAGACAGGATTCTTGAGACATGCATTGGTCAGAGGGCATTTCGGCAACGCAAGACAAGGAGCCCATTCTAGATGAGGCATGTCTGTGCCACCTGTTTGTACCACTCTTTAGTGCGCATCCTACAGATGCCTTCTTTCTCTGTTGCTTTGTGAATTTGGTTTTTACTTCCCTAAGAAATTTATCCTGGGGCTTTTATCAGCCAAACACACTATGTACTTTCAGCAACTCTTCGCTCTACCTCACCCCAATATCACATTGTAATGAAACACCTCTGACACACAACTATTCTGAAATAATCACCAGGTATTTTAAAGCTGTATTTTAGGCAAGGTTATGTGTTAAGTATATGGACTATCAGTGACTTCAGTTACTCAGTTTTTAGTTTTCAGGGATGCTATACTCAGAATCTTCTTCCCACACCAGTCGTGCACTATGAAAAGACAGAAGGAAAGTAAAAGTTTTCTTGTGGGGCACTGTTGTCTCCTAATCTGAATTTTCACAACTGAGTCTGAGCATGAAATCAGCCCCTTTTCTGGTATTATGTTTGGTCCTTTTCAGTGAGCCACCTCATTGTCACGTATTACCAACTGTGGCTCAAAACACACCACGTGCTCCAACCAGAGACTTTTCCAAGCAGCATCTGTGGCTCTGCAAAAAACCTTTCCCCCTTCTTCTGTCACTGCTCAAGTTTTTTTTAATCGCTCCCCACAAAGCATACACTATTCTTGAGTCACTCTCAGTACATCAGTACAACTTGTTTTGAAACAGCAGTTTATAATAATCCACCACCATGCCACAATCCTTTTAAAAGGACAAAGACGAAAGCTGTAGTACCAGAAAATTACTTTTTCCAAAGTTTAGAAGTGTTTTGCTTTGGAATAGCCAGATATTTACACATTTTAAGACAAATCCATGACCCTATACCAATCAGCAATGTCAGTCTCTCAACCAGGATCTCCCCAATGCACTACCATGAGCTTATATGGGACCAGAAACAGGTGCATCCATAACAGTATTTCAGCTCCTCACCTCTTTTAAGATAGCTTATTTCAGGAATTTTTAAAAGAGGAACACCTGCAGTTATATTTTGTCCTACTCAATAAACTTCTCAGTGGTCATTTAGCAGGGAATTGCTGAGACAGAAAACATTACATTGTACCCCTGTTCATGACTTGTAGCCAGTGCTGTTATGATGGAAGCTTTATCACCCACATCCTATGGCCATATAGATAATGCAGTTCAGTGTTGTGGTGTTTCAGTGCTACTGCATTAGGGGAAAATGCTTTCATGAAGCATCATTGATAGGCTCAGCACCACACCATGTCTCTCAGAGCCATGAGCTCAGGGACTTCAACCACAGGAGCAGGGAAGCTGTTTCATGCTGGGATGAATCCAGATAAAACCCCTTTCTCTTTATGGTCTCCCAAAGGCTCTATTATGAGCACTGCAACAAGAGCAGCAACACAGGGTGCAGCCCCCAACTATCTGAAAGGCTATTCCTACTTTACATAAAGAGACCACCATCACAGTTTTATCCCTATTAAGTCAATGACTTCCAATTATAGGTTTTTTTCTTAAATTTAGCAAAAAAAGGACAAAAGTTGACAAGTCTACATGATGGCATGGCATGAGGCTTTTACCCTGCCAATTCACTCTCTCAGAGCAGGGCTGTCTATCAGATTAAAGCTGCTAGGCATGAGCTGAGCAAACTGGGAAGAAGAGTTTCCTGAGTGTGATCCCATTAATTACTGGCCTTTTTACACCAACTCCTACCCTAACAATCATCACTTTGGTTTCACCACACCTATCCCTATTACTGCCTTTTTGTAATGAAGATAGGCCAGTACAAAGCCTTATGGAGCTACCCAACCCTCCTGGAAAGGCTTTGGGAATTTATCTGACACAGATGTAGCCCACATTGTGCAGGGGTACCAATCAATAGCCATGAGGGAAAAGGGAACAGGGGGTAAGCACTGGAGGAGATGGAATACAGGGCTGTATAAATATCTACATTAATACATAACGGGACTCCAGCACCCAGCAGTGCTCTCTTCTTGAACTTAAGATTTCTAAAAGCCCGTCTGTCAGCATCTCTCACAATAACATTACTCACAAAGGTAATCCTGTAGGACACTCCTGTGTCATGTAATACTATCATCCCAACAAAAGAGGGTATCTGTGCCTCCAAGATTACTGTGCCCATTACTTCTGATTTTTTTGGTTGTTTTGCTTTTGAGAAAAGAGGAAAAGAAAGCCAGCTTATTGCAATCTTATAATCTTATCATTGCTTCTGGCAATTCAATCAGACAAAAACCTATCTGTTTTTCTATTGCTTTAGTTCAATGAGAAAGAAACCAGCCCTACCCAGCCTACTGTCCAAAACCATTTCCTTCTGTTCTTGGTGTCTGCAAGACACCAAGTCCTACTGGTTACTCAGAACTTCAGCTTCCTCCTCACTTTTGCTCACAAGCTCAGTTGGAGAAACAACATACAACATGTGCAGATTTCTAAAGCATTTTCATACAAAACTCTGTACTTGTTTTGTATTGATTTTCTTTTGTTACATCTTCTTCTGGCAAGGAACAGAATACTCCAACTGCTCCAGACAACACCATAAATACTCAGAAGTTTCCAAACAGTTGCTCCTCTTTACTACTGCTGCTCCAGCGCAGAAAAGCCTATAAAAAGTGTTCAGTACAAAAATAACTCCTATTCCATCAGTTGGTTGCTCTTGCTAAATTTCATTAAGTATAAAGTTCTTGTAAATAACCTCAGACCTGAACAAACAGGAAACTAAGAGTTGACAGATACATTTGCTTCTCACTTCTTTTTTTTCTAGAACAGCTTCACATTGAAAGAAGTAAGGATTAGTATCTTGCTACTGAATGACAAAAAGAAAAAAGAAGGAGCTGGTTTGGCCAGTAAATTATCACTTCCCACTTGCCCCACACAAGCATCTTAAGGGATACTAGCTCACTGGGACACAATACACTCTATATTGAATGAAGCTAATACAAGAGGGAAGAGAGGGAATATGAGGTATCATGGGGACGAAAAAAATCTTAAGGTGAAAAGGGCTTCTGCCTTCACAAGGAGCACTTTCTAAAAGAATCAATTCAGTTTCCCAAGGCCTTTTACTGAGCCAATACTGCAGTTCCCCTACAGTAAATGCATAAGGAAAACACAAGCCCCTAAATTAACCTACCACCGAGAGCATTCAAAGTTAGCTTTACATTTACCATGTAAGAGAGCTTGTGTAACAGCCACCACTGCTATGTAAGAGAAGAAATGCATGCATTTAGTCTAATGCTGGGTTTAAAAACTACCTGTCCAACTGTTGCCCTGGTTTTACAGGGCCTCATAAGTTGTAACATTGTAGTTGTAGTTTCCTATGCTTGTTTTGTAAACATGGTTCTTGTTTTTCTAAACCGGTCGAGATTGTTTTGCACTTGTAGAATTGTTTTTCATTCCTTTCCCTGGGGTGGAGAAAGATGATTGACTATGTCTTTGTCCTGTAAACATTCAGGGGTGTTGACCCCTTTCACCAATTTTTGACTGTCCTTAGAAACCTATAAAAATAGGTAAATAAAGAAGGGCAGGGCTTTTGGTCGGTCCTGCCTGGTGAAACCACTGCTGCTCTGTGACCCGTGTGTTTCTTCTGTTGCTAACTAACCAACAGTCCAACAAGTCAAATGGAACAATTATTTGCTGGGCTAGAAATAGCTAAAACAGACTTTGGTAGATACTGAGAACACAAATGTTGCCTATGATGTGCCCACACTTGGAAGAGGTTTACCTTCAAGGCTGAAAAGCAGGAAAACTTTGGTACAAAACTTGCTAATGATTTCCTTTACCTTGTGGGTTGATACTCTGTGCCGAGCAATTACAGTTACTTTTTCTAGGAGCCCTCGTAATCTCTCCTGTGTAGCATGGGAGATCAAGTTCACAACATCAGAGTTAAGTTCCATAATGTCATGCCTCTTACCTGTGGAAGCAGAGAAAATCCATTACGTGTTTTAGTAGTAGCTGATAATTGAAATAATTAGCACAGCAGGTATTCTGTTCCCCCTGGAAGTCATACCCATTATGAATAAAGGTTTGGAGATTATGATTTTCCTGGTAAAGTCACAACTTCAAAGATCTTAGACATTACATTAATAAAACTTAGCCTGGAGCTTCAGAAAATATAGACATTGTTTCACTTAGCCTCCAGAACCACTCTCCTTGCAAGGTCATTTATAGGACAAAGTTAATAAGAACACAAATCAAGCTTCATGTTCAGGGAGGGGGAGAAGTGGTAGCTGTAGAAATTAGTGCCATATTCTGTTAATTCCAGTAATTAAAAAAATACAGAATTACATTTTGCTCTTCTTGACACCGTGCTTGTTAACAACTCATGACATTTATCTGACGAGCAGGAACAGGCTTTGCAGCGCACTCCAGGCACGTGAGACCCTCCCAAGTGCCCTGACTGACCGACACGGGGCGGACAGACCGCGCCAAGCCACGGCAGCCGCCCGGACAGCGCGGATTCCAGCCCGGCCGGGGTCACCCTGCCAGCACCTTCCACCTCTCCTCTCGGGCTGCCGCTGATTCTCCGCGTCTTGGCAGCTGCGACCGAGGCTGCTGACAGCTCCAGGCGAGGCTGTGCTGGCCCTGCATCCAGAGCTGGGCACCACCTCTGTGACCTTCCCGCGGCTGCAGGCTGCCGACAGAGGAGCCTTCCCGTGGCTGACAGCATCCATCACTCAACGCGGCTCCAGCCAGACACCTGGGTGGCCGCGGCTTTTCCCTGGTAGGCACGGCAGCCAGCAGCTCCACATGCCTCATACGTTGTACCTGTCAGAAGCACTCTTCCTTGCCCTGCGCTGCATTTACAGCAGCTGTAATACTTTATGATGCAATATACAGAGCGCCTTCAAAACCCATTTCAGTATTTACTGCCAACTGAAGTGTTAAGAATGGATAAACAGCGCACTGTAAAAAAACTAATCACCTATTTCATTTGCCTTCGCTACTGTAACTGAAAATGAATGACCATCTCACAAGACAGGGAGAAGCTAGAATGTTTTCCCAGATACAATCAAGGCTGTTTGATCAGTAAGCACTGGCCTGTAACGCCACTGAGCGCAAAGCTCATTTTGCTCAAGCACCTTTCAGTACTTCCTCTGCAACTTCTCACTAGACTATCCTATTACTGAAACACCAACTTTAAGACAAAATAAAATCCCCCCCAAACCTCAAGACCTCCCTACACACACACATACACATTTCTTAATTCAAAGATGGCTCGGTTCAAAAGCAGACATTAACTTTCTGAATTGCTCTACTCTCTGGCAGCATTCCTTTCCTTGCAAACAAGCACTTTTCATTTATGACATGAATTATTGCTATTATTATTGCTATTAATTTGGAACAACTACTATTCTAGCTATGAAACAGCCAGACTTCTATTTTCTGTCTTTCAACGAATTGTCTTTACACCCCCAACCAGCAAATTATTCTAGAAATACTCTCTGTTTTTGCAGAGCTCTTTATTTTCCTTATATCCACTTCCCACAAATGGCTGATTAACCTTCTACTGAATTTTGAGAAAATCTTCTAGGCACCAGTTCTGATGTGTATTTTCCTTTGCCACTAGTAACACAGCATGACCCTATACAGCTCGAGATGACACGTCTGGCTGACCAGGGCAGGAGCACCGAGGTCACAGGTAGCACTTGCAGGCTGTGTGCTTGTCACAGGCTAGCTGCTCACTCTGGACTAAGAACCAGTTGTGTGTAGAAACAGAAAGACTTTGGGAACACGTGGTTAAGCCACTGTGACAGAATTGTGACTGCACATTCAGGTTCTCCTGGATGCTCAGCTGTAAAACTCAATGTTCCAGTACAACAAGTACTGGGCAGAGGGCACGAGGAAGGAGCTGAGCAACATGCATCGAGTTCGCTGTGGACAGCAGTGGGACCAGTCAGTATGCTGCTACACATAATACAACATAATACCTGCTCTGACATAATACAACATTGCTAAGCAACACTTACTATTTTGCTCAGAACGTAACAGCTGAAATGATACCTACACTAGAAACTTCTTGTGAAACAGGCATTCAATGTAAATTCCACAGTATTATTCACTATACAGACAAACAGCTTCAACATCTCTTTTGTATAAAATTAACAAAAGTTGTTTTCCATGGAGGGAGTAATAAACAAAGGTCTGCTCTGTTTGTATTGGAAGTTTGAAACTTCTTCCTAATGTTAGTCAATAGAGTACATATACCTGAACAGGCTGAGGAATGCAAGAACTGTTAGGGAAGTCAGTGTAATGCATCAAGTTAGAAGCTGCAGAGATAGAAAAGCACATTTAAGTGTTTTGACACTAGCATCTTTATGGTTAAGTGTTGCATTAGGTTTAAGAGTAAGAAAGTTGCTCACTTCTCACATGTTAAACTGGCATCAGTTTCTTTTTTCTGTTTGTGCTTCAGGCTGTTTCCATGTAAAGGAAACCTTAAAGGACAGTTGTTTCCTAGAAGGGGAAGTGAAAACTCAGAATTGTTTGGTAGAAACACATGAACTGAGATGGTAGATCTTATTAGTTCCAGGTCCTTCTTCAAAGATTGGAGACTGGCTGATGAAAGAGGTAAGGAAACACTACAACCTATACATATCTGCTGTGTGTGCTTTGTTCTCACCTATGTTCAAGATCTTACTCTGAAGAACTTCTGAAGAGAGAAACGGCTCCTCTGCGCAAGAGTGAATCACTGTACCAATGAGCTCAGAGTTTGCTGCCAAAATGCAGGCAGTCTCCTCACTGAGATTAACCCCAGCCATAGAAGTCACATCATTTAGGTCATCTTCATCTCTGCAAAAGAGGAGACCAACATTTTATGCTTTGTTCAGAACAGACACAAAGAAAAAGTCTCGACTATCAACCAGCAGCCACATTCACATATCCCTATATACAATAGATGTTTCATGTGGGTGTGGACAGGGAGCTCCTAAAATCTCTCACACTTCTGCAAAGTGCCCCTGAAACATTAATTTGGCTAATGCCTCAGTTGCTAGGCATGCAAATCCTTTAGATGAAACTGAAAATCTGAGCAAGCTTGGAAACCTAGGACTGAGGTAAACCCAGATTAAAGTTCCCACAACCCCTAACCCTGCACCACCACTCTTGCAGCCTGAATTTTTTTCTAAAACTAATTCACCAGGTAGAAGCAAGTGTGGAATGAAGTTGAATGTTGACTCACTGCGCTATAAACAAGCCCATTTTCTAACCAAGATGCATATCTTGCAAACTGAGGCTTAAAGCATAGGCTTATTTTATTTACACAGACCTGATCTTCAGTTTTCTTTAGCGAGTTCCCTTAAAACACAGGATACAAACACTCCTTGATTATACACTAGAACCAATCCAGACTTTGTCTTTTGGATCAGTCCTACCATAACTATGTACATAGTGGGGAAGATGCCACTGGTTCTGATGCACCATGGCAGAGCTCTAGCTGCTAACACCGTTAGCTGGATTCTCATGTAGCATCATGGACTACATGTTCAAAATAGAAACTCAAATCTGGCATATTTAGGGCAAACATCACTCAGACTAGCTATAATAGCCTGTGTGCTTCAGCTTAAACATTTTTTTAAAGATCATTTAAGTAAAAATACTGAATGAATCTTCTATGGAATTTTTTTTTGCTACTTTGGCAGTGAAACAATCAAAGTTATTATCAAATAAGTTCAGATCATCAAGAGAAAGCATTTTTACCTCACAGTGTGACAAAGGCTCTAATGGTGGCTTCAAGGATTTAGAACCAATCCAAAACAGACATCCAAAGTATTAGGACAGGTAAGTAAAATCACTCAATCTTAATGTCTTTTTATTTGGAACACAAAGAAAACAAAACCAACACATACGCCCCTCTTGAAAAGTATCCTCTGGCAAGGTTTGATAAAGCTCACCTTCAGAACACACTATGTGGCCTAAATAACTTTTGAACAAGGGGTTAACTAGAAATTTCATGTTCTAAGGTGAAATTATATTTTTGGAGGCTGTCTTTTGACTGACTAGAGGTAGAAGCTGAAGTTATTAGAACATGGCTTGGGGTTGAGGTTGAGCAATACTCAAAAGACACAAGAAAATGTTGGGATACTTTTCTTAAACTATAGATGTATTTCCTCCTTTGTGTTTCAGTATGTTTCTATAGCACAATTCTTCTGCAAACTTCTAGAGAGACCTGGCCAGAAAAGGAGTCCAGCCTTCTTCTATCCCTCATTCCATTTGTGTGACCTTAATGCTAGCAGTTCCTATGTGTGTATGTTCAGGGAAAAGGAGATCCAATAGATTCTCAAACCAGCTCCAGCTCTTTAGGCCTAACTAGACACAACAGCTTCCCAACTAGGTTTGTGCCCCAAATCCATCATGCTAAGAAAAGTGTTAAACCCAGGACTGTGAGAGCAGTTTTAGATGTCCACAGCTACAATTTAAAGCTGAGGCCAACAGTGCCAGAACAGCTTCCCTCCTCCTACCCATTCAGAACCAGCAACTGAGCAGCCCCAAGTGTATCCTCAGGCTCTATCAGCCTAACAGAGACCCTGAACTTTCAACAGGCATGTCAATGAAGCTTCACAGGATGATAATTGAGTGCTAACTGATATTCACAAGTACATTCCTCTTCTTAGTGACCACTAGGGAGAAGTCTTTGCTGATGGCAGAGACAAGAATCTCACAGTGACTGCCACAGATCTGCTGACAAAATCAGCACAACTAGCACCAGGAACACACATCACAAGTCATCAATGCTGAAATCTGACATTACCCCAGTGGAACTGTTTATGGAATCCCAGGAAAGAAGCTTGCGTCCCAGGTACAAATGCATAGCATGCAGTTTCAGGAAGCCATTTTTGCTTTTAATCTGGCCAGATACTCCAAATGCTCAAGCAAAGAACAGATGAACTTCTATAATATACATCTATCCATTTTTCTACATAGAGAAGTTTCATTTCTCTGTAACCTGCCTTTACCAGGTTACTATTTTCTTGATTACTTCCATGCACACAGTCTCTCTAGTGTGTACAAGCATACAAGAGTTTATATGCAAGCAGACATCTCTACCTGTTCTGTTCTTCAGGACCAAGTCTAACTTTTTCACTGTGAGACATAAGTTTGTGTAAAGTCACCGAGTCATTTGCTTTGACAAAAGACATGAAAACACTGTTGCACTTACTTTACTTAACCCAAAGAAATTATCACTACATTTCCTTAGAAAAGTGCTCACTAAAGATTAATGGAAGTTTCAGAAGCCATACTTCTTACTATTCTTTTTTCTTTGTTGTTCAAACAAACCTCAGTCATTTTAAGTAAGGTATCACGTACTTTGAGCAAGTGATAAAAATCATTCTACTAAGGTGATAAGTTTAAAATATTAGCATTACATGAAAGTGTTTCTGATGGATATTGACTTCCTTTCACTTTCAGCAATCCCTCCATAAAGCCCCTTTTCTGCACCACTTTCTTTAATGCTCTTTGCATTTGATCATGTCACACTCAAATCAACAGGAAAAACTCACCCAGCTGTTGTAAGTCTCCAGTGATTTAAGCTTACTAGGACAAAGTGGAAAACAGAACTCAAGAATCCTGAGTGATACACTGCATTAAGTCAGGTTTGACATTTATACTGGATATTCACTGCAAAAGAAGCCCAAGCAATGGAGATGGACCTCACACCTATGAATTTGCCTGTTGCCTGAAAAGTGAGTCTGTGGCACCCTCTGGTGTCTGATAACCGCATTTGTTCTCTGAATCCCTCTATCTTTACTCCATTTCATCCAAGAGTCAAAGGGAAAACTATAAAAGCATACTGAACCCAAACCTCTGTGCACCATCCCTCACAACTACCCAGGCCAGAACAATCCCAGCCAAGCCAGAAAGTTGTATGTGTTTTGGAGAACAACTTTATTAAACAGAATAAATTCAGAACAAATAGCTGAAGATGAAATACATGACTTTTTTTGTTCCAGAGTGCTCTAGCATATACTTTACAGAAATGTGTAGATCAGGTCACGAAAAGGTTGATTTTTTTTTTAAAACTGACTATCTCTTCATATGCCATGGTGCAATGTCCATGCTTAGCTGAAACAACATCTATAAGGTTGGAATGCTTTGTGTTTTGTTGGGTTTTTTCTGTTTGTTTGCTTGGCGGGCAGGAAATCACCACTTTTTCTACTGCTTATCTCAAGCAACCTAAATCAGCCCGTTAAAGAGCAGACAAGGTAAAATTGCAGCTAATCAAGCACACCTTAAGGAGCAGAACATTCTCAAATCCTAACCTAACCTAGTCACACAATGGCAGAGGGAGCCAGGCTCAACACACTGCAGTGACAGTGCACAGTAAGAGCACTCTCGTTTGTGCCACGTGTAAATCACATCAATTACAAGACATACTCTCTGCTTGTAACAAACTTCATCACAAAACCTGAAAGCAGGCCATGGTGCCTCTCTCTGCCTCACACATGATCAGCAATTGATGGATCATGGGTCAGAAAGTTTAATTATAGCATTGAATAGAAGAAACATCAAGGGTGTATCCAAAGACAAGTTCTCCACAGACAAGAGACTCTACAAAGAAAATCTAAGGTGAGTTAGAGATTTCTTATCTAAATTTTCATGGACTTATGCTACTTTGAAAATCACAATCCAGAAGCAAGAAGAGAAATCTCTATTGGATCACACTGTAAAAGCAGTTTTTTACAATTCAGGGAACAACTTTCAAGAACTCAAACTTTTCATGTAAGACAACTTATATATTCCATTTAGAAGGTCACAGAAAAATTGTTTCTTTTTTTTCATGCATGAGTTTGTTTGTTGTTGCCTTTATTATGATATTTATGAAGGTTTTTTTTAAACATCACTACCCAAAATTACATCCCACGTTATATTATAACGTATATTTCATAAGACCTTGAGGCAGCTGAACAGAGCTGTTTGCTTTAACATGAGCTTTTCAATTTCTGGCAACTACTATTTTTAAGTGGTCATTGTATACTATATGTTACTGTAAACAGCAGCAGCTGTGTGTCTATACCAGTGCATTCAAAGCTACACCTTTCAAGAGATGAGAAGTCAACTGGTCAAGAAGACAGAGGTGTCATCATGTCTGCTTTTTTCCCTTGGAAGAGCAATGTCAAACTTGCCCTGAAGTGGTAAGGGTAATAACGCTTATGGCAATCTGTACCTCTGTTCTAACATCACACTTCATAGCTGCAAAAATAATTTCTGCTTTTGAAAAGTTAATCAGTTGCCAGAACTAAAAGTTTAAAACACTTTTGCAATCTAAAGGCCTAGAGAATATGTCAGAAATCATGATTAGATACGTAGTTGAAGACTTTCACCTGTACACACAGAAACAAGCTTGTAAGAGATGCTAATAAAAGATTCTGAAATGCAGCACAGAGCTTTAGACATGTTACAAGCCAGTCCAAGTAACAGTTCAATGCTATCAGACCATGTGCAAAAAACAGAGGTTCTATCTGCTTTAATCCTATTGAGAGACTTTAATGCAAGATAAGTAGATTAGGAATTGTATTCATAGGATGGAGATCAATATGCCTCCTCTATGAGTGAAAAACTGACACAAAATCCAACCTCATCAGGACAGTTTTCTTACACTAAGAATAATTAACATCTGCATAGAAATTTAAAGGCAATGAGTATTATAATGTGAAAAACATGTATCAGAAAAAAGCTTCTGAAGAAAGTTGCTTTTATTTGGGCTCCATTCCCACCTCTATGCTTGTGTCTTCCTTTAGTTCCTTCCTATACTTAACTTCTGATATTGTTCATTTTTACCTGAAGGATGTTGCTCCATTCATTTTCACTTTCTGAACAGGAGATGCTTGAAGCGACAGAATTTTATTTCTTGGCAGGGTAATTTGCTTCAGAATGGAACCTAAAACAAAACAAAGAACACGCTGTAGCAGAAAGCAAAATGCTAAGACAACTGTTTAGTCAGCTCACTCTTCTAGGTAAGGCAGACTCAGTAACAACCAATTGGGTCCATCTGAAAACCAGACACTCCACATGCTCTGTATGGCCCTAAGCCTTACACACTCAGCAAACACCCTCCCCTCTGTGCTGATCAGGGAAACCTTCCAGTGAAAACTGGCTGAGACAAACTCTTATTGTGCATCAACCTGAACCTGTTGAAGGAAAAAGCAAGATCTCATGAAACAACTCTCAAAATCATCAGCTTAGAGGAAGCTCACTGCAAAGAGCTCAGTCACAGTATTTTAACGAGTACAAATGTTTGATTGACATGCTCTTAACAAGTGCCAGAAGTAGATGTGACACTGATTTTCTCATCAGAGCTCCAGACAGTAAAGACATTCAACTTAATGCACAGAGCTGGTTGCTCCAAACAGACAAACACCTCCTTACATTCCTACAGTCTACCCACAGCCTGCACTTACTTCTATACCTCAGCAGTCCTCCCTTTTCCATGAAAGAGGTTCCACTTTACCTGCAGGAAACTGGTTGGCTTGAACAAGTGCATTCAGCGGCATCTTCCTCTCAGCAGGTGTCTGTAGGGTGAGCACTGAGGGCTGTGGGAGCGTGGATACTTGCTTGACAAGGGTTCCCGATGGTTGTTGGACTACCTGGAAGTGGAATATCCAATACCAAGAGTGAGAAGAGCTAAAAATACAGAGAAGTAAACAGTATCAATGTTTCCATTTAGCCAGAAGTGCCACTGGGCAGGTACGCTTGTCTAGTTTTCAGTTTAAAGCAAACAGCATGCTCAGAAAAGATGGGGGGTTTTTAACTTCATGTCAAGAAACCTTAACAAGTGGTAGTGAGCTTTAAGCTCATTCAGTGAGCTGTAACAGACACTTCACTCCTGTTCTCTGCTGGTAACTCTGTTAGACAAGTTTCACTAATTTTTACACAATCCATTGCACTGGGAGGCTTTCCTCTATATAAGTCTTGCTCAGCAGGCTAACTATGAAACAGTGAGCCTGCCTGCCAATAACTTCAAAAGGACAGGTATTACATTCACCTAGTCAAAAAGGGAGAACACCAAAACAACTGAAATCTAGCACAAAATACTTTTCCTGTTAAGAATTAAGGAGTACACACTACAAAATTACTGATGTGTTTTTGGAACTGCAACATCAATTGTAAATCGAGACGCTGAGCGTCGAAGTGGTAAGCTAAAATACACTGAACACATCGGTTACCAGGAACATGAAGTACTAAATAGCAACACCTATAGTGAGCAGAGCCTCTACACAAAGACATCAGTACACACCTGAAGGGTAAAAAGGAAGGCAGTTCATAGTTTTGTTTAGAGAGACTCTTCAAAGGAACAAAACCAGACAGCAGGATGTCATCACAACACAGACCTACAAGGCACATAAATACTAATCCTTCCTCTTCAGGGGCAGCTATTAAAATGCAAGTAAGTAATAAAATTGCAGCTTCCCTAAAAAACTCACTTCTAAGCCTCCTAGCTAGCAGAACATGGGCTTCAGCTTTGATACATCCTTAAAAAAGTTCTTGATTACAGGTAGTAGAAAGTACTTCACCAAAGCATAAAATCAACATCTTCAGACTGAATCCTATTTTTTTAGCATCAAAAAACTAACAAAGAAAATGTCAGGGTCAATAAGCTGTTTTTCTCCTCTACATCTTTTATTCTTATTTCAGAAAGTCTAAAGAGAGCTTGTACAGCAAGACTGCCCAAGTGTAATTAAAGAATTGACGTTTACAATACTTCAGAAATTAGGCTCTCTCCTGTCATCTAACTTCTCCTTTATTAATAAATATCATCAACATAAGCATCACACACTCACAAAAAGAGATCCTTTGTGTATCAAAAAGCCAAGACACTCCCTCAACCATCTCTGTATCAGTAGCACTAAGGCAGCAGTAAGAGAATAAATTATCTGAAAGTGATATCTGAAAACCTGACAGTTCTTGAGTAGAAACATAAAGATCCAGAGGAGGAAAGAACTACAGGAGTATAGGGACAGACTGCAGACAGAGACAAGGTTCACATATGCAGCACCTCCTCATGGAGTAGAACAGATGCTAACGTTTATTTTTCATGCATTTTTCCCAAGGCTCAGTTTGATCTCTCAGAAAGGTCTGGCTTCCAAAGCTGCAAGTTGTGAATAAAGTCAACAGCATCCTTTGTGTGTTCAGATAATTAATGAGGAGCCAAACAGCTTGGACACACTGCTCACAGGCTCCACTAGCACTAACACACACCTGGAGATCCTCCTTATCACTGGGAAGAAAGATGCTTCATCTTCAGCATGCAAAACACTGGAACAGCACAGGAGGAAACATAAGCATCCCAGACTAAGGTACAGCAGACAAAAGAACAGAGATAGGCAACGTTACAACAATGGTCTAAGTGGAGACTGGGATATAAGTCAAGTAACCAAGGAGGCTACATTGCCAAGAAACAGAAAGGATGTGCTGGCAGTACAACCCATTTTATGTTTGCCATTCTAGCTCTAGACTAACAAAAGCTGGAAGTCCTTGGGAGTTACAAAAGGAGAGAACAACAATCCTGGAAATTTCAACAAGAATCCAATGCCAGAACAAAGCATTAAAAAAACTGGTAATATCTGTGAGAAAGAGTTATTGTCTCTTCAGGTTAGCAGCAAGAAGTAATAAAGAAAAGGGACTATTCCTTTGTGCCCTGTCAAGCAGGCTGACATGTACATCAGAATAAAATCACCAACAATCATAAGTAAAAAAATGCAACGCAACATTCAGCTGACAACAGAGGGACAGCTGCCTGAGAGAGACTTTGATTAGCCTCACTGAACCTGTTTTACATTCATAAAGGAAAGTTTGGAGACCAGCAGAGGGATGATATCATCACGCACAAGCCGTATTGCTTCAGGAAGGAAGCCTCACTAATTGAATGCAAAAGCAATAACCAGGACAAAAAAAGAAATGGAGAAGACTTCATGAAAGCTCAGCTATGAGGGGACTTGACACTTACAACTCACAAAGAACAAGCAGTTGCAACAGCATAAACACTTCACTCCTTGGTTCAATCATTAATAATGTGTGTCTCACTGCTAACTATGGGTTACTACTCTGGGGACTACACCATCAACCCCTAGCTGGTTATGCCTGACATGAAGCTGTAACCTCACAGCAGCTTTCTCACCATTGGATGCCAGCACCTGGTAATGTATATTTTCATTTATTGTGCTTTAAGAAGAGACAAAGCAGTACTAGAGCAAAACAAACTTTATTTCCAAGATGAAACTTCTTTGTAAGCCAACACCCTGTTAAGAAAGTCACAGGAGAACATCCTTCAAAATGTGCAACTCTCACAGCACAGGAGTGTAATCAATCCCAACAGCACCCCTGAAGAACAGGTCCCTCAGTGTTCACAAAGAGTTTTGATAATCATATTACAGAAATGGAAAGTTTCATGTTGCATCACCCCAGTCACAAATTTGATATTAAAATACAGCAGCGCTGCATTCTTGAGCACCACCAACATTACAATAGAGCTGGCACATGAAAGTTCACTTTAAATTCTCTCAAGCACAAGAGTCCAAAATTAGAACGGGGCATGCAGAGGGAGTGTATGGCATCAGACATCCCTGTGGGCTGAAAAGGGAAAAAACTGCTGGCAGCATTGTATGGACAGATTTGCACAGCTGGCAATGTGCTCCCTTTTCCAGCTGGCAGTAGGACCCTTCTGTTTAAGGAGGGCAGGTCTAGATTTGTTTTCTTATGGGAGAAAATAGACCCTCTGCCCTTTCAAGGAAAGGCATCAGGGAAGCCATAGGAGATACAGCCACTTCTACTAACTTGCCCTTTGTTCTAGTAAGTTGTCTGAACAAACACCAAGCTCTTGATGTGGCTAAGCTGTGAAGCAGTCAACTCAGTCCTACAACTGTATCAGAGAAGAGCAAGTATTTTAATCACTGTGCCTGGGATCTACCCAAATGAGGATAAAAACATGTTTTGTATGCAATTCAGTATATGCAAGGCACAGGGCAAAGAAAAACAATTGCAGCAGACTGCCACACTGCAGCAAGGTAGAGGCAGAAGCCATTACTTGAGTTCATCAATATTAAATTCAAGAAGTGTTTTGACTCCCCTGTGTAGAACTTAGCTTCCCTGCCTATTTGTACAGATGGTCAACCTTTCTCCTGGATTACAAGACTTGCTGTGCAGCCAATAAACTGCTCTCCTGCCTTTGTACTACCGAAGAAACTCTCCTTTTCTTCTGGCTGGAATTTCAAACCTAGTCCTTGAAGACAATATGAGTACCAACTCCTTTCCCAATTTGGTTTTAGCTACTACTAGCCAAGATTGTCAGTGCATATGCTTGGTGACTCTTCTTTGGAGTTTTGGGGATGAGGGTAATTTGCATTTGTTTTTTTTTTTAACAAATCCACTCAGAAAAAGGACTCCCCATACACTTGAGTGTTTTGTTCTTTTTAAACAACTCTGCAAGGCTGAAAAACTCATGTTTATGGTAGCTTACACTACCATAGCATAAATCCTTTATTTAGAATGCAGGATTCTTGCACTACATCTACCTTATGCCCTTTGAAAAGAAGGAAACTAAAAAAGCAAACCATTTTAGGGCTCTGACCTCTGTTAAATGAAGTATACACAATACCTAAGCTAAAAAGAAAACTCACACAGCGGATGTCCTACTATACCTGTGGAAAGTAAATCTAGCTGCACAGGAAGTCTAATGTTTTTCCTGCTTTTTAAAGAAAAATTATCTTTACAAGGAATTCCTTTGCAAGAATTGAGTTCTTTATCTGCCAAAGGAAGACTAATTCTCTCAAAATACTTGAGAGCATTACTTACAGGTAGACCAGCTAGACACCATGCTACTCGGTATCTTAAACACCTATAAGTCAAACCTAATTTATTTCACAAAGTTGCTCTTTCGGGTATACCTGTGATCCACAGCTTCTTGGTATTTAACATTAACATTAGCAAGAAGTTAACCTGTGCCAAGAATAAAAAATGTTAACACATTGCTTTTGAGGGTATTGTTTTAATAAGACAGTTATTCCTCCTGGAATTTGTTAGCTAATGAGGCCTGATAGAAAAAACTCACTTTTAGACGACTTCATAATTAACATGTCTTAGGGAATGTGGAGGTCAGAACTCTGCTCAGAAAAGCTCCTTGAGGTGGTTCTTACATTTCAGGTAACAGACCACTGAACACCATCGAGCCACCTGTGCCTGTGAGGTACCTGGGGCAGGAACCAACAGGGGAGAGAGACTGGCATCCCTGGTGGTTAGCTGAGGCACAGTCCTAACAGGCACTGAAGAGCAATGAATGTAAGTATCCCATCAGCAGTTTCTGACACTGGCATTTCCTAACTTTTCTTCAAGGTGCCAACCTAGCCTGGCTGTGTGCAGAGTGGGGGTTAGGCCTCATATCCCCTTGTGTCTCAAGATGGATGTTCAGTCTGGTGAAATGGTGGTCAACATATCTTGCAAGACACCAAGCTGATAGCTTGGCTTTAGATCCACCTTTCCAGCAAGGGCTAAATATTTCTAAACTAAGACAACCATATGTGATGAACTCAAGACAGACTAGCTTCATACATTAAAAAACAAAACAAACAAGAAAAGCAGAGGTCCAAATTGGCATAGTCTTTACAAAATGGCAAGAGTCAAAGTGAAGGAGCCTGGTTAGCTCCAGAGAATCAGAAAATCCATCTTACCAGCTGTTTCACTTTAACTACTTGCGGAGCACCCACCGACTGCGTGACGATGGAGCTGGGCTGCGAGATTTTAATACCAATTGGGGTTCCGATGACAGGTTTCAGAGGCTGGAGAGGGGTTGTTGATGAAGATGCCACTTTTGAGACCAGCACTGGCTTTGCAGACTGGAGAAAAGGTGCTGGCAGCGCAGAGTTGAAGACTGGCTTGCCAGGCTGGACAGTGGTCAGCCCAGACGACGCCACAGCCGTGGTGAGGATGGAAGCCGTGGGCCCAAGGGATGCTGTCACTGCTGCAGGGGAAGGAACAGCCTTCACACTCTGCAGAGGAGCTGCTGCCGACGTGCTGGCAGGGACTGGGGTGACAACCAGAGGGGATGTGACTGCCACAGAGGCAGGCACGGGTTTCACAACTGGAACAGCAGTTGTTGCTACAGCCAAGGTTGCCGCCCCTGTCAAAGGAGCTGGTGCTGCAGAGATGCAAGTTGAAATCACTTCTTGGGTTGGAGTTGGCTGCTCCATACACTGCTGGATAAAGCTCTGAGGATTAGGCATTAGCTGCCGTAAAGCAAGCAGGCTTTTCTAAAAGAAAAATGAAAAAACACTGGATGTAGTAGCAGCAGAGTTTTCCACAATAATAATACATTTGTAACTGAATCTCTCTTCCTCATTCTCCAATTAAATTTTCATGAGACAATAAATGGTAAACCAGTTTTGCTAAATTTCAGGCACCCTTAAACAATCCTGTTCAGTGAAGTTGACAAGAAACACCAACACCAACTGAGCAAAGGTCAGCCATCACCACAGCTACACTATACATAGCAAATCCCACCTATGGGGAAATTCACACATAACTCTGTTCTTCTATTTAGATTTTTCAATTTGGAATTTATGTTTCAGATTAAGAAGATTTTAACTGCTTTATTACCTCAAAGAATTTTGTTTTTCCAAAAACTCCTGCTATATTGGAACAGCTGTGTTTATTTCAAGGAGCCTGACAGGGAACTACGAATTATCCAATAAAGTCAGAAACAAGCTTTGCAGACAGGAACACTTCTATACCAATACAGCTGTATCTACACTAGGGGGGGATACCACTTTAGTAATGTCTGTAGAGCTGCAGCAGCACAACTTCAGCCAGCTACTTCTCTGCAACAGGAGAACAAAAGTAAAGGAATCTGGCAACATCTCATTTTTGCTACATCTGTGTTTGAGAAGGTTAATGGACAAAACAATCTTCAAGCTCTCTGCAGATTTTTCTCCTTGACTGTGTATAATCTGCTATGGCTCTGAACCAGGGGAAATCAGTCCTGCAGCTTCCTGAAAATCCTTTTATTTTTTCCTCCCCCCTTAACTGAAGTTTGTAAGAGCTCCTAACACAGTGCTGTCACTTTGGACTTCGTGCAAAGACGAAACACGTCTCACATGCTGGTGTACCAAGTAACCATTGTTTGCACAACCGGACCTTTTGCAGCCCATCTGTTTTTTAACATTCACTTCTTTCTCTTTTTAAAAGGCCGCTTAGCTCCTGATGCAATTTATGTACCAAAAGCATCCAGCAGACTTGAAAATCAAGCAGGCTTCACAGCCAAAGCCACTGTACTTTTCCACCTCTTGGAACAGGCAAAACAAAACACATGCACAACTTCATCAAAAACCTGCAGCTCAAAGATAAGAGCTGACTCCAGAGAGTCCTCCCTAAAATTCCACTTCACTAGCTAAAAGTGGATTGGCAAAAAGCCGTATCACATTTCTTTCCAGAGTCAAGCTGCAAATATTTCCCCCACAAACAATGCCAGCACCGATCCTCTTAGCACCTCAGAGAAGTGCTCCTGAAGTCATCCTCCATTTGGCACTCAGTCCTGTCACAGCTGCTCAGAGTTACAGACCAACCTAATTGTGTGTATCAACCACACATCCTTACAGTGTTCCAGGAAAAGGCAATCTGGGTGCAAGATGTTTTAAAGGATTGGCAACACCGCAAAGTCAGCTAACTCTGACCGTGTCTGAAAACACTTCTGAAGTCACAGTGTATTTTTGTTAATATAGTGTGCAACAGGGAGAGAGCACCATGTCAAGGATTATGTGGTATGGACACTGCCCAAAACAGAGAAGACTAGATGATACCAGTACCTGGCAGCATGCTGCAGAAGAAACACACAAGGGCTCTGCTGCAAGAGGTCAGGGTCTGATCCACACTGATGAACCCAGCTTAACCCCTGCAGAATTGCCTTGAGTTCTCTGCATCAAGTGTAGCAGCTCTTCACATCGTTGGATGGCTTCTAAAAATAGCTGAGCACTTCTGTGAGTGCCAGTCACACTGACCCTGTACTCTCACCCTGGTCCTTCTGCTGCCAGAGCCACACTGGATGCAGAAAACCCATTCTCAGAGCTGTTTATTTTTCTGACTTTTGCATGGGCATTTAAGAAGCCCCCAGGAAATTAAACAGATAATAAATGACTAATTGGAAAATTTTATATATCATAGAATCATCAAGGTTGGAAGAGACCTTATACCTTTAAGATCATCAAGTCCAACCATCAGCCCAGCACTACCACTGTAACCCCTAAACCACTGAACCTCATCACCTAGCACCAGATACAGATCCTCTTAACACCTCCAGGGATGGTGACAGCACCACTTCCCTGGGCAACCTATTCCAATGCCAGACCATCTTAACAGTGAATTTTTTTTTCTAATATCAAATCTGAATCTCCCACTTCAGCTTAAGGTCCTGCACAGATGACTGTAGTCCTTCAGACTCATGGCAAACTTGCTAGAAAGGCATTCAAAAGTTGCCACCGTAAAAAAAAAATCTTTGTCCCACATTTGAGCAGATTACCACCAGCCATCTAGAGCAATATAAGCATTATCACGTGCATTGTTATATGGCCTGTCAAATACCAAGGAAAAGGGCAAACTCCAAAAAAACTCTGTCCCATCTTTATCACATAACTATTATTCCTTTATTCTCCATGATGCCTATAACAAATGTACAGCTCTAACAAGCCTAAGAGTATGGTGCACATTGCAATTTAGTAAACTTAATGTAGTTTTCCATGTTTTCACTGGGATTTAATGCTTGCTGTATAATTAATTTTTATTTTGTTAATATCATTCTACCATATGATTAAAAGTCTCAAGGAAGCATTTTTTCCTTTATATGATTATTTGCTTGAACAGAAGTAGAGTTCCTGGGATTCTTTTCCTAAGCTGCAGCAGACTTGTCAGACCCTTTCTGGAGAAAGGGGCAGAGATTTTTTTTCTGCCTCCAGCTAAACAAAAAGCAGCAGAAGATGAATAGCTTTATGCAGATTCTTTGATCTGTAACATGGCATAAGCTGTGCATTGCCACTGCTGTCAGTTTCTGTGTTGGAACTCAGAAGAGCTACAATTTTGATGAGAAAATAAGAGGTCACCTTAACAAAGCTGCTCTACTGTAGACAGACGCACAGCTTCCAAAACACTACTCTCCACTAACACCTAGAGGGCAATTACTCTGCAGCATTAAGAACACAGCATAAATTACGCCTCAAAAATTCTCCTTCCCCTTAAGAATTGTCTTTCCAAGCACAGGTCACCCAGAGGTATGTTAAGCACCATTCTTCAACTGACCTGAACAAATACCTATTTGAATGCCCCAACTCTTTTCTTTTCTTTTCTGGTCCTCCTCCCTTCCCTCTTTAATACTACATATCCATAATCAGACACTTACCTTGAGAAAAGGAACTAAATATGGTTGTGGAGACGACTTAAGCTCTATGTACAGCTTTTTTGTAAATTCTTCTGGCTCAATTTTTGCTTCCTAAGAGGGAAATACAATTACAATACTAAGTTATAACTGAATCTACCCCACTTTTATTCTAAGATGTATAAAAAGGTAATGGAGACTTATACTATCATGGCATTGTTCAATTTCAGTACTCAAATGTTTTTTTTGCTGCTTTATTTAAAAAAGAAAAAAAAAGGGGGAGTTAGGCTAGAATAATGGTGTAATTTTCATATAGTATTACCCAAGTTGTTCATGCTTTCTTCAGCTACAGGCAATTAACACACTTAGGGATAGGTGCTCACACCCAGTCACTGAAGTGAAGGGATAGAAAAAAGTTTATAAGCAGCACTGATCCTTTTCAATATCTCATTGTTATGTAGATGCATTTTAAATCAACTACTAGTACTTCTTTCAGTAAAGGTAGTTTATCTGCATAAAAATAAACTTAGAGGCATCGAAGATTAATGACAACTTTTGTAAGTTGTCAATTGTTTAGCAATTTTTGTAAGACAATTCTAGACTAATGCATACAGAGCATAATAAAACAAACAATCAAAACATCTTTCCTGCATACCCCCATGGTAACAGTCCTCTGCATTGCACAGTACTGTTTCCTGTCTTAATGCTTTCCACCCTGTCACAACACTAACACCTGACTCAAGGGCTTGGGAGGGTTAGGATGCTGCAGCAAACTTCTGAGACCCCTCACCTGTACAACAGGGCTAAGCCCCAGACTCTGCTGCCCACCCTCACCCCCCCCAAGCCACCAAGAACATTACCTTCTCCAAAAAGGTACAGACACACAAAGAGGAGCACCCATCTCCATTTCTGCTGAGAAACTACTCCTCTCACCCATATTCACCTCTGGAGCAACTGTTCCAAGTTGCTACATAACCAGAACAGGGATTTTAAAGACTATGTATTTGCACACAAAGAGCTTACAGCAGCTCTCCCATTTAGCCACTTGACCTGTTGCCTGTTAGATCTCACCAAGATGCAGAAACAGGTCACCAAGGTCTCACTGATAGAGATGCAAGTGGTTTGGCACACCAAGCTCAGTGCACACAGGATGCTTGACACCCACTTCATGAAAGGATGCCTTAAAGATCACTTTACTGCCCAGCTTCGATTTACTCTTTTGCATTTAAATCATACACATATCGAATGGCAGATTTTTAAGCTACTACAAAAAGCAAACAAGTGTGCAGTCAACAATGTACTAATGTCTCTTAACAATTGCTCTTAAAAAAAAAAAAGTAGCATAAGGACAAGAAAGAACAACTCTATTTTTCGCACAGAAGGAAGGTGTATAGTCCAGCAGGGACAGAGGTTAAGGAATCAAATTTTTGCAAGGCTGCATCTTCAAACAATCTGCTCTCTGAAATTACACCTGTCTACATCACACCTTCCCAGACTGAAAAGCCCTTTGGTACCACCAGCAAAGCCACCCCCCTCCACCAGCACACAGCCTTCTGCTACGGTGGAACAACAGCACAGCAGCAGCGGTCAAATGCCATGACAAGAGGTGGCAGGAGAAATCGTTACCAGGAAAACCCAGCTGTGCTGGGATACAGCACAAAGCACCATACGGAAGCCACCTGCAAAGACAGAGAGGTTGGCAGCCACCACACTGTTTGCTCCATCCTACTGTTTAAAGCTATTGATAATGCCATTTGTGTTCCACTGCTCAGTTCTGTCTTGGAGTAAAGCAGTAGTATGGACTTAGCACTGCACTGCAACCTCCACATCAAATTCTTGCTACTGAGGACTCAAAACTACACTGACATGAAAAAAAAGACCCAGAATCTGTGTTAACACTACCAGCTTCTCCTGCTCTCAGTTACCTGTATGCATAAAACGAAACAGAAATGTGAGGGGGAACACAGCATGGGATTCAGTTAAAACAAGAGTTACAACACAAGACTCAACGTATGTCAGATGTACTCAAACACAAATCCAACTCTTGAGCTGTTAAAAAAAAAGACAAGGAACAAAACTATGACAAATGTCAAAAATCTGCACACAAATTACACAGACTTTGTTTGGAAAAAGCAGTCTCACCAATAGATTTTGCACCAAATTCTTCACATTCTGCCCCATCTCAGGGGCTTGAGGTCCGCTAGACGCCAATTTTATTAGCGTAGCAAGAAAATTCTTGCATTTCTTCACATTCTCTAGCATCTCCTAGTGTGGAAAAAAAAGAGAAGACTGTTAGATGTTGCACTGTCTCTTCAACCTGTGATGAACATACAGAATGTTAATTTTTAATTAAAAACGTTTTTTTCCTTACTGTAGAAGCGCCGGTCTGTGCTACTGTTGTGCCCTCTGCTTTCACAGAGACTGCCTTTTGGGAGATAGCTTGTGCAGGTGGTCCTGTAACTGGAAGTTTTACAGGTGTTCCAGTACTCAAAGGCTTTACAGCAGTAACTGCAGTAACACTAGCTGTTGCAGCTGCTGGCTGAAGAGAAAAATTAACACTTTTTAACCAAGAAACAACGTGACAAACATACTGGATTCTGCTAGCATAGAAGGTAGCAACCTCCCTCCACACTGATTTTTAAAACATAAACCATTCTTCTCTTTGTTTTTAAGATTTTAGATTAATTTGCTTTGAGAAGCTTCATTTAACACAGTAAGTGACAGAACCCTCACAGCCATAATTCTGTTTACAAATCAAGGGTGGGGGGAAGAAATTACAAAGGTGCATCCAGACCAAAGCACTGCCTGCAACTTTGAAGGAAGAGAGAAAGGTAAAATTGTCTTGAAGAAAGCAATATATTAACTTTGCCAGGCTCCTACAGTCTAAGACTAACGAATTTTGAACAATGCTAAGCCAGGTGATATTATTCTGAAGACAAACAGAACCGCAAGTGATTATTTATCTTCCAGTCTTGCCCCGAAGCTCCCGTCCCAGTTGCAACACCCTTTGCTTTTCCTAACACATACAGAGTAGGCAAAAGACATCATGTCCACTTTGGAAGGATGCATGTGCCAGCAGAAGCAGCCAGCTCAGCAAACGGACCTAACAAGTTCTTCTTGCCTTTTTCCTTGTGGGCAGCAATTTGGATCTCTTTCTCCTCTGCCCTGACAGAAACCCTCACAAAACTCAGTTATTTTGAGACCTCTTTTTAAAATCTCATTATAATTTACCAGCAGATTCAGAAGCTCCAGCAACAGGAGAGTAATTAAGGTTTAGGAAAAAATACCTCCCTTCCTTGCAAACCAAGCTAAATCTAAAACCTACTAAACTCAAGTATTTCTACTTCAGATTTTAAAGAGAACAAACAAACAAACCATACTCAAAAAACCAACATGGTTCATTTGATACAACAGAATACAGTAGGAATAAAAGACTCTGCTCATACAAAAAAACACTGCTTTTGATTCCTCAGCTTGAAAACTGAAAAGCCAGAGTGAATCCACAGGTTACAGAAGAGCAAGAGTTCCAGGTTAACATTTGAAACCTGAAGTTCAGTGTAATCTTTCCTCTAAGCTTCTGAAGAGAAAGGGAAAGTCTGCTTTTGTATCCCAAATTCTAGGTTCACAGCTGCACAATGTAATGGCTTTCACTGACTCTTAACACATTTAAGCACTCCAGCTTAGTCAAACAGGCACAACTAATACTTGCTAATTGCATCAATCATAAGACAGTTGGACAGGAGTCTAACTTACCCTACCATAGATAAAATAAAAACTAATCAGAAGTGGGACAGACATCATTTAGAATATCAAAAGATTTTTAAAAGTCTTTCAGGATAGGGAAAACTAATAAACGAACACTTAAAGCTAAAGCAAAACTGTAACACTTCTGTCATATATTTACAATTTTTTTTTTCCTGGGTGGGTGTCCTCCCCTCCCCAAGTTGCTGCCAGCTTGACGTGAAAGCAGCAGGCAGCTACCAAAAAGCTTCGTAGTTTAGGCTCCCACTGTTAGCAACACTTTAACAGCTCTCTGCAGGATCCTTGCCACCACCACTGCCTCTTCCAAGGATGAGGCTCAACAGCTCTAAGACCACAGGGAGGCAAACTGGGCACAAGAATCCCACAAACAGATGGGCAGGAGGAGGACGGAAGGGGACACAGTGCAGATCTGCCAAGTTGCAATGCCATGGGCTTTTGAAAGTTGAAAACAGGAGCTGATCTCTTGCAAATTCCAGCATGCTTACACATCAAGACTAGAACAGCATTTTATCAGCTGAGGGAGGAAACAACAGGAAGTCTGCTGGACCCCTTTCCCAGGAAAATGAATATAGGGGAATTAACTTCTGTCATCTGCCATCAACCTTTTTCGCTACTGATAATTCTCATTCTCACTTTGAGCAACAGAGAAACAGTCACCACAAAAAAATGGCATTAATCCTGCATATTTTGAAGTCATTTCAAGAGAAGTGCTCTGCATCTAAATGAAAGTGCCCCAGCATGATGCTAATTAGACACTTTGCAGCTTTGTTATTCCATCTGGAAAACAGGTAAAAAGAAAGAATGTGCAGGTAATTTTGTCTAACCTCAGAGCTTAAACATTCACGAACGTCAAAAAAGGGAAATATTTTTGTTGATGAGGAGAATAATCCTGTAGTCAGTACCCAGAGAGTTTTGCAGTGTTCCAAGTTGTATTTCACACAAGATCAAAGATGCACAACCAAGCCAAGGATTATCTCCTCTGCACTCTCCATCACTTTCTGTGATGACATCACACTTCCACACCAACACTCCTCTCCTGTAACCTCAGTAAACTGTCAAGACTAAGATCAGGAAGTTATTTTAAGACTGATTAATGAATTACTGCCAAGGAAATCTGCCTTCCTTTCCCCAATGGTTCCATCAACTTTTTGCACTGACTCCCTTTTCAGCACTCTTCTCTTGTCCACCCCAGGGTGAGGAGCAAAGTGACCATGTGATGGCAAGATATATCCACATTGCATCTATTTACTCTTCATTGTACAAGGAGCTTGTACAGAGGGCTTTGCAATCCTCTGCAAAAACAGAGGGGCTTCAAGGAAGCCACTCCAAACAAAACAGCACTACTAATTTCTCCTGGAGTTTAAAAGCAGCCCTACAGCTCATTACAAAGTGTTCCAGTTTCTACAATGGGGAGGGAAAAAACCAGCTTACAAAAAATACTCCATGTCTGTCTTTAAATATCTCAGAAGAACACAAGTTCAATAGAGTACATCAAAACCAAATTGAAGTACAGAAGTACCAAGCCAAAGGCAGAGGTAAGTTAAAAAAAGAGAAGTTAATAGCATGATGAATCTCAGTGTTTATCCACATTAGAGTGTGGGATCCATGTGACTTCATCCATCAGATGATGGATGGCCTTCATCTCTTTTCCCCAGTGCAAGGGTAGTACAGTAGAAGACTATTGTTTTTATATCCTAAAGACCTCTATGCAGAGATCACAGACACAGGGTCTGCAAGCCAGTATTCCAAAAGAAAAGTAAGGAATATCCATTACTGTTTTTAGACACAAAGCATACACTATTTCCATTCTAAGCAAAATAGAAAATGCATTCAGAGAGGCCTCTGGGTTTTCCACTCAGCCCCAACATTATCCATCTGTGGTGAGAGGAAGTGAAAAAAGAGCAGAGTGTGAATAGTATTCAGCTGCTGATACAGAAGAACAGCAAAGGATGAACTTGTTAGTCAGACTGTTACCACTGTCAGCAAACACATCCCTCAGTCCTTCAAACACCCTCAGGGTCAAGAACATACATCCAGCATGTTTTTTCGAACGACTGATCCCTCTCATTTACTGAGTGTTTTGTCAACTGCTACAGCTCAGTCTCCTTCAAACTCTTGTCACAAAATATAGGTACAAGCCAGACTTCTTCCTGATTTCTCCTCCAGATTATGAGAACAGAACGTATTATCTGCAGAAAATGTAGTTTTCTTTTCATCCCACATGCTTATCCAGAGTCTTGTCCCCAAGAACAGAGGATGAACCATATGCAGGAAAAATCTCAGACTCTGCAGGTGATAAAAGCCTCTTCAGAAGAGGACTATAATATTTTTCTCTAGAAAAAGCAAAATAAGACCTAGGAAATAAGACAAAAATACTGTCTAAAAATAATGAAGCATTTTCAACCACTGCTTACTTACAATTGTACCTGTGGAACCCATCTGCCACACTCAATTAGAGAACAGATCCTCAGCTATGACCTTCCTTCAGTTTATAATGAGGGGAAAAATCATACACATGAAAAACAGCTTGACTGGTGCAGACAGCTCATTTTCCCCTCAACATCATCTCAGGTATACCTTTTTCCCCACTAAGGAATCAGGGAATGCCAACAGGAGCACATCTCCCACAAAAGATTTAGCAAGAGATTGAAGGACCTCTGTCACAGCATACAAAAACACTGGAAATGGCTCTCTGAACTATTTGTTTTATTCATTGTTCATGTGCTTTCTACTGTAGTGATATAAGATTATCTGACACACACTGACAGAAGCCTAATTAAATTATGCATTTTAAAAAAACAGACTTGGGAAATAATTTATTGTGAGGACAAAGGTCACCAAGCATACTGAAAACCAGATTACAGTTAGAAATAAAAAGAATGCATCCATATTTTCTCTAGTTCTTTCTGTCACTTATTCCACCACACTATAAAGCTTGCAAGGTACCTGTATTACAGCAGGTGTCTGAACAGTAGAAACCACAGCATTTGTTGTTTGAGATAATGTTTTCACAGGAGCAGCTGCTATTTTCTTTACTAACTGTGTGCCAGAATTCTTTGAAAAAATAAAAATAAAAAATAATTACACATGGGCAGAGAACAGTTGTCAGACAATTCAATGACAAAACAGACATTGAAGTTGGGGTCGGATACAAACCAAGATACATCCTCTTAAAGTAACAATACAGGCATCATTCACACAGTGCTTATAGTTTAAACACTGCTCAATAAAGCTCTTTGTCTACTGGCTTAACATTCAAGAACTAGTTCAGAGACCTTTAGAGACAATGCATAATCAGAATAAAATGGTTAAAGAAATACATAAATTGTTACTTTTATGTACCTTCTTACTCGTGCACACTGACCACACTACAAGAGATGGAAGCAAAATGCCAGCAGAGCTCAGGGAAGGAGGAACATCCAAGGAACGTGGGAAAGGTCCTCAGCTTCGCTCAGCTTCAGAGAAATGTCCCACCAGAGGATCACAAGGGTTTAATACCAGCAGTAACCATTTAGGCAGTTTTGGATGGCATTTTTTTTTTCTTGAAATGATTTACATCATCAGAGAGGAGTTCATTAATTTGAACTTTACCATATGTAACAGCTCACAAGTTTTTCCCCAAGTGAGAAAGCAAAGCACACAGTGATGTTTATTGGTGCAAAACCAATCACCATCACCCTGTTCAGAAAAGGTTCAAATGCTTATTTAACCCTCCATTACTTATTTGCAAACCCTGTTATAACTACATAACATACAGCAATGTCAAACTGAAGTTGTGAGAAGTTACCTGCACAGCACATATTCTGATTGGAGGTGTGCTGGTCGGCACAGATGGTCTCACACTTGTGTTATTTTGTGTCTGGTTCTGTGCTCCTGCTACTGCTGGTTGAGATACCAGCATTAGGTGGCCATTACTGCTTCTGATGAGAACAGTTCCTGTTGAAAAAAAAAAACATTCAGACTGTTATAAATTAAGTTATATTATGACTTTCCTATATTTCTGTGGAAGAAATAACTAGACCACACTGATAATGTAATATTGAGTTTATTACTCCCAGGAACAGCTGCCAAGAAATATAAAAATTAAGCGCACATCAGCTTTACTGTGCATCTTATGACAGAAAAGAATTCCTAAATTCAAGACAAAAACTTAACCACTGGCCACACTGAAACACTGTGTGCATACAAGATGCAAACTGCAAAGCAGTTCATCATTTGAGTCAAAAAGATATTCTGAACATTAAAAAAACAGACACACAACTAATACACACACACTGGGATTGCTTTAACATTAATTTTAAGCAGTTCTTCAACCTGCAAAATTCATCACCACTATCTCACTTGGCTGCCTCTTCAGTTTCTGAACATTTAGGCACATACTTAGAGGTGAAAACACAGCTTAGAGAAAACTGTAGTGGGTACTCAAGCCTGATTAGTATGAGCTCACCTGCCTGTATCAGGACCATCAAGACCTGTATCACTGCCCAGTCAAGAGGGCAGTGGTCTCCCATGAAAATCAAGGTCACTGAGATATTTGAAACTGTCCCTCTGTCTAGGGTGTGTCCAAAAGCATTAAAACACAGAGTTTTATTGAAGCAGTTTACAGCCAAATTGGGAGATTCCAATGGGCAAGAATTAAAAACAAAAAAGAAAGGGGAAAAGAAAAAGGACCATTCAGCTATCAAAGCCTCCTCCCCTAAGGGCTCATCTCTGAAAAATTCAGAGGATTCAAAACAATCACAAAAACAAAATGCCAACTGGATACCTGGTCTGTACCACATCAGATCCTTCAAGGGAGCTACAGAGGACCCTACCTTTCTGGTGCATCACCTCATTTGTCTCCAAGAGCAGCCTATGCAAAGTCCACCACTGGAAACACCATCCTCAAACACCCTCACTTAACACCAACCTTTCAAATAAAAGGAAGGAGGAGGTACAGGGGAATTCAGATACACAAATAATGGAGGACTGCATTAAACTTTCTGGCAAATTATCCCATATCTGAAACCCAGATCTTCTATGTACACTTACGACTTTCTCTAGTGTAAAACAATATTGCAATGAAAGTCTTTTTACTACTTGGTTACTTTGAAAGCTGTCAAAATATTACCATACAGTACAGCCTAAAACACTGCTTCAGTCTGAGTTTGAATACATACAACAGGAAAAGCCACAAGCTCCATGTGTTGGGTTTTGTTGGGTATGTTTTGGGGTTTTTTTATAAATCGATCAAGCTATAACCACATGCTTTGAAACAGCTTTTCATCCTCCACATCTAAAAGCATAAGAGGGTATTGCAAGACAACACAAAACCTGGCATAAAATTCTGTAACATCAACATATTGCCATTTACATAGCAGACACAAACTGAGAACTGCAAGAGCAGCATCTACATGATCCCCTCCTTTCTCAAGCAGCCTTTGCTAGATGGGGCAGATGCACAAGGCAGTTGCATATTCAGAAAAACACTGTTCCTCCATCTGACAACTCAGCTTTCTCCTCCTCCACTGACAACTTGACTATAATTATATTTAGGTACAGATGGATCACTTAATTTAATCAATGAATAGCCGGAATTACAGAAAACATATTAGATTTCTCATTTTCTTTTCATGCCATCTTATTTAGACAGTGATTCATGGCAAACAATTTATCATCAGCCAGAAAAAGGGCATTTTTTCCTTGTTCACATGACATGCTTATGTAGGTTTAACTGAAAGAGAGAAAGCTGACCACATTTTGCTAACAATAGCATTTCTCTCTGCTCCAGGTCTACATTCAGCATGGCAGAAGTGTTGCTACTGGAGATTTTAGGTTTTTCTTTTATAAGCCTGCTTTAAAAACATCACTGATAGCTCTACTCTTTGAGAAGGCACATATAAACTTATAATTTCATTCCTTTAGAGGTTTGGAATGCTTTAAGAGTCAGTTTTCATGTACTTGGATATTTTGTCCCTACTCACTACATTTGTCTGTTAAGTCAAATTATCTGAAGTGCATTTTCTACTTCTGCATTTGAGAAATCACATTGATGCCAGTCAACCTGATTACAGGGCTGGGATTGGTTTTGCACTACTGTTCTGAAGTTTCAGCTGGCATTTGCCAGAGATGGAGACCCTGCTAAAAAAGTACTCCATCCTCCATACCTGAATGGGGGAGTTTCCACCACAATCTACTTGACAGTGAACTGACACATGGACTGCCTGAAACACTTTGAAAGCTGTTGAGAACAGCATTTATTTTTTACCTCTGGTTGCCACAATTTAATTACAGTTTTTCACAACTTTGATATTCCTTTTCTGCCTGGAAACAAAAGCAACAACCCAATACTGCAGCCAATAATGCAGACTCCAAGAGGTGGCACAGGAGGTCCCTTATGCCGGAAGAAGAGATTCCACAGCTCTCAAAACCAATACCTGAAGTCTCATACACCTTATACAGCTGCACAAGTGTGAAATGAGGGAACAGCAGGTGATGGTAACCTTGAGGTTCTCAACAGAAAGGTCACGTAAACAGACTCATGCAGCCACCAAGACACTAGTATCAGAAATGAAGTGCAAGAATCCACATTGTTCATTTGGCAGGGGGGAAAGATAGTACTTCTTATCAAGAGCTGTTTTCACATTCACTAGAAGACAAATACTAACAAAGTAAATGTGGAAACAGATCATGTCTTGCAGTCACTGCAACTCCACAAGAAAATGGGGGAAAGGAAGAGTCAACACACAAAACAACACAGAACCTCCAAACAGCTGAAACATGAAGTGCCAGCTAACGCCTCTCAGCACTGCATTTAAAAACAGAAAAGGTATTGATTGGCAGTCTGAGCAAAATATCAGCACCAGTGGTAGTAAATGAGGAGTAATAAAGCACCCTCGTAACACTAGAGATGCCCTCTTCTGGGCTACACTTCCAAGAACACAGTTTGATAGTTTTACTGGAGTTGTTTCAGAGAACAGGAACAACTTTCTCACTGTTCATGCACTTTGACAGTAAGTGCAAGGCACAATCCCTTATGGGCTACACAGCTGTTCCTATTTTCAAACCAAAGTGACCAGTTACCATCAGGGATTATTTCTTGCATGCTTCACTGGAGGACTCAGATGCCTCTTGCAGATTAAAATAAAGCCCTTTTTGCAATGAATTGAGACTTCTGCCCTTAGATATTCTGCCTGTCCTGCCAAAAACATACTTTGGGAAGTCATCTGGTTTTCCTACACAGGCAGAGAAGGCAGTTAAAATACAATCAGCTATTTCAGCCAGTTATTCTCTGCACACCTTTCTTCAGCTGCAACCCTGTGAGAGCTGGAGGGGGAGTACCTGACTACCAAAACCCAACTCAGTTTCCTCCAAAGCTACACAGAAGGACCCATATTATACCTTCTTCCCTTGAAGAGGTCTCATTGAGATCTAGACGCAGTGCCCTGCCTTCTCCTGGAGCAGGGACTGCAGGAACCCAGCCTTCTGGAGGAGCACCTGCCAAATGTCCTGCAAAGCTCCAGCAGCCACCACTCAGGTCAGCCTCTACCTAGACATGCCAGCAGTGTGAGCAATAGAAAATCAGAGGCCTTCCAAAGAAATTTCATTTCATTTCTCAAACTTGAGATCACTCTGCTACAAATTTTCACTGTTCCAACACCATTGGTGAAGGAAACCCAGCTTATTCTGAACTTGCTTTAGCATCCAACCCAGGAACCAAGAAACACGGGTTAGCAAGAAGAGGAGCTTCCAGATACCTCTGCATTTCAACTAGAAAGCACCAAAACCTCACTGGAGACATGAGCAGGAAGCTGTGGGATAACAGCAGAGATCTGTTTATGCCCCTGTATGTAATGCCACCTGCATGGGCTTCACTCTATTTCAGGGAAAAGTGTTAAGGAAACCACAATGCTGTTAACACAAACCTGTGCTGCCAACTGAAGCACTGGGCTTCATCCAGCAGCACTGAACATCAGTGTATGCTAAAAGCACCCCACCATAAGGGCAATTTCTACCATGTAAGACAAGCCTGAGGCCATTTCTGAAGGGGAACTTCATCCAGGAATTTCCTGAGATGAACCAGCTGGAATTTGTGCTCCAGTGGAGATACACCCTATGCTGTTACTACACGTGAAGCTGTCATTGTCAAGTCAAGCCACCACTTCGATTACGTGGTTTCCAACCTGGCAGCTCAACCAAACAGCTCTTGGGAACTGCTGGCTGGGGAATAACGTGAGGAAATGGAGTCTTTTGCTCCTAAAATAAAATACAAGCAAGAACCAACCACAATGAGACCAAACCCATTTAAGAGAATACAAGTCACAAAAGCTGCTTTCAAAGAAGGGTAAATTTAGCTTATTTCAAAACCAGGAGTGCTTGTATCAGGTATGTTGCCAATCTTAGTAAAGTACACTTTAACCCAATTATAAAAACAAGGTTAAATGGGGATTTCCAGATCTCCAATCAATAACTGAACAACAAAAATGTTTTAAAACAACAGGAATGTGTCAGAGCTCTCTGGTCCTGAACAAATCCCATTCTTCCACTGAGCTACTCAAAACAAAGCAATAAAGCAGATATTTCAAGCTAAGACCAAGCTTTAAAGGGGATGTTTTAATAGAAAACTAAGTGGCACTTAAAAAGAATAATTGGTTTTAAGTTTCTTTGCTATTTAGGATCATTCAAAATTTAGAAAATAATATACCAAACACTACTAATCCATGCAACAGGTTTGAGTACAGTTTTTCTCTCTAAAGCTATCCTTTAGGAAAAAAACCCTGTTTTTTCCTCTTCAGGGCCATTTATTGAACCCCACAGAATAGGTTACGTAAAAGTTTTAAAAATACATTACAGGACTGAGTAAGACCAAAAAAGGGCATTATTAGAGACATAGACTGTTCAGGCAGTGATTGTTATCAAGGTGCATTATGGCATAGGTTAGCTGAAAGAGTGCTTAAGAGGCACAAAATGTTAATAAAATACTCCAAAAGACAGTAATTTAACTTTTACATGATTTACATAACCCTTCTAATATGATGGGGCAGTAATGTTTTCAGATGAAGCATGGTCTGTAGTGAATGCAGCAGAACTACTTACTCTGTATGAACCTCACTCGGTACTTGAATTTTCCTAGATGTCTACTGCAAATTTCTGTAGAGATGAAGAAACAAGGACAACAGCCCAAACTGGAGGCAACATCTAGCTATGCCCTTCACTGTCTTAGGAATGAAGCTACAACAAAGATCTAGAGGCCATACCAAGTTACCTCACCACAGGCCCCCAATAATGATCTCTAACTTCTATTCTTAAATGCAATTGACTTCAGACAACAGAAGTTCACTTCTGTGAAGTCAAAAAGATTGCCTGTTTTAGGCTTTTCTCAGGAAAAACACCTGTGATTATTCTCGTATTCCCCAGATAAGCAGGGCAGAGGGCTTTGAGGTCAAGATAAGTTGTTCAGCATCTACACTACACCCAAAAAACATTTTATTCCATACAACAAATCATTCCAACCTTTGGAAGTTGATTCTAATGGATGTAAGAAGAATTCAGCAATGCCCAATCCACAGTCAAGCACTGCTACTGCAGCAACCAGAATCACTCACCACACATCCAGGCCCTCAATCAATTAATTCCATTCACATTTTGTTTCACAAACTAAACAATTACATATCTCAGAAATCACCCTTTGTGCTCTTTCCCTTTGCTCCAGGGAAGCTTCTAAACTAATGGGTCTTTATAGCAATGGCTCAGGACCAGTGACTAGCATGCAGATATTGCACAGTCACAATGAGATGTCAGATTTTGAATTCCAATTAAAGACACCTTGTTTTGCCCACGGATATGGAAATCACTAATTTCCATGTCAGGAGAAAAATTCAAAGGGCACAATCCCCATATTCTTTCATGTTACAACAGAACACAGTCCAAATAAAATACAACACAATGTTGTACCCGTAAGTTGATGGCATCTTTGCCAACTGCACAAACTGCACTGCAGATTCACGTAGACTCTGGCTTACAACTTTCAAGGCCGATGTCTGACATGTCACCTTCTCAAAGCCAGTGACCAGCTTTCCTTGCAGACCTCACTGTCCAGCCAACAGCACAGTTCCACCAGAATTAACATTTCCCAGGCTGTCTGGGTTGCTGTGAGCAGTGTTTTAAACCACCACCAAGTACCCACTAAGAGCTCAGGGGGCTTACAGTCCCAGCAAAGGCTGCTGCCTCCAATAACTCCAACCTTTCTGTGGCTAAGCACCTTTCTGTGCTAACAGTGGGCACCAGCTCCTGAGACATCCAGCACAGACACAGGGTTTCCAAGCACAGGGAGCCAGGAAAGGCATGATGCTCTTCCAGGCAGGATGAAGCAGACTGAGCTATTCTTTAAAACAGTCTGGAATAATGAACACCACACATCTTTCTCAAGTGTGTAATCGAAGTCCCCTCTCCCTCCCTTTCTCCAGGAATTAGACACAAAGTGCTAAAACTGCAAAAATCTGAAGCCAAATTTCACACACTGCTCAACCAGCAAGTCTTATCCAAGCTGTTGGAGACTCGCTGCTCATCACTGCATTTTGGTGCTCACATAGATAATGTTTAACAGTCTAGCAACTGGGCCCCCATAGTTTTCACATTTTCTGATGCCATTTCACAGAATACAGGCTCACATTACAGTGTTAAAAGAGTTCTCCTTGACTGCACATACAGCTGAGCTTCTTTCCTTGAGAATACATTTATATCCACACAATTTTACAGTTATAGTAGAACTATTAAGCAAAAGAATAACTGTACCAGTTGCAAGGGTAGTTAACCTTTCTTTTTTATGTAACAAGCAACACATGTCCATACCAACCATCTAAAGAAAATCTAGACATTGCATTGATACTTGGAGGAGATGTAAATAACCAACAGGTTTTCTGGGCATAGTTACAAGATAGCACCACTGTTTCTATTTGGATTCAGAGTGTATTTATTGCACTTGAATCCCAAGAGGTGTTGTTTTTATTGTGTGTAGGCATCAGGGATTCCCAGCCAACACCGTGCAGTGCCTTGTTTAATATCATGATAACATCTAGCTCTTGTCCTTGGGCCATACCTTTCAGCAACTGGAATCATTTCCCATCAGCATTTTCCCATCGCATCTTTGTGGTTTGCAACTTTGCACCTTGAGGCTTGGTTGCTTTCCTGTCTGAGTAATCAGACAGTTCTAGGATTGTCTACAGCTAAGATGATCTGACTTGAGCATTTTCCTGGACCCAAATTACCTCATAGAGGAGCTTCAAATATTTGCAGAGGACTCAGCTGATGGCAGTGAAATAGTACCTCAAAGGAGGAAAGTGACACTTCCTTACTCTCAAGACAATTCCTACGGCACTGAAAGAAGCATTGAGTCTCTATGCCACATCCTCTTGTGTGCTCCTAGTATTCACTGGAGTGAAATTCTTCAAATAGCAAGTTTTATGTTTGGCACACTGCAGCCATATATACACATATATACACGGCTTTCTAAGGACCAGAAGGTATGCCAACACCCTGTACTTACCATTTCTGGAACAGCCATTCAGTAGTTACAAAGAAATCTGATGCTGAAGTGTTGAATCACAAATCTTAACTTTAAACCAAGAGGTGCTAAAAACATAATTGGTGTCTTGGTAGTGTTCTAACAAAGGACAAGATCAGTCCCCTTTAAATCTCTGTCTTCTTTAAATAAGAGGAGAATCAAGTCAGTTAATTCAGATTAATTTTACAACAGGACACTTATTTCCTCATTGTTCACTTGGGGACCAGAAGAAAGTTGAGTTCCACTTCATTTCTTCTAAAAGTGCAAATTCACTCCTCAGCTGGATGGCTTTTCACTTGCAAACGAGGGATGAACACTGAATTTTAACACTGATCACCACCTTGCTCTAAGTGTGATGCAAACGAAAATTATTGCAAAGACAGCAAAACCTTCATGGGAAGCATTAACTTCTGTCTACACAGATACTGCGGAAACCGTCACCAGAACTGTGTGATATTTGTCAAGTGCCTAGCATGCAAGCCATGTATAAAGGTGCTCTGACTGCACTCACCCCCTTCAACAGAGAGCACTGGCTGCCCCACTGAGACTGCCTTTTAATGCATCACCCATCAGTCAGCTGGACCTGCTTCCAGGGCTCCACTGGGACTAGGTGGCAACTGCCACTGGGCAAGCTGCCAGGGAAAGGCTTCAGGTGCTGTGCCAACCAGGGCATGCTGTTTCACCCAGCTGTTAATCAAGCCTGGACATCCACCCAAGGAACTCTGATTTCCCAGGCAACTCCTAGGAGCAGCCAATACTAATGAAAGCATCTCCTCTGCCTCCACCAAACTGGAGGCATGACCTGGAAGAAGACTGCAAACACAAGCTATGAAAATTAAGTGCTACCATATCATCTGACTGTTCTTACAGCACAGTAAGATCACTGAGCTTCACCAGTTCTCCAGCCTCAACAGACTCTAGATTTGCCCATTAGCAACAAAGATTTTCCATCTATTGCCATTTTTACCCTCCTTCAGTTGCAATCAGAGACTATTTCCTCAAAACAATGGCGGAAAAGATCTGTTGGTGGACTTTGTTCTAAAGGTGATCCAGAGGGTATAACAAACCTTAATCCTGACAATTTGAATAGTAAGACACTTAAAACTATCTATGGTGATCTTTTACATGTTGCAAATTACACTTGCTTTTCTTCTGACATTATCAGTTTCCAGAAAAGTAGCTTCATGCAAAGAGAATTCCAAAACAAGTATTTGCCTTTCGGTTTTGTCTGTAAATGGTTAAGGCAGTACTAATTATTCATCTTCGATAGTTATCAGAAATGTTGCAATTTACATCAAAACTCACATATAGATATACCTGTAAATACAATCCTACCCACTACATATAGCACAGATTCCAATCAAATGGCATAACAAATACCTGGTTCTCTAAAATGACTTAAAAAACACGGAATGGCAACTATTCAAAATAACACATGAGCTTACCTAGTTTTCATCAGCATCTTTGGGAAAAAGAATACTGAAACATAATTAATGTTTCTTCCAGCTGTGACTTGTGTGTGGATGATGCTATTATTACTGCTACAAGCTGCAAGGTCCTTTAAATACTGCAAAAGCAACACAAGTCAAGCTTACATTCTCTCTCTTCTAAGGATTAAAAAAAGTTTACTATTCAGCAAACTGTAGCTGTAATTCTTTGCAATACACTTCAATTGACTGTAAAATCTGAACAGCATTTAACATTAATTTTACTGAACATCATATTTCCGATATTTCCGCGCTTCAGTATTCAGCATGCATCTTTTTTTTTTCTTTGTGTTGGAAAACAAATCTAGACATTAGCTTTACATCTTCTGCCAAGATTTAAATCTTAATTCCCACATGGCTGTGCATTTAATGATATGAAGGCATTATTTTGCTAGACACACTCAGTCCTGAAAGTAAAATCAAGTCCTATGGTGCAGCTGAAATGTCAGCTGGTTACAGCACAAGACACTTCCTCATTATTATCTAAGTTTGACTTCGTTCTTCAAGCCCATCAAAGCTTTTTCACCCTTCCTCAGGAAAAAAAGGAAAAAGTTCATCAGTGTCACCTAATGTGGAGAGAGAAGTTTGCAGAGAATCCATCTCCAGGAGCCTGCTAAACAAAGGACATTATTGGGATAGCACAAGTACTATGCTCAGACTTCATGGGATTATCAACATCCAGGAAATGCATACTTTAAGGGAATTTCTAGGGTTTTCTGCCTGTTGAAACAAGAAATCTTTAGATAGCGTACTCCTACTCAAACATAATATAAACTAAGAAGTATTTTAAAATCAGCATTTCCTCCTATTCTAAAGCAATGGACCAGAAACAAATATGAAAACATTAAATCCTCATGTGGTTTTACCACTGAAAAACAACTAGAACATGACAAGGGAAATTCACAGCATGAGACGTATTAGGTCAACTTTGAAAGCAGAAGGCAGCAGCATCCAGATGTTTATCAGCCTTTACCTCTTCAGGTTACCTACCTTAGGTTCTACCTACAATTAAGAGAAACTGGACAGGATCAGGCTCCATACCATCCCACTGCAATTTTGGAATACCCACACTGGTTCTCTCCTTCCCACCCAGAGGAGTCCACATGCTGCCTGCCTGCATCACACCACACAGCCCAGCCACCTGACACAGAGGCTGTGCTTTCTGAAGTTACCCACTATCAACCTAGATAAGCTGCAGGCAGTGGAAAACCTGCCACAGACAAGGCAAAACACCCAAGCAAAGACAGCTGAGCTGCAAACAGAAACCAAGAAGCTGTACCTGCTGCCGTTCCCCTCTGTGTCAGGTGCAAAGGAAACCTTACACGGAGACCATGCCTTGCACCACATTAGTAGTGAAATTACAGCACACTCAGGGCAACTCCTCTTTGCTGACACCATGCTTGCTCAGGCCCACTGGTGTTAGCAATAATGGAAAGCATAAAACAGAAATACACACACCAGAAGCAGCCAATGCTACAGTGAAGAGCGATGACAGCTGCTGCTATACCCCTGGAGCCAGCAGCAGTGGCATAAGGTGAGGTTTTTGAGGAGCTTCCCTGCTCTAAGCAGATCGAAGGTAACAATGGAGGATCCCTTGCATCCGGTTCAGTTCTGTCCTTTTTCATCCCATCAGCAGAGAAGCAGATATATCTGCTAACTGTTCTTTAAACACCTGCTTGTAATGAGCATTCTACGGCCAGGGATAGTCTGAAAGTGACAGACAGAAGCAACAGAAACCTAAGTTCAAGAAAAGTAAACAAAACCAGGAAACAACATTCTTTTTGTTGTTTTTATGCTCTTTTTCTACCCTCCACTTCTCCAAAGCAGAGTGGGGCCCAAAGACACTAAGGTGAACTACAGACATTTGTCATAACCCTTTTCATTCCTTCCCCTTTCCAAGTATTTCCTCCTGTTTAACAGCACAGCCCATCCATTTCTCCCCTCAACATTAAGCTTGGGTTAACCGAGGACACGATTTCTTGCTAAGCAGATGGTCCATGACAGGAGACTTCTGCAGGTTTGTACGCATCAGCACAGGCCACATGGAGCTCAGGACTGAGGCAGCACTGCATTCACCATGATGCTCTGCTCTCTGCAAACCCAGACTGCTACGTGCAAAGCCTTCTGAAATGCTGCTAACCTTGCTGCTCTTCCCAACAAAAAGGGTAACTTGAGGAAAAGTCCTTTGGTAGATCAAAACCCTTCATTTGGGAGGACATAGCCCAACCATTCAGTCGAAGAGCTGATGGTATGCACAATAAGAAGATCAAACCCAAACCCCCAAGTCAGACCAGCTGGAGTCCTACTGCGTGCTAAAACCTTCCGTGGTGGTCACTCAGGGATGGACTGGTGCAGGAGGATGGCCTTGGGTACCAGCAGCACTGCTCTGACAGCTGGCTGCTCCACTGAAAACCAGCACTTTGTAGAGGAAACCATAGGAAGGTGATGAAAAACCCTTGTTACTCATTAGCAAGTCTGGGTCCTTCAAGACCAGGAGAACTTGCAAAGCTCAGTGATCTTTCCTGGGTAACCAGCAAAAAGAGGCACTTGGCAGATGGGCAATCTGTGCTCAGAGACCTCATATCTAGTCATCTGCCTTTCCCACCTCCTGGCTTTATTCTGAGCAAGAAGGAAGGAAGAGGCAGAGATGGAAGAGAAAGAACAGCATAAATCCCAGATTTCCATGCACCTCCACTGCCCTCCAAGTCACAGAGGCAAAGGCAGCTCCACTGGTGCCCTTCTTTCCCCAGACTACAGTCCTGCAAAAGCATTGCCCACTCTGGGCCACAAGCAGTTCACAAATAATTCAGGATGACCAGTAAGGGCAGTGCTGTCCAGCCTTCCTCAGAACAAGCCACCTCAAATATTTCCCTTTGGAACTCATGGGAAGAATGTTTCCTGTATGCATTTTTCTTAGCAGGTGCCACAGAAGTTGAATGCCATGATTTTAAACCTAAGTGCATTCTCCCTTCTGTATTTTATCCTGGATGGCTAGATCTGGCAGTTTGTTTGAAATACAAACTTTTCAAACCTAAGATTTTGGTGGTTTATTCCACTTTCTTTTTTTAATGATGCTAACATTTGTAGCTTTAATGCTATCCATCTTGCATTTTTTATTATTAATTAAAAATTGAATCCACCTAGAAGACAGAGGTAAAATACTAACACTCAAGACAGAATGCATTTTTACATAACTTTACAGTATTTACTTAGACAAGTTTCCCTGAAACATTGATCCATTTGAAATCTGACGTCTAGTTTCTTCTGAAGCACTGAAGTCCATACAGTTATTTTAATTTACAATGCTGCAGAGTACCAGCACCTATGAACTTCTGATACAAGGACTGCATTGTCTCAGGAGCAAGGAAGACAAACTGATGTAACTGAGGGGTAATATTGCTTTTGTTACATCTGCCTCCTACCACCATACAAGTCAGATGACATTCAACAGTTTACCTGGATGCAATCAAACCCAAGCCACGACAAAAAACCCTTAAGTTTTGCTAAGGCAACTCGCATGAGCATCCACCTTCACAGAAAGGTGTTTAAGTGAATGTCAATACATTCCAGAAAGCAAAAATATTAGATACAAAACCTGTATCGCTGGGAAGCCCTGCTACAAGAAGTTAATATATTTCCATCATGGTTCATTTCAGAGGAAAGTTGGCAAGGATTTAGACTCATCCTTGACTGCTGACTACCCAGACATTACAGCATCATGAATGCTGGGAAATCTACAGTGAAACTGACTGACTAAAGACTTTTTTTTTCATCAGCATTATATATTTCCTTCGGAGGTACACGTCTTTGATAAAGACATTGGGATTATAAAAAAAATGAAGAAGGAAAAAAAAAACAACAAATACGCAATACCAGCACAGAGATTACTGTAAAGCCAGTCATCCTTTTCAGCAATATCCAACCTGCAAGTAATTGCAACAGATGCTCCAACAACAGAACTGTCCTGGCAGGAAAAAATTATAGCATCAAATAGCAATAAAGTCATTACGTATCTTGGGGTCTCAACAGAGCGAGACCAAAACCAGTGGAAGCAAAGTCACTCTTTTTTTAAAAAAGGCATTTAAAAACAGCCCAACAGGGAGCAATGGGAAGTTCAGAACCAACAGCATCTTCTTCCTCTTAAGAGAAAGTGCAGGTGGAAGCCCTAGCCAATCCTCTATTGCTATCCAAAGTATTAAGATGTCTGTATCGGCACTGTGCAATTCCTACGTTAATGTTTTCACTCCTGCCATAGGAAGCACATCTGCAAGGGCAGTATCTCTCCGAATCCTTACGTTTCCCACAGAGGGTTTATAGAAAAAAAGCGTTTCAAGGAGCAACACGTAATGAACTTTCAACTCTGCCCGCCTTAAGCAGTATTTTACGGCAGTATTTTGTCCCACGAACAGTCGCATCGGCCTGGTTGTGCCAGTGACAGGAATCCCTGCGGGACTGCCCGGTCCGAGGGGAACGCGGGCATCCTGACCGCACCGTGAGTTACGGAGCCGCTCTGCAGCCGCCGAGCCACGCTCACACCCCCGACCCGAAATACTCCTTCATCCAAGTGCCACTAAAGCCTCGAACAGTCTTTTTCAACTTTTATGTTGTGGTATCTTGTTCACTGAGTTTGTGCCTACTTCTCCTGCTCTTCGTGCAACCCAGCAAAGTAAGAAGCTGCCTTTATCCAGAGACTTCCAGATCCATCATCCGGACAGGCTGAGAGCATCCCCAGCGCTGCCCCACTGAATCCAGCCACACTGCCAATGCCCTACAAGGCACACACATGCCGGTTCTCAGAAGTTTGGAGCAGACAACCAGCCCGAAACACACACCGCCACTACCATACCCACCACCCCCGCCGCCCTGCCCGTCCTTCACCAGGCTCGTCTCCAGCAGCAAGGGCATCGNGCCGCTCCTCCAGCTCCCGGGCGCCGCGCACGTGGGCCCGGCCGGCCCGGCCTCCCCTGCCGGCGGCGGGAGGGAGGGTAAGGGAGGAGGGAAGAAGGGCGGTCCAACGCCGCCAGCGCGTCCTACTGCGGCGGCGCCCGGCCCGGGCCCCCCCCCCCCCGCCGCCCTGCCCGTCCTTCACCAGGCTCGTCTCCAGCAGCAAGGGCATCGCGGCGGGCTCCCCGTCCTGCCCACCGACCGCGACATGCCGGGCACGTCGTGACACGGGACGTGCCCGCAGCTGGGCAGCTCGGGAGGGATCACTCACCTGGGGGCAGCTGTAAGTTGGCCGGCAGCTGGAGGGTGGCCGTGGGCGGCCCCTTGGGCGCCNGCGCCCGGCCCGGCCCCGCCGCCCCTGTGAGCCCGCCCGTGTTTATGGAGGCATGCGGACCCCAGTGCCTGTGCTGTGTTGAAGTTGGCGGTGGCGGAGATGGTCCGGGCGGCCGGAGGGGGACGCGCCCGGAGCCCCGGGATGGGAGTGACGCGCGGGTGGCCGCGGCAGAGCTGGGAGCTGGGAGCTGCTCCTCCCGCTGTGCCAGCTCCGGCCCGCCCACCTGCGCCAGACCACCCCCGGCTGCACCTGGGCTGCAGGTGTCCTTGGGGCTTCCATTCAAAACAAAACAGCTCCGGCAAGCGTGAGAGTTCGCCGTGTCGAGACAGGACCTTGGTGACAGGCCGAGAGGGCGAAAGCAGTACGGACCTGTAAGGATGAAGGGACAAAGTTGTCCCGTTTGACCTTCATGCCCGGGGCTCGACTTGAGGAAAGACTGAGGAAGGACGTGGAACTCGGTCCCCCTTGTAAAGCAAGTGTAATGCAGACAGAATACACACAACACAGCTCTAAAAACAAATTTCATAATATAACTGAAAGTTTCTGAACGTATGATAGAGAACTCACTGTGACCTTCAGTAATTCTGCTTTGAGGTCGTTGCGTATCATAGCCAAATCTGGGCTAAATTTCAATGCATTTGAAGCATGTGGATGCACGTGCTTTATTTTAGCCATAAAATTTAAGGGTTATTTCTTATAACTACCCAAACTGAGCACAACGTAAGCAAATACAAAATCCAGGGCCTGTTGTACGGTTCATTAAAGTGGTATGAAAACCACAAAGTCTAATCAATATCAGGGGAAAAAAATAATTACTCTTGTATTAAACTTACCTTGCAACTATGTTTTTTCAGATAGAAATGTAGACAAAAAAAGGGAAACACTCCTCTTTTTGATCATTTCGAGTAACAACCTTGCTTGATTCCACAGTGTAACTGCTTTATATTGATGTCAACAGCAACAGAAGCAATTAGAGAAGAGAAATTGCTCAGCTCTCGCCATGCCTATCCCATTCCAGAACAAATCAGCCCAAAATCTCAAAGAGATGGCCACAGCAATGATCACAGTTTCCAAGTGTCAGAGCAAGCTAAGAAGATGGTGAAAGAGGTGATAATGCAAGAGAGAGCATCCTCTGTACCTTTTACATTTCTGCCAAGTCTAACCAAATTACATCGCTTCTTACACATATGAGGCTGTGTTACACACATAAAATAACAACCAAGGTACAGTGAGTCACCTCCTACATGCCAAAGGATGCACAGAGACCAGGAGACAGGCATGCTTCAGTTTCAGCAAAGACCAACAGTGACTAATGGCAGAAGGGAAGAGGATGCGAAGCAAGGCATCATGTGTATTGCTCTTGGACTTCAGGAAGAATGGAGTTGGCTTCTTACTTACAGCCAAGTTTTTATCTTCTTGCAGCCACTGAACTTTAGGGGGAATCTCTGAGACCCCCATGCAAATGCTCAGGAGTGAAAGTGTATCTGAAAGAGGCCAAAAAAAACAGCTAAAGAAAACAGAAAAGAAATGTATGCACTAAAGCTGCAAAGCACAGCAGTGTGTGAAAATGGGAAGTAGAAAATACAGCGTGGTGAGAGAAAGAAACGCACGAATCAAGGAACAAAGGAAGCAATATGAAACACACTACAAGAAAAGGATAGCACAATTACAATAAACAGGAAAAAAACCCCAATAGCCCAGTGAACAAAGCCCAGAAGATTTAGAAACATGTATCTTTTCAAAAGTTAAAGTGCCACAAGTGTCCTCTCCAAACAAAGCAGAGGCACCCATCATTCTGTGAAATTGCACAGGAAATAAAAGGAAGAGTCCTTTTTCCACACTGGAAAAATATGTTATAACAGAGGTCCAGTATGCAGTCTTTATCAGCGAAGTTAAGGGAAGTGCAAAAACTCATTCAGAATAAACAGAAACAAAGAATCTGGAACTTGAAAGCTATTTTTCATAACTGAAGAGGTTACAGCACATATAACGAAATTACTTTTGTCATTACCTGCAGTTTTGGGGTTTTTAAAAATCTCTATTCTCTTGGGTAAATGTGACCATAAAAAAAAAACCCCATATATTGAAAAACTCTGAATTAAGTCATCATTCTTGTCTATACTCTTTCTTACTCCGAGACCTTGTCTGGGGGATACTGCTAAACATGGTAATTGCTTTTCAAAGTCAGCTGAAGATACATCTAACCATCTAACTGTTCCTTCCATGAACACCTGGCCTTGACAAACGGAACTGTTCTACTACTTCAAATAACCCATGGATGGGCACATCTGACATTCATATAGAAGTCCTTTCTTTACCTTCCAAGCATAGGAAAGCATTACAGCAAACAGCAGCTCAGATTTCCTTTCCAGGAGCTATTAGTCTAGATAGATACTGCTTGTATTTTGGTCTGCATAATCTGTTTCCCAACAGCTGAGACCTTCACAGTGCACACTGAATCAGTCTATGCTGTTCTAAGCTTTCTGTAGGCTTTCAAATAGCATATTTAAAATACAAACCACCCTCCATAAAGCCATTCACCCGTCAAAATTTCTGTCCACACAGCAGGCCTTAACTCTTCTGAAGATGGACCTTTTTAAGTCCTTAAGTCTTAAGCCAGTTTCACATACAACAACGATTTCAGCTTCCTGGAATCCTATAAAATCTATCTAGTATGATTCAGGGGTCTTTATCCTGTCCATGATCCTTTTTACAGAAGTTTTATATTCTCTTAGTTGGAAATGCAGGAATAGAATACATGAACAAAAGGACTAAGTAAGGGAATAAGAGTTGCAAATGTGTATTTATTTACTAATGAAAACAACCAAGTGAAATCACAAGTAACTATTTAATATCAGCAGTAACCACACATGCATTTGGCTTGCAATTTGAGTAGATTTTGTAGTTTGTTTGTTTGTTTATAGTCAGAGTCTGCCCTGCATTTTCTGTCTTGACTGATGATCTTTTTATGGAGGTGCCTCTTTGGGATATTCAGGTCACAATGTATATACAGATTTGCGTAAGTTGAAGTCTTTGTTCCATGAGGTACAATACCCTGCAGCTTTAAAACCTTATAAAACATTTAAAAGTACAACAGGAAGGTATAATAAAAGAATTGGGCATAAATACTTTTATACTGTTATAAAACATACAGCTTATAACTGTACTGAGCTACTAATAGCAAGAGAGCTAACAGTGAGGCATGTGAAGTCCCAGCAGAGGAATTCCTGTCCGGCTGTGCACCTGCAGTGCCAGCTGGTTTGAGGAACCCCAAGCTACATCACAGAGACATAGAAACATTTATGTTGGAAAAGACCACTAAGATCATCAAGTCCAACCATTACCCTGCACTGCCAAGTCAATCTCTACACCGTGTCCCTCAGTACCACACATACAGATCATTTCAATACCTCCAGGGATTGAGACTTAAACACTTCCCTGGGCAGCCTGTTCCAATGCTCAGCAGCCCTTTCAGTGAAGGAATTTTTCCTTATCTCCAATCTAACCTTCCCCTGGCACAATCTGAGGTCATTTCCTCTAGTCCTATCTCTTGTTACTTGGGAGCAGAGACCAACTCCTACCTGGCTACAGCCTCCTTTCAGGTAGTTGCAATAAGGGCATCCGTCAGCCTCCTCTTTTCCAGACAAAACACCCACGACTCCCATAGCCATTTCCCAAACAACTTGTGCTCCAGACCCTTTCTCAGCTCCATGGTTCTTCTCTGGACATGCTCCAGCACCTCAATGCCTTACTTGTCATGAGGGGCCCAGAACAGAACATGGGATTTGAGGTGCAGCCTAACCAGCAGAGTACAGGGGGACAATCCCTGCCCTGGACCTGCTGGCCACACTATTGCTGACACAGGCCAGGATGCCATTGGCCTTCTTGGCCACCTGGGCACACACTGGCTCATGTTCAGCTGGAGGTGATCTGATGAGGTGGGAAGGTCTGGAAAGCACATGCACCTCACAAGCTTGGCTCTAAGTGAGAAAGAGTGATCCAAAAACAAAGGAAAAAAGAAGGGAGGAATGGACACGAGCAATAGGCATGTGTAGCTGAAAATATACAGTAACAGGAAACAGGTACAGTAAAAATGCCTCTACAAAAAAGATCCACAATACTAAAGCATAGCCATTGGGCACAAATATATTCTCAATAGAGCACAGAGAGACTTAACATTTTAAGAATTACAGAACAATACTATGAAGTTATACTGGATACCACTTGCTATCCAGTAAAACTCACTAAAAGAAAAGAGTTTTATCACTGAAGCTGCAGTGGCCTTTAATAATACAGCATTATGTAAAGTGACGTTGCTATTTTATTTATTTATTGATATTGCTCATAAATAATGTATAGCAGTACAACACTTAGTAAATGAAACAGAACACAAATAAGATCTTTACTGGACTCATAGTACCACTAAGCAGTACTTAGCCTATTTGCAAAAATTACAATAAAAAAGGAGAAAAAAAAGAGGTTCTGACAGATTTTACATATCCTGTACCACCACTAACCCAGGCCAATCATCAGCTTCTGGAAAACACTTCAGTAATTTTTTGTGGCAAATATATGTACGAGAGTAAAAACAAGCCTCTTTTTACACTCATATCACATTGGCAGTAGCACAACTCTAGCTCCATCATGTTTCAGGAAAATCACAAAACTCAGAAACAAGTTCGTTCAGCAACTCTGTGCACTGTGGACAATTACTGCCTCTTAGAGCTTCAAAAATATTATGCTGTCATAATTGTTCTGTGACTTAGACATTTTTCCCTTCTCTGCTTCTGTAACTTGCATTTCAGTATCTTTTGCATTAAAAATCTGAATAAAACAAAGTGATTAATGACATGGATTTCCAATTGTGATGTTCCAATTGATTCTTCCTTTATCCTCACATTGTAGAAACTATTGCTGGAATGGTGTGTTAAATTTCCACCTCCCTATGCTTCCAATATCATCTTAGATTAAGCAGGTGCATGTTTTTTAGCTGAACTGTTGGTCTTCCACTGAGAATTCACAATTTGATTCATCCTTAATATACAAAGAGCTTAAAAGCATAGAAAGCTAATGATTTCTGAATCTGAAAATATAATCTTTTTTCCTTATTTTGGTTCCATGGATAATTCAAAGAAACTGGTTTATTTGATCAAAAAGTGCCTGCAAAGAATATCTGGATTTATCCTTTTTTTCTTTTGGTCATTAATAAAATGATTGAGATTTTTTTCCCTTCCTCTTCTTCCCTCATGCTGTTCTCATATTTGAAGGGGGAAAGAGGGGTATTTTAAACTTTGAACAAATGTTAAAACTGAAAAATTAGTCTAATTTCAAAAGCATTAATGCAAAACAAATTGACCTATTTAAACATTTGGGAAAATGCATTTACATATTGTTACCTGCCCTATTTTTTTCTGTGCTGTTTCTGAAACATCCAAGTCACAGTCACTTACCGTACTATTGAATTGGGAGAGAGGAAATGTGCACTGAAGTTCAAAGTAAACACCCATTAAATTTGTTATTCAAGCTGAATACATAGAGAGAGGTAATTTTCATAGTAAAAACAACAACAACAAAAAAATCCTGATGTTTAACATAACTTCCTGGATTTCAGTTTGAGCCCATTACCTCCATTCCTGTCACTGAAAACCACTGGCACTGTCCTCTCTGCACCCTCCTTTCAGGTATTTATAGACATTGACTTTATCTCCCTGAGACTTCTCTTCTCCAGGCTGACCAATCCCAACCCTCTCAACCTTTTCTCATAGGTGAGATGCTCCAGTTGGTTCATCATCCTTTGCTGGACTCTCTCCAGTACATCCATATCTCCTTTTTACTGGGGAGTCCAGAAGTGAGGACAGCACTCCAGGTGTGGCCTCACCAGAGCTGAGCAGAGAGGAAAGATTGCCTTCCTTTAACCTGCTGGCAATACTTTGTAGAGGTACTATTACAGTAACTATTACAAAAATGAGAATACTGCATTCTGATAATTTTTATTGCAAATGTTTGTATATATTATAAAGCCTGTGTCTTCTACTTGTAATAGAAACAGAAGCTATTAAGCTACAAAGGAACCACAACATGTCAGAAACACTGTGATAAGGATCACTACAGGATAAAACACTGCTCTAATTTTCATCATTTTCAAAGACAATGATAATGTCTTATACAACCCACACAAGTAGCATGTTGCCATACACCTTCCTACACTGCTTGAACATGAAATGTTCCCAACAGTGTCTTACACTGTTATAAATCAGCAGCAACCATTATAGCTCCCAGCACTATCAATCTACAGAGACACTACAAAAGTCACCTAACATTGTACCACCAGATGTTAGGGGAGATTTCATACATCAAGTTGAATGCACAGGTGTCACCTGGAATAATTTTTGTGAGAAGATTTTGCATACCATTTATATAATTGTTTCCTATAGAGTCATTAAGAGATACCTGGGATGGCTGGTTTCTCCTTATTATAGCAAGTTCAGTGTTTTTTCCACCAGATTTCACAGTGTTGATAGAATGAAATCATTAAAACAAGTGTATTTACCAAGTATTTTGCATTTTCATCAAGGAAAGAGGCCCAGGCTTTTCTTGAAGCTTTTAGCATGCACTTAGTACTGGATGACTTCTTAGCAAAGGTGATTGCTAATTTGATGGTGCCCTTTGAGCTAATGTAGCAACTTTGGGATATTTCTGTTCCAAAACCTCTTACCCAGTTTTAGCATTGCCACCAATTGCAGATGACAGAAAGGAAGCTGCAAATTTTACCATATCATACATGAACTTACCTGCTGAAATCAATCTTATAAAGGCTCATATACATTTTGCAAAGGGACTCCCTCACAGTTGCCATGTGACACGCAGTGCACAACTTGCCTGTCTGCTGGGTCAACAATTTCCCCTCCTAGCTCCTAGTTAGACTCTGCTTATGTGTCAGTACTTCATTTTAGGGTATCTAGGAACATAAATACTTGAGAACATGAAAACTCAACTTTTTTCATACCATACCTCTTGTCCTATAAACTATTCTGGCAACTCTTGTTTGCCACAACCTTTCCTGAACAATAACTATGGAAAGGACAAAAATTTCAATACCTTTAATACACTCCTGTGAGCAACAGTTGAAGGAACTCAATTTCTGTCCATGGTAGAAGCATGCCGAGTAAACTGGAATGAAGACTATTTCACTAACCCATGCAGAGCAATATTCAGCATTTTAGGAATGTCATGCCTGAGTTAGGCAGAGTTTTTTGCAAAAACAGCCAAGAAGCTCCATTTGAAAGAATGACCAAAGTTTGGTACATACTTCTTTACATCAGAGAAGAAAACAAGGGCATGCACAGGGTTTCTCTGAAATGGAATTCCAAACTTTATCCAGTTTTATTTGCATTTGAATCAAAAGCAAAATGGAATTGTGAGGGAGACAGCAAGAATGGCTATTACCTGGCAAATTATCAAAAAGCAACTTTCCCCACCAAAGCTCTTAAACAGAGACAACACAAAGTGTGTACTTACTTACCAGTTCCAGCAATTACATCAAAGCATCAATAGCATTAAGAGGTTAAAGAAAATTGGCAAAAATACCAAATTGACAAAACTAGCATTTACAGTATCAAGACAGTAATGAGAAGTACTTACGTAATAAAATTACCCACTTAGAAACAAAGGCCAACACAGAAGTGATTATCACAATTCAACTTTGAATTTTTTTTATTTCATTGTTGGACAAAAGCAGAGAAATTCATAAAATACATAGAACATACATAAAATCAGTGTAAGACTTTAAAGGATCCTTATGTCCTTTAGTCCTTTGCTTCTAAGTCAACGTGATGCTTGATTTTGCCTTGGATAACATCAGCTGCTGTCAGGTGTGACTGCTCCTTTAGCCAGAGGATTTCCTCAATCAGCTTCCGTATTTCTTCATGATACTCACTATCATCTGACACTTTTAAGCAGAAACCTAAAAGTGTCAAACACAATCTGCTAAAGTTGCAACATAGTGTGTGATATATTCTACTGTCTGTAGACTACTCAAAAGTCAGTCTATGGTGCTTTAAATCACTATTTTGGCACCAGCAGTCAAGTCTGCGTAATCACAATGATAAAGTCATCACGAAGAGTCCTTCATTAACTAACAACAAATTATTATTCAAGAAGGAGGAAACCGTTGCCTTTTTTTTTTAAGTCAGAAACTGCTGAGAAAACAATATAGGTGAAAACAGAGACAAATTCAAAATTGCACACAGAAGTAACTTTATTCTGAGAAACAGCAATTTTAAGTAAAGAAATTTCAGGCCATAACAGTTTTTAAGTTTACAGAAAGTTAACTTGCATAATTAAATATGGATTTAGCCACTCCAAAAACACATATGAAAAGTACCTTCTTCCCTAGATACCACACATCATAGTTTTCGTGTTGTACCACTCCCACCAACCCCAGTACCAGGAAATGGGGGTTGCAGCACCATAACGGTGTTTAAGAAGAGAGGGCTACTGAGGTACATCCTTAATCTTCTTCATTACAAGATACTGTAGAAAATCCAAATCACAGTACTGCATTACAGCTTTCCTGATGTTAAAGCCAGCTGCATAAGCTCCTTACTTCCCAATTTCCTAGTAAAATGCTCACTCTCTGGTGTAGTTCTTCATTCTACTATTCTCCCACAAATTCACCTGCTTGTGAGGCCAGTGAAAATATGCAGTTTCCAAAGGTAAAAGATTTTTTTTTAAAGTTAGATCAGTGTCTTAGGTTACAATAGTGTGTATTCTATCACCATCCCCCATGGGCTGTTCGGGGCCGGGTGGGGCAGTGTTCCTCAGCCACCCTTGATGGCCCTAGGGTGGGACTTCCAATGAGCCAGCTGGTGGGCCATTAGCAGGGAGGGTCTCACGAAGTTCTCTCTGTTAATGGGCCATTAAGCTCCACTGATGGATTGCACCATTCCCATTGTGAGATGCCCCGCCCAGGGGGGGGAACCAAGCATCCCCATTGTGAATATAGTAGACCCTGAAACAGCAGAGAGGAGCAGTTTCTTCACGGAGAGCAGCAGCTTCTTCACCGGACCTTCAGAAAACTGCTTCACCAGAGCCACATCTATCCCTGGACTGCTACCAACACCCTGACCAACAGAGTGTCAGGTGGTATCTGTATCTGTTGACTCTATCAGCGTTTTTGTACCAATTGCATGTATTTTAATTTTCCTATTAAATTGTAGTTCTGACTTTGAGCGTCTCACTAATTTGCTTTTCAAACCACAACAATCATTCTGATGGGCTGTTTACTACAAAAAGCTGAAAATTTCTTTGATCACTTGGACTCCACTTCTTGCAGAGCAGTTCCATGTTCAGCATCAGCCAAACTAAGAGCCCACTGCTACGAAAGAAGAGGTTCTCCTCTCTCCTGCCCCTCACTGCATATTTTAATTCACTCTCTATTTTAAGCTGAGCTGTTCTACAGGTGTTGTCAGATCTTTGTGTTGACCGAACTCAAAACGAAATTTTTTTGACAAGCTGAATTTTGTTTTCATCCCTTCTGAAAGCACTCAAAGAGGATAGATTCACCTCCTGATAGCATAACCTAAATGGAGATTGCCATAAAAAAACAGCAGTTCTGTTCTTCCCAACCACTTCCACAGATATTCCTGCAGCTTTTCTTGAACTGGATTTAACAATCACACAGCTTTGTGGCAACTCACTGAAAAAAGAATTCACATCAGATCAGTGAGTCTAGCACTATTATATTCAGTAGCAGCCTGCATGCACAGTTGGTTAGGTGTAACATCAAATTCCACCCTCAGTGGATGACGTTAATGGTCTGACCCCCAAAAAAGGACAGTTACATCTCCTCCCCCAACTTCCTCCTTCACTCCCCGCTTTCCCTCGCAGGTATGGGATTCACATGGCTGCCCATTGAATCAATGCAACAAGCAAGTGAAGATTTTTTTTGTTTTTTTCTGGGAGGTTGGTGAGCTAAGTCAACTCACAAGGGCTCCAAAGCTGCTTCAGAAAGGGCCCCAGGGAAGAGATGACAGTGCCTAAGGACAGAGCACAGGCAGGAAGAGGTGCCACCACCCAGTAGCACAAACATATGTGAGAGTTTAGACTGATCTAAATCAGTGCTGTGGCGTTGCTCTTTGAAATGCTTCACCTTCTTCTGAGTCTCTGACTGAAAAATCAAAATGATTCCCACTGGCCCCATAAGAATCCCTTGGCTAAAACCAAAACAGCTGTGTAGAAGCCTTCATGTCCTAGTACCAATCTCCCAAACCACAGTATCCATCTTCACAATATTCTTCAAAAATTCCTAGTTATTCAATTATCTTCATAAATTCAATTTTGAAGTCTCCTTCATACCATATACTTGCAAGGCAAGTACTGTGGTGCAGTAAGTGGTAACGATACCTGCAAAAGCCAAACAGATGTGATCAAACAGTGCATACATTCTCCTCACAGTTCTTTCCTCTTGAGCTTGGTGACTTTTTTGTTTTTATATACCCAACACAGCTGTATCCAGCCCCCAAATACCAACCCGTTAAATAAAGATAAATTTCTCTTATCCCCAATATTTATTTATGTTATCAGAGGAGATGTTGTAATAATAAGTTTTTTCACAAGGACACTGGCAAACAGTTATGTGGAAGCTGTGTCACCCTCCCCAAATTAGAAATAATAATAATGTGTGACACCTGTTAAGAAGGAAAAATTCTAAGGTATGGTAAACATCCTAGCAAAAAGTTTTGAAGTTGCAAAAGTTGTGGTTTACAAGTACAGTACAGATAGGCAGCCCGTGGACAAACGTCTTATAACCAAGTAGAAAAGAAAGGAAATAGGGTGGTTACAGACATGAGAGCCCAGGCAGATAGCAAGTCAGCAAAGATCAATGTGGTGAGTAGTATTCTCAGTATATTCACTGTTTATAGGTGCAGTCATGGCTAAGATGATCTAAAAGTTAACTGCTGACAAAGAAGGGTAAAGCTGCTCCACTCTTTTTCCCTGTGAATCATTTTCCCTTGCTTTGATATTGAAACTCATCTGCTCCTAATCTGCGAAACTGAACTGGCAGAAAAGCACTTTCAAAGAAAGGCAATTGTTTTTCTGCCAATTTAGCCTCCTTAAACATCTCACTACATGATCACACAAGTAAAAGTGATGGCACAGGAGACAGAGGGGGAAGAGAAAACATGGATTTGGTAGAAGCTGGCTGTAAGTTTAATTAGCTGTAAGATAATGCTAGACTGCAACTTAAACGATGTCACTGGTTTCATAAGTATTTTGGTGGGGAAGAGTTTTGAAGGTAGATGTACTACTGACATTTATGAGAAGCTCCTTATATAGTCACAGGCAGAAAGAAAGAAAGAAAGGTGAAGACTGCTGCTTTGAAAACTTCTGAGAGATACTAATGGAACTAATGTTTGAGTCAACATCTCAAGAGCAGGTAAGAACTTTGTTGCTTTCTCAGTTGTTTGAAACTCAGCACTTCCCCTTATAAAACCTTTTTCTTAGAAGATGTAATAAATGAAAGAAGAAAACTGACCAGCACTGTACCAGATCTGACAATGGACTGAAGAAATTAAATGAATGATAGGATCAGTAATAAATAAACAAGGATTTTGAGCTGAATATCTCAAGCATGATTGAAATACAACATAAGCAACCCCTCCCCTGCTTAGTCAGTCTTCCCTGAAAGATGCTCTCCTACCAACACTAGAAATTGATGTAAAAGAGGACTTAGAGGAACACACGTATTCCTTTCCTTGCAGAAATGTATCTTCTTATCCAGCACTCAAGAAAGAAAAGCTCTTTTAGTACACTACATACAAAACTCATCCCTTTCTTACACAACTTTCTTACGATAAATATTCTCCTTATTATTTACCTAAGACCAGAGCTTTGGTACACACACAACCACAATCAAACTATACAGTTTCTGTGACTATTTTATATAAAGCACAGACAAAGTAAAATATTACATGCATAAATGTAGAACACTGTATAATATTTTAAAAGACATAAGCTGGTCATTTAGGAAGAATAACAGATTGTGATTTCATGCTTTGAATGTAAAATGCTCTTTTGAAAAGTCCAAACCAATAGGTACATACAATCCAGCTATCAATTCAAATTGTTTTAGAGCTCATAAAACTTCCATGTAAAAATATGCCAGCAAAAAGTTTCCATAGACAATTTCATGTTACATTGTCAATCCGTTAAAACTTTGTTGTCTGTTCTAGCCTTAAAATTCATTACTTTGCTTACAAAAATTCGGTCTGAAGCAATAAATATCAATAAACATAGGAGGTTTAATCTGCTTCTCCTCACCAGATCTGACCACTCTCTCTTCCACTTGGCTCTCCTTGTCATAATTTCTGATTAATTTAATTTTTTGTTTCCTTTCTCCAGAGAGCAAAGTTACTTCAATTCTTCATTCTTGAGTTATAATTTATTTTTCTTGACCTATCTAATCAATTTTCCAAGTTGATGCTGACCATGTATTATGAAAGATTCTGAGAAAGACAAAGAAAAATAAAATCCATGCTTAGTATTTTCAATAAATACATAAACATTGAATTCTACAAAAGATAATTATTCCAAACTGAATTATTCTAACTAGCTAAATCAGCAGGGTAAAATGATGCATCACTGATGGCACAATCAAAGGCCCTCTTTTCTGCTTTGCTTTCAACATTCAAAAAATGAAGTTAGTGAACTGTAGCACTTTGCTTCTGTGCCCAGAAATAAAATATTAACCTCTAAGAATACTTGAGGAATTTTCAGCTCTAAGGAGGCTCAGATTAGATGTTCTGCTATTTTTTATTTATAGCATAAGTTCCTAGTAGCTGGAGATTCCCTTTTGAAGAATAAAATCAGGACATGGAAAGATTTTCTCACCACAGATATTGCACTTACTCCCATTAGTGCAAACTGCTGAACCTGCTGTGAGCTTCTTTATTCTAAATATTTATATTTGCAGACTAAAATGACAGGTAGTAAAATAAAAGTTTAGCATCTCACTGATTTTTTTCTGGCTTTGTTATTGCCCCTCTGGAATATGGCAGAGCCACCAATATCCTTGTAGCATGCGGTGCTGTTTGAGTACTTAATTTTAAACTGGAATGTACAGGCTTGCATTTCAGGTGCTACTTTTTTTTACTATTCACACAATAGCCAATGCAGAATAGAAATGACAAAATTCTGGGGAAAAAAACCAGGCAAGAAGCTGGCAGAATAAATTCAAGACAAATTTATTCTGTTAGCATCATCCCTTTTAGGAAGCAAAAAGCACCATTTACCCTAAAAACCACTTTGATACTGTTGTGTATTTTGACACCAAGTTACTGGGTTTTAAATAAACAGAATTTGAACTTCAGCCATTTACTTAGGCAGACCTTCAGGTGCAAGCTTCATTTTGCTACAAGATGAATTAACACAGAGACTGGGCATGTAGAAAATCCAGAAAAGTTATGAGATCACCAAGTTCGGCTAGTGAAGAAATACTACACCAAAAATGGCATTTTTTTCCTTTTGCCATCTTCTTTCATCTACCGAAAGACCCTTCATCTTTGGGATCTGCCCTGTTACCTCATGGTATTGTTAATATTACAAAACACCAGCATAAACCTCCCCCCCCCCATTTTTTTAAATTTCAAGACAAAAAAGTAGTCTACCTTGAAAAAGAGGCTCAAATTCACCACTGTCCAATCTATTAGCAGTTAAGATCCTGAGCTATCATCCTTACTATAGCAAAGAAAGTGGGTGAGTTTCTGTCAGCTGAACTGCGTGCACAAAACTAGGTGCTCTCACCAAAAAAGATGTTAAAAGCTTTGTTTAAGAAACACCTGGCTCATAGAAATAATTCTTAAATTTCATACCAAGACCTTTAGTCATGAAGGTTTTTAAGCAAGTGATACTACCATAAATTTCTTTGCTGTCCTCTTTCCTGCATATATAGCTTCATAAATACTATGTTTAAATTTTTTAAATTTTAAGTGTACATTTGAAATTGCTAATGAATCAGCATTCTGTATTTTCCTTCTTGTGGATAGAAATGTCTGTGACTCTGTGGAAATTCAGATAATAGAAGTGGCAGAAAACAACTTGTTACTAAGAAATATGAGTTGGAAAAAGTCTTTCAGAAAAGGACGGATCCTCCTCTGCCTGAATTATTCTCGCTCCAAAAAATATGACATATTCAAATGCACATCAACAAAAAAGAAAGACTATGCTGACAAAAGTTGGAATAGAGGTGGAAGCAAGATCTCATTGAAACATATTTGCATTTGAAACTCTTGATGATGACTGAGATTTATGCATCTAAATTACAATTAAATAATGTTAAGGTTGTGAGTAACTCACAGGAGCAAAGAAATGTGCAATTAAAGGGAAAATATACCATATGTCCTTTGATATCTAGACATATTGCAGTGCATTAAGGAAGTCATAAAAGAGACACCCTGTTGTGGTTATGTGTTCTGAGACATGTGGCACATTTCCATTGTAGCTATCTATTTCCCTGCTCGTATGCATCTGTGCCATTATTTAAATGTTGATTTTGAATGTGAATTTCCCTTTGCATGGTAAAAAAACAGAGCTGCAAACTTGCTTTTTTTCAATGTTTCTCTAGATCTGTTTCTATTTATGAATGTGGAAGTCCAAAATGTTAAACAGATGAGTGAAAAAGCATCACCAATGGCAAAAAAATTGATTTAATTTAATCCTCAGACAAAATGAGGCAAAGGAGATAGTTTTAACGACCACGAATGAATGATCTCGTATCTTCCCTCTAAAAACTGACAGAGTTGAATTCCAAACATTGTTCTCCTGTATTTTGCATGGAAATAGGATTGTACTCAAAAATTCACATGTTTAGATTGGATCATTTGGGGAAATACAATGGGAAATTACTCCTTTCATTTCAAGGTTCCTCACCTGTGGCATCCCACAAGCCTATTCCTTTTTTTCTCAAAGCCAACCTGAAAGTGTGGAAGAACAAAATGGAACATTCAGATTCTAAGACCAGTGTTTATGTGGCTGGCATCTAACCCACATCCTCTCAAACACTGTGACCACCAAGACATCCCAGTGCAAAATACTTTATACACAGCAGTCGGGTAACCAGAGCATGACATCTAGATGTCATACTTGTGGAAAAACATTTTGTGGCATTCCCAGTGTTCAGTGTATTTCATGGGAAGATGTTTGCTATGCCCGCAGCCTTGGGACACTTTCAGACACCTCACCAGTTCTCCAGGGACAAGTATATGCTAAAAAAAAAGGTCTTCTTAATTCTGTTACTAACTGGGTAGGAGATGGCTGGTTTTGATTACACACTGATTTGGCCACGGCCATCACGCATTCTTCATTTGTAGGGTTCTTTGCTGCTTTTTGCAGTAACTAAAAAAGTACCAATTTGAACATACGGGTACTACAACAGTTATTCTCTGAGTTCACATCAAGACCATGTAATAATAACCATGGATCATCATGAAGCATATCAACTTTAGAAAAACATGGTTTCTTCAAATCTTCCTTTTCTATTTTTGGTTTCCTACAAGTACCATAGTGATGATGATGATAAAGTGTGTAAAAGACAGAAAAAAATGGACAAAATAGTCCAAAAAATGGACCACAGTGATGAGTGAAATGGTTAGGAACACAAAGTAATGGATATGCTGGCATTGCTCTATCTTAGCATAACCTACAGAGCAAGCATTGAGCTACAGATATTTCCGGGAGAAAAGCAAGCCAGATTAGCATCACATCAACTCCAGGAACTATATAACCTGAGGAGACAGGGCAGAAGAAGTACCATTGTGGTAACAGAGAGCTTCAGGCCCAGGTGGCGAGCCCTTGGGGAGCAGGATGCTGTAGGAATGCAACAACAGCTTGGAGCCAGCAGCCCGGGAACTGGTTGTCACGGGAAAATAGCAGGGGGTGATGGGCACATCCTGGGACAGCAGAGCCAGCGAGAGCAATCGTCATGGGGCTGGGGACAGGAGCCAGCCTAGACCCATTCTGAGGAGAGAGCATGCCAGCTGGGAAGCAGCTGCACAGCCACGGGGTGGCCGTGGATGCCACTGGGAAATGTGCGCTGTAACCAAAAAGGGCCGGCTAGCGCTGGAGGGAAGAGCCAGGGCCTTCTGCCAGCAGCAGCTGAGAAACAGAGCAAGCAGGGCACGAGGGAGGACCCAGATTCACGTTTTGTGGCGAGGGCTGTGGTGTCCTGTCACCCACACACCTCGGCCAGCTGCAAGAGCAGCCAGCAGCTGGCGAAAGGCAGGGAATTCTGTACCCACAGCCTGTGGCGTGGCGCTGCAATGCACACAGGCTGAGCAATGGCTGTGCCCAGGAAAAAGCAGGTTTAAAATGCTCTGCTTGGGGACTTTCAATGTCCCCGTGCCAATTACCCTTTGCAGCTCTTCATTCTTGCAAAAATTGTCTTTAGACTTTACAAACTTGTTCATGAGGCTCTTTCGCGACACCGAGATTCCCTCCAGTGGCTGCACTGAAACAAATCAAGGCTGGTTTCAGCACTTCCAGCGTCTGTAATTTATATTTAATGTTGCAGCCGGAGCTGCTTCTTGCTCTACTTCACTCTCACGGCGAGGAAGCTGCAGCCGCCCAGCTCACCGGGGAAAGCCCCTAGGCAGCCTGTTCTAGTGCCCTGCCCCCCTCCACGTAAAGAACTCCTTCCTCATGTAGAAGTGGAAACTTCTTGTGTTTTAGTTTATGGCCATTGCTCCTTGTCCTGTCGCTGGGCGCCACTCTCTTAGCACTCGCCTTTGAGATGTTCACATGCACTAATGATTCGTCTCTTCTGAAGACTAACAGGGCGAGATCACGCAGTCTCTCCTCCTGAGAGATGGTCCAGACTCCAAGTCACCCCCCGCCCTCCAACACCCACCACCGCTCTTCACCGTCTCCTCTCCCGTCCCGTCCCGTCCCGCTCCGCCCCGCCACGCGCCGCCGCCAGAGCGGGCTGCCCGGGTGCAACCAACTGCGGCGCTGGGCAGAGGGGGGAGTAGACAGTGCCGCCCGGCACAGCCCGAGCATGTCCCCTGCAACGTGCGCGCCCCAGCACTGTCATTCCCCCCACGCCGGCCGTACCACTTCCCTGCTATGAGGCGCGTCGGGCAGGAATGTACCAACACGGTGGACGGAAAGGGGGTAGCCAAGAAAGGCGCGCGAGAAGGCTGTCTGGGAGAGGCACTTTCGAAGCGGCTCAGCGTCGGCTCTCGGTCCCGTTGTTCTGGCCGGGCCGTACGGGGCGGCTGCGCTCCCATCGAGGCGCCCCCTCGCCAGCGGGNGCGCGGGGAACGGGGGCGGCGGTGGCTGCGGCTCGGGGCGCCGAGGCCCTGGCGGGGAAGGGAGGGAGGCGGCCGGGCCGCACTCGCTGTGCCCGGGGCCCGGCCCCGACGGGGCGCTGCCGCTCTCTCCGCGCTTGGACACTTGTTGGAGGGTCCCGGAGCCGACGGGAGCCGCTGGGCGGGGGCGGGCCATGTTCCCTGGGCCCCTCCAGCCCTCGTTTTTCTTCTCCACTCGGGCTGCCCCGATCGCCCCCGCGGGCCTGAATTAACCTGAGAGGACTCGGCCTGGGAGTGGAGGAGTCGAGTAAGTCCTTCGTGCGGGGGGCCCCTGACACTGGGACCGCCGCCGGCTTGTTCCAGACCCTGTGCCTGACTCCGGGCGCTCCGGGCTTGGAGGCGGCTCCAGTTCCCAAACTTGGTCGACCTGGTAGTTACGGCTGCCTCCCACTAAACCTGAGGTGTGATTGAAGAAGAAGATTGCGGTCGGAGCCAATGACAGCGGCTCCGGTCGACTCCACCTAAGCTTTTGTGGGAGGGAGCAAGTTAACTGGCTAAAGCGATCAAAGAAAAGCACATGCAGGGTTTATAATAATCCACAGTGTTTTGTATCAGCAGCAACAGAGGAGCATGTTCAAGTTCACTGGTTACTGTGTGGTATTTGGAAACTTTACTGAAGACTTGTACTAACTTTGGTGTAGATGGCCATGGACCAAACAGGTTTCAGATTTCTGACAATTCCTTATGTAGAGGAGTCTTTTGAGTAGATGGAGCTAACCCCTGATTTAGTAAAGAATTGGAACCTCAAAAAAGTAGGTGTTGCAGTTATACTGACCTCAGAGAAGACCCCAGGGTTGTAATGGGAACCTCCAGGATACTGTAGGGGAAGTCAATGCTTGGGAATTGTAGATGAAAAATACGTATGCACTGGGTGGAAAGCTGCAGAAAGGTAGTCAGCAGAGACTTCAGGACGCTGAGGTACACATATAGAATACATGTAGAAAGATGATTAAGTTTTTCTTGTTCTGTAGTCAGACTATTAGTTCGGTGCTGGTGTGCTGGCAAAATCCTGGTGTTAAAGCTGAAGAGTTTTTGTAATGTACATAAGCTGTCAGAAGCCCTGAAGGTATCTTTATCCAGCTGGAAACTCAATTCTATTTTGATAGTAGATGTTTATAACTATTTCAATTTTCTATCAGCAAGGACTCAATTAAACTTGTATAAAACAGTTGTCTGTAGCCCCACCTAGGATACAGTTATATTCCTTCTCATTCCCTTTCCTCTTAGCCCTAACATTCCTGCTCCTCTCCCAGCCTTTCCTCCCCAAGAGGTCCAGCTTCCATGGCTGTAGTGAAGAATGCAACCATCTAATGGGCAGTCTCAAAGTTTACTTTCCTGCTAAGCCTTAAGAATCTGCTGCTTCCTTCAGGACTGTGGGAGACATTCAGAGGAGAGCCTTGATTCATAGCTTCCTTTGCAAGTGCTCTATTAGACTTTGGTATCAAAGGTATTATCTCCTATTTTCCTTTTTTTTTGTTTTCTGATGAAGAGGACCACTGTGTTTCTTACGAAACTTAAAGTTACTACATGTGTTGTGTGCCAGTGTAGCAGTGGGTTTGTGATCCTCTTCAGAGAGTGCAGTTGTAGCTTTGCCTATTTTCTGAGGCTCACACAATAGCTGAAAATACTTCAGTTATGTCTGTGTTTAGTGCTTAATGAATGTGTTTCCAGATCCTGCAGTTTCAAGCAAAATACTTGCACTGGGATCATTCTAACCCATTCCGGTGAATTATTGGTTAGAGTTTAAGAAAACTTGTCTGGCTGGCTTGTTCTTACATGAATAGAAGTCCTGAGTGGACTGCATAAGGTTTCTGACTCCATACTCTTTTCATAGTAGAATTGGATTACGTAGGAAAAAAAGTGTCAGTACTTATTTCTTTTTTTTCCCCTCCCTGTAGAATTTGGTAGGGAAATAAAGGTTATGTAATGATGTGCTTTCCATGTGGAAGGATGAGCCTAGTCATGGCTAGTTTCAACCATGTTTCAAAGAAGGAGAGAATCTGTGGGATGTTTAAGATTCTGCTAGTTTTGTGAAATTCAGCAGCTGGGTAAAGGGATCTAAACTAGCTTTCCAGTGAGAGAAAGCAAAGGAGTAAATTTATGCAAAATTTTGCATTTGGCAGTAAATTTTCCATTTCATTTGGTTGACTTGGATAATTTGGCTAGTGTCTCAGATTAGCCGTGGTTCTGCTGAATGTTGCCTGATCAGAGTGCAGGATGAGCTGGAAAGATGATTGTGGGCACATGTTGTAGGAGACCAGGTTGTGCTCATTTTTCCTGTGTGCAGAGCTTGGAATACTCTGACTTTGTGAACTTCTTGTAGAAAGTTGTGAAATTGGCCATTTCCTATGATTTTTAGAACTACTCTTTTTTTGTCAGAAAATTAATTAATAGGTGTTCATTTTCATGGAGACTTCTGAAGTATAATAGATTTATTGCACCCTTTTGTCCTGATTCTGGCCACCACAGAATTCTTGCAGTAGCCAGGAGGGGTCATGGCCTGGATCCGGTGGTTATTCTGTATCACTTCACTCCATTTTCTGGGAATGGGGGAAGGGGTCACGTAGTGTGGTGCTGTCAGGTATTGTTGAGGGTTCTGTGTGGTGAGCGCTTGTGAATCCCTCTCCTGTACTCTCCATTATTAGTATTTTTGCTGTTACTGCTTCTTATCTCAGTGCTGTCTCTAGTAAATTTTTGCTGTCTCAACTAGTGATCTTAACCTTCTGTTCCTCTAGTTTTCCTCTCCACCCCACCAGAGAGGAGAGGGGTGCATGGTTTGGAGTGCTTCAGTGGGAACACTGAATTGGGCAATACCATTCCTAAACCATAATGTCCTTATACCAAATATTTATAAAATGCAGCTTAGTTAGAGATTCTTCATGTAAATATCCCCTGGCTTTCCAGCACATTTGCTTTGTACAAATCTGGTCAGCTCAGTTTTCATCAATAACAATTTCTGTGCCTTTTTAAATGAAATTTACAAGCAGTTGCAGGCTTTAGAAGGAAAAGGGAAATTTAGGGCATAGACTTTTATGTGAATTTCTTGTTAGCAGTCAAATGAAGGAATGCAGAAAACTTTTAAGACTTTCTAAGAACTTGGTGCAGAATCGGCACAGGTATTTGAACAGGTCGCTTCACAAATGTAGCTGCTGAGAGTAGTGCTATGAAGCCCTTAAGCCAAAACCTGTAAAACTAATCAGAGGGGGGAAATGGGAGCAACACAGTGTTCTGTAAATAATTGATGAAGTAAAACTTTCTGGATATCAACTTCTTTTGATGTTTTTTGAAACTAAGAAGAGGAGCGTTACTCAAGACTCAAACTTACCTTCAGTTTCTTTCCACAAAGAACATGAAATTTACTCCAAGTTTCTACTTTATTGTTTCAGATGTTGGATGAAAACAACCATCTTATCCAGTGTATAATGGACTATCAGAACAAGGGAAAGACTTCTGAATGCTCTCAGTAAGACTTTAATCCATATCTACTGTGGACTGGGTGAATTTCCATCTAGATCATCACTCTTGTTTTGTTTAGCTTACCTTACAGGAGAGGTGTGCTGTGAAGAAAAGTATTGCTATAGATATTACTCTTGAAATTTTTGGTGGGGGGAGGGTTTATTTGCGCTGTGAGTATCACTTCTGTTGCTGAAATGTTTCAACTTGCCTACTGCATGTTGATGTCATGATGATGATGTTCATAAAAACTAGGACTGTATAACAAAGATCTTTTTTCTCTGTATTGTACTTATATTGTTGGAAAGAGGTAGTTTTGTTTGAAAAATTCTCAAAATCATGTAGGAAAATGGACCTTTCTGCTTCCTGATGACATGTTTGAAAACTACCTGCTTTTTACTTGCCCAAGAACAAACAAGCTTGTCTTAAAAGTTTGGCTTGCCAAAATATCCAACATGGACTTGCTGTCGAGTGGGGCCTTTGGAGAGTGATCTGAGAGAGCTATAGGAGTGAGTTCTTAAGGAGTGTTATTTTCTCATTACTTTTTTCTGGCATGAACTGATCATGGCACCCTTGTAACCAGACAAATATGGACAGATAGGACATCTTAGTCCCTTGCCAAGAGAACTGGTAGTCTGGGAATAGGAGGGGGATGATAAATAATAGGTGCATTTGGTTTACGGGACTGCATTTGTTTGCAAGCCTGTAATGTACTTGTAATCTGCTCCAGCTTTCAAGGTTGTTTTGTGTCTGTGGGCTAGATACTGAAAATCAGGACTGTGGTTTTCTAGCAGAAAAATTATTCCATAATAAACTTCCAAAGCTTGGGATCCTGATGAAATGTGGTCACAATTCTCATAAATCTATGATATCTTGAACATGGGGACATAATAAAAAGCTCTCTTTCTGTAGTGTTTGTGATGGAAATTGTACCAGACACAAACACACTCCCTATATGTCTTCTGGTGATTTAGTTTATGGCAGGAAATGAAACAGGTGAGAACAGTGTCACCATTTTAGATTTTTTTCATAGCAAGACAGTAGTAGAGATAAGCACAGATTCAGTGGAGACATTGGGAAAGACTGGACTGGAGAATAGATAAGTGTGAGAGAAAAGACTTAAGATTCATAGTAATGGTACTCTTGTAAGTCTCGAGTCTTGTTTTACATAAGTAGCTTTCTTTACGTTTGTGGAATTACAGTAAATTTTGATGTTACTGTATTTGTGAATTAAGATTTGGTTTGCTTTGTTTATTTTGATAGATACCAGCAGATGCTGCATACAAACTTGGTTTACCTAGCCACTATAGCTGACTCCAACCAGAACATGCAGTCTCTACTACCAGCAGTAAGTATAAAATAGTGTAAAAGTAAGGAATATATTTCATTTGGATTCCTGAAAGGAGTAAAAAAAAACAAACTGAAAACCAACTAAAGAAATGTTTGAGATAATGGTCAAGCACTTGGCCTCTGATTTACTGTACAGTGAATACATGATGCTGTCTCTTCATGCTGTATTTGGAGTAATCTCACTGCTTAGGTCTTGCTTAAAATCTGACTTGTTTAACTATAGACTCTTACGGTGGATTAGATATGCAATGCACAACCATCTGGTCTGCCTTAAAGACAGAATTTTGTTTGTTTGTTTGTTTTTATTTCTCCCCTCAGCTGAGAACTGTAGTGGTATGGTTCTTAGTCAACTCCTATAGAAGTACTCTTTTTCCTCTCAGATTAGGGAAAGGTGGGGGAATGGGATTTTTTATTATCTTTTTTTTTTTTTTTTGCTGGAATATCATCCATTCTCTTGCCTCAGTAGAATGAGGCTGGGTAAATTTTTTTCTGCTTTTCTACCTACTAGGGAGTCTCAGTTTTTTTGCCTTTCTCTCTTGTATTGGAAAACAGCCTTTTTTTAAAGGTGGGTTATGATAATATGAAAGAAATCAAGGCTTGCAGGCTTAACTTGAAACACTGCATCATTTTACATGTCTTGGATATTACTTGCTATCTTTTTTTAGTCATAATTATTTCTGAGTCTGTATTCCTGAACTCTGTATTTTATAAGATGCCTCAAACTTTTCCCCTTTTCCATTGTTCATGCAGCAGTAAGAAAAGAAATAGCAGCATTAAAATAGCTTGCTATCTGTTTGCTTTTTGTGCTAATCAGAAAGCTTCGGGAGTTCATTGTGAGTAACACAAGGAAGTTCTTTGTTTTTTGGTAATAAGACTTTTCTTGAATTAATATAGTCTTGATTCATTTCTGTAATATGAAGCTAAAAAGAATATCTATAAAACAGCCATTCCTAGATACTAGTTTTCACCAACTGAAATTGAATTACTTTTTCTTTGGTCTCTGGAGAAGTGTTCTCCAATCACTGCTACTGGCGAAGCATCCTTTCAAGTTGGTACCTAGAGGACAATAGAAACAGTGCTTCATTATGTCCAACCTGTTGTGCCTGTAGAGGTTTCTCTTTTTATAAATCCATGCTTGTAGCTGAGGGGGAGGAAGAGAACCCTTTAAGAGGGCTGTGTGTGTTCCTCAACTAATACGTTTTTGGAGGCTTAATTCATATCCTGGTTCTGATGACAACTGGAAATGAATTTGACCTTATCCTAGTCCCTGGTGGAGAGCCTTGTTGTTAAAGTTGAATGTGATGACATTCTTTTCTTAAAAGAAAATGAAGATAGGGCTGGGAAAGGCTTTTGCAGATCTGGACAGAAGTGTGTTTCTGATCTTCAATGTCAGGAATATTCCATGGTACTGAGAAAAATAGCATGGTGTGTGTTTGAGGGGGTAGAGAGAATCTCTTTTGGACAAGTGAGGAAGGGAGTAAAGGTAGCTTCTTGGATTTTCTTTCAAAAATACTAAATAAAATTTAGGTCTTCAGTCTCACCTAAATGTAGATGCTCTGACCTACTAAGTAAAATCTTTGACGGTTCTCCTGAAATGTGGCCTAATCAGACCAGGTGATTCTTGTTGGGGCTTATAGGAAAATATTCTTTAAATTCTTTCTGTCTTCCTAGTAAGTTTTAGCTAACAAAATTTGGGAACATGTGAGTTATCATATTATCTTTCTTTTTTCTATGCAAGATAAACTACTTCAGAGTCTTTTCCTCCACTGGCTTTCCATGTAGGAGCTGATGAGGCTGATGCTGACTTGGAAGTAGTATGATTCTCTTCACCATGCTTGTGTGTCAGCAGTTGATCAGTCGTACTAAATTCAAGGTGTGAATGGTAACGGTTAAATGTGGAGCAAGATAATGTGTGTGTAGACATGTACTATTTTTAATACTAAAATAAATCAATTTGATGGTATTACTATTGTGGTTTCTTTCCACAGAAGTTAGGAGACCTTGGGTTTGGATAGCTTCTGAAGTTGGGTTGTGTCTCATCTATTCATTTCTGTGTCTTATCTATTCTNTTCTTTTTTAAATCTTACCTTGTTATTGTTTTAATCAGGTAAATAAACTCTCAAGAAATTTCACAACTTTTAAAGCATTTCATAAAAAAATAATAGTTATGTGTTAAAGTGAGATTGGAAAAAGAATGCTTCTGTTCAGATATCATTCACACTGAATAAAAGACATAAATGACCAGGTTCATTGAAATTTTTAATACGAGCAAAAGTTGCTCTAACCTTATGAGAACTTCATTGTGTCCTCTAGCAATATTCCTTAGACTTAATGCTTTATATTGTTAGGAAAAATGCTTGTAGTTGGCTGTTGTGCCTTTTCCCTTGTTTTTCAGAATTCACTGTTCTAATGAAATGACTGACATAGTTCTGAAACTCTGGTATTGCTTTAGATAACTAGAAGTGTAGTGACCCAATGATGCTGTGCAGAGAAATGTTTCTATGACAGGGACCTGGAAGTGTGGAAAAGTTGAAACAGGTGAAGCAAGCACTTAAGGCTCTGGGTGAAGGGAGCTAGGAAAACTTGGAAAACCCAGTGTCATAAAAAAGCTCGTGTGGTCTTTGTATGCCTGATAGAGTATTAAATTACTACTTTTGGGGTAAGACACCTTCTTTCACATTAAAAGACAAAGTGTGAGGTTCTTGAGTCAACCAGTCTTTCCTTAGCTGTGTGAACAGCTGCATTATTAAGGGAAGGACTGTTATGGAGTGTCTCCCCAGCTGGATAAGAGCAGTGACTAAGTTCATGTGTGAAGTTCATGCAACTTTTTGCTGTTTCTTTTTGAGTTGTGGCTGGTATGCTCTTTCTGGGATCACAGTCAAGAGTCTCTTTACCATCACCTTCTGAGATAAGCTGGCTTCCCAAAAAGGGGTTGCACAATGAGGCGCACAACACTTGAATCCTCATGATTTTTTACTGGTGCTTTATGTGAGGGTGGCCACAGCTAGATATTGATGTCCTTGGACCGTAGAGAGCAAAGATGAATTTAAAGTGGTGGTGAGGTATTGTGTGTGTGTGTTTCTAAACACTTGAAATTCCAAAGTGCAGAACAAGCATCTTATCCTCCTTGCCTTTTATTTTTTTGTTTTCTGAAGTGTTTCAGTGCCCTTAAGAAGTCATTGAAGACTACTGAATAAAAAACCCCAGCTTTTCTACTTGGATATCTTCCCTCTCTTATATGTCTTCATTTTGCCAAATATTTTTAAAGAAACAACCCATGACCATCACTTTGTTTAGTATGTAGTGGGAAACTTTCCATTTTATAATGGGCAGATATTGAGGTCTGCAGGAATTCTTCGGGATCATTTGTGTAGTTTTTTATGGGAGTTTTGTGGGTTTTTTGGATTTTTTTCAACACAGGAAGTGATTTTTTATCAGTTTTTCTTACTTGCATTCTGTGGGCATGCAGAGCATGAGATTTCGGTGTGTATTTCAAGACGATGTTGAAAATAAGTGCTTCTGATTATTACTCACTTGTGTAACACAGAGCTTTCTTTTATGTTAAAAGTGCCAGTTTCTTCCAATACTAAGTTACAGTCTGTATGAGTAATGAATTCCAAGACAACTTACTTTGTCCAAGTTGTAGAAGAATCTGGATATTGCATTAAATAGTTTTTCTAAATTTCATAATATTGGAAAGGTTATTAATAAACTTTCTAATTACAAAGAAAAATTCTTGAGCTATTTCTTCCAAAAATAAAGCTTTTTGTAGAACTTGTGAAATCCCTTATTGTGTGCTCTTCCCAAACTTGTCACACAGATTAGGAAGGAGTCCATGCCACTTTAGTTATAAAATACTTTTCTATAAAATAATGATTGCTTTTTATAAACACCTAGTATCAACAAGCACTGAAATGCTGGTTATTTCCAAAGCAACTGCTTTAGTTGAGATAGGAAGAAACCCAAACCACAACAAACCAAACCCCCCAAACCAAAACCAAAGACACCCATACACAAAATAGTAAAATACTTCCACAAATTAACTTGAAGACAAGCTTCCATGAAGTGCTAGTAATGATATTTAATGGTTTTAAGTTGTGGAGCTCTGCAGGCTAAATAGGACTCTTCAATATAAGCATGGTTTCACTCAATGAAAACTCATAATTTTAAGCACTTTATTTTTCAAAGGGCTGATGTTCAATCTGCAGTTTTAATGTACTTATGATGTCTTTTTAGAAAAAAATTGGAGTGTTAAGAACGGAACTCTGCACTCTGGCTTTTTAGTAGCCTTTACTTTGAACATAAAAATTGTCTAAAATGTATATTAATTGAATTACCTGGACTTGGTTTTTCTTGAAAAAAAGCAAGATGGCATCCTGAGAACAAAAATATGGCTCAGTTTTAACGCTTTAAAATAAAATTTTGAAATAAAACTTTTGTTACTGATGATGAGGGGAATCCTAAATTAATGAGATTCTTGTCCAGTTATGTACCAAATGCCTGGGAGAGTTGGATATATGTGGTGGTGGTGGTGTGATTTAACCCCACCTGGGAGCTAAGTACCATGCAGCTGCTTGGTCACCCCACACACCTTACTTCCCCAGTGGGCTGATAAAACCTATGGGTTGAGGTAAGAACAGCTTAATAATTGAAATAAAATACTATAGTAAGATTATAATTGTAATTCAGAATCGGACAGTAAAACCACAGACCAGTGCCCAGCCTGAGTTTGATGCTCTGTGGTGTGGATTATCCCTTAGTCCAGTTCGGGTCCACTGTCCTGGCCATACTCCCTCCTGGCCTCTTGCACAGCTTGCTGGCAGAGCCTGGGAAACCAAAAAATCTTTGACTTAAAGTAAGCACTGCTTATCAGCAACTAAAACATCAGTGTGCTATCAACATTATTTTGCTACATCCAAAACCCAGCACTGTACCAGCTACTAGGAAGAAAATCAACTCCATCCCAGCAGAAATCAGGACACGTACCATAGCAGAAAATCTGTTCGCAATATGTGCAGTATGGTGCATAATTCTGCATTGGCCTTTCTGAACACAAGTCCATGCCCAGTTCAAGTTCAACTATTTGTAAACTGAATTAACAGAGAACAGAACAAAAGGAAGGTCAAATGTTTCCTGTCAAGAGGCAAGGGGGCTATTAGTCATTATTGGAGCTTGGATTTTGAAGAATAATTGCTCTGATTAAATGTTATATAGTTTTCAAAAAATCATAATAATTTCTCATGATGTTATAAAAAAAAAATGTGGCTATGTTGGCACAAGTGAAAGGGTGCTGTTGGAAATGAAGTCACTGGAGGGAGCTTCTTAACCCAGCAACTACACTAAGAAAAAAATAAACCAAATACAGGAATTTATATTGTTAGGATGTTAGGAGTGAATTCAGAGACCACTAGCTGCCACTTTAAACCAGAGGATTGCTCTAAGTTCTGTAAGCTACTTTGCATGTATTGTTAATCAGGTGTGTCCACATGGGGAGCTAGTGCACTGTACGAAAAAAACCACTTCTCTTGCCTGTGAACTTCTGTGGCTGATTTAGAAATCAGTAAAAATCGCTGGCAGTTTGAATGAGGAGTATGCTCTGAAGTGTAATCTTTCATACTCGAAGATGTGATTTGCTTCTCTGTAGTGCAGTATCTGCACAATAAATACCTTTTCAACTGCAGGCAGTTTGCTGAGAGCTGTACCAGGCAGTCTGGTAACATAGGCGCAGAGTCTGTATGGTTTTGCTCTTTCCCAAATGCCATGCTTTGAGGGTTCTGCAGGATTCTTTCTGCTTCAGTTGAGTTTACATAAAGCCTTTTAGCTAGAACAGAGGTAGATTTTTTTTCTCTTAGATTACTAAATGCAAGCAAAACCTGTAAATATCAGACCAAACATTAAACCATTTTAAAAGCAAAAAAGGCAACGGCTGTTTAACACAAAGCTTCTGAGGACAGAGAGGAACTGCATTTTCTGCGGGAGTTACAGAGCATCTCAGGAGTTGTCTAGTTTCTGTAACTCAGTGATCCCTGAGTTAACATCCACAGTTAACTTATTCGTGGTCACTTATAATAAACCCTTATGAATTCATACAGTTTTTAAAAGTTCTGACTTAAACAGTTTTCAATTTTACCAAGAGTTAAGAATTTCTGGGAGATTATTTTTTTTAAGTATCAGAGTAGCTGTTGCTATGAGGGCATCAGGTATTTTAGGGTTAAATTTTGTTTGTTAAAATCTTGTTAAGGAATATTGGGACAGGGAAATATTTTTATGCAATGACACATACAATTTGAAACATTTGAAGATTCCAATTTCCTCTTTAAACAGAATGTGTAAGTATTACATTATGCACTATTTTAACATTTGTTCAAATATTAAGTAAGAATTTCTCTAATTTTTGAAGATACTAATGTAAATCAAGATTTATAAACTGGTTGTCATTCTAAATTTAGAATTCCTTACTCTGAGTGTCACAACTGGTAATCCAACAGTGAGAGCACAAACTACATTTATAATTAACGTCACTATTTAGACATGATTTTAAATGCTTTTCCTTTAGAAATCCTCTCTACCCCCAAATATGACACTAGCTGAGAATTGATACAGGCTCTTTATTTTTTTGTTTAAGACACTCGGTACTAGCATACCCTGTAGAAGAAGATTCATAACCCAGTTAAATCTATGCTGTTTCAAATCTCAAAACCACATTCCTTTACAATCTTATTTCCCCGTGTGACACCTCAGTAAGTACACCACAGGTGCCATCACCACCTATCAACAGAGTACTGCTGTCTGAGACTGGGACAGGTCCTGTGATATTAGCAATGTGATATGAGCAGGGCAGAGTACCCCTTGGGAAGGGGTGTTTTGCTTTGCAGAAAATGGTATTTGAGAATTGAAAATGAAGATGATTGATTAAATCCTGAGTTAGGGCTTCCCTTGGAAAGAAAAGAAGGCTATATATGTTTGCATTCCCTGTACCTTTTAATTGTTATTCTGAGAGAATTTCAAGAAAATTGTATTTTTGATAATGTAATTTAAATATTGTGTTTTGATGTGCTTAACAGTATTTCCTGGTTTTTGCTGCTTTTTTTTTTGTGACTGAGTTTGTATTCCACCTCAATTTTTATAACAAAAAATGTTCCATAAACAAATCTTTGAAACTGCTGTTGATGGTAAAAAAAATCTTACCATCTTCAGGTGTACATTTCCATCCTGACAGATTTTATTGTTGTGATTTGCATTTGATCTAATTTATTATGTATAAGAAAATCCTCTAAAAAATGCAGTATAGCTGTTGTCTTTAATGCATGCTTTCAGATAACTTTTGGATTTGGTAGGATTTTGTTTTCTGAAAGTTGGCAGTTAAAATGTAATTTTTTTTCTTGTCTCTTTATTTCTCTTACAGCTATTGGGTCAGTTTCAGTCTTTTTCCAGTTCAGATTTCCATAGTTGAACTAAATAGCTTATAATTATTTTTTTCATGCTCTGATAAATTTTAAATGCTCATAGCGGCTATGTATAATCTGTGTGTTTGGAGAAATGAGCCAAAAATTAGTGTTTAGCAAGTGAAGCTATGTCTAACATCTTCTAAGTCTTTAATTTCCTTTTTACTGATAGTAAAGTATTTAACATTTTCTACTTTATAGTTGGAATAAAATCAGCAGTAATTTTAATTTTCATTCCTTTGTGTCACACATCCAGCAAAATAAGGGAAGTAGCCTTTTCCTTTGGTTCTGTTAACCTACCCATGTTTGGATGTCATTTCACCCTTCATATCTAGACTTAATGGCTAGAGTTCATTTTGGGTAGCTTTCCTTTCACAAAGGGTGAGTTGTTTCTTTTGAATACTGTGAGATCATTTTGTATTTTAGAAAGTCTTTGCCGTATCTAGTGCATGTTCTGGGGATAGTAAATTTCCTTACCTTCTGTAAAGAAAAAAAAGTTTCAGTAATCTAGTTTATGTAGCTGGGTGGTGGGTTTTTTTGTTGTTGTGGGGTTTTTAAATTACAGTTAACTTAAAGAAGTTTATTTGTAAAAGTCTGGATCAAGTCCAATAGAAATCAGGAAGTTGCCATTTAAAAACAATTTTTTCATGTTTTCTTCTGTCTGCATCCACTAGAAAAATACTCTGGAGGAATTTCACTGGGGAATAATTATATCTGCAGGAGACATTTCATTTTAATTACTATCAGGTAGTGATTGGTTTATGATCTGACAAAAAGGCTTGTAATGCTCTTTTAAAATATCCTGTATAATATCCTATATAACTGTTTCTATTGCATATATGTATGTGTAATTATCTCTTAATCTTATTTAAACTTCGTTCTAGTGTACTGTGTTGATGAAGACCTCAGGTTTATGTGATTTATGTGGTGTCTTGTATGTTTAATGTTATTCCTCAATTTACTGACTATTCTCCTGCGGTTTTCTTTCTTGTTAAACCATAAATTGGATGATCTACTTTTTGTATATATAATACATTAGATTGTATTTCTGTCATATCCTCTTATGTTAAATTCCTTTATATGCAAAAAAAAATCTGTCCTTTTTGCTGTTTCAGGTGTAAACATTCAAAGTTTTTAATCACTGGTTGCCTCTGTTTAGAATCCATCTATTTTTACAGTATCTTTTTGAGATTACTTTGCCCAAACCGAATGTATATTATGGACTCAGATTGAGATTTTTTTCTTTAATATTCTACCTCACTTTGGATATTACTGGAGATAATCAGAATGTGACCACATATGAATGGATTTTATGGGGTTTTGAGTTTTCGGTTTGTTTTGTTGGGTTTTTTCATTTGGTTTGTTTTTTTTTCCCCACCAAACTTTCTGGATTGTGGTCAATTCTTTTTTGTTCGTTAGTTTTTTTCTGGATTGATGGCCATAGGAGCTTCCTCTTTCAGAAGAAACTGGCTCTAATTGCCATGTATTTATCCGCATTGAATTTTGCTTGGCGCTTTCTGCTTATTCTTTCTTCCACATTTTCATTAATGTTGCAGTAGCTTCACATGTTGACATTTACTTAGAAATACTTTCAGGAAAGCTCTGTATGTTCCTTTACTCTTTGACTTCATCAACTTCCCTTTGGGCAGTTTCTGTTCAGTGCCACTGGACAATGTATTGCTCCAAAAGGCTTTGTCAAAAAACGTGTTAGGAAGTTTTTGTTAATTATGCAGCTAGGTGGTTCCATTTATATTATTAAAATTTTCTAGTAAATTATAATGTTCGACTTTACTATATTGACACTCATCCTTGGAATTTTATGATACTTATTTTCATCATTTTACTTGTAGCTCAGAGAACAAGGCTCACAGGTCCATAATTCCTGGAATTGATCCTACTTCTTTTTTTATAAATAGAGGTACAGTGTTTGTCTATGTTCTAGTAATCTGATAGGGTAGTTTATTTTAATGGAACATGGAATTTTTTTAGCAACTTGGATCTTTTGTTTGCGTTATTTTCAAGAATCTGATACGGATTATCACATCTTTGAGTTGTTTCCATATCCAGAAGCTCCTCTTGATGAATTACTTTCTTTTTGAGTGTTTTTTGTTATTCCCTCAATTGTCTTAATTCCCTGTGGTTTGTGAAGTCTCTTCCAGGTTTTTGTATCTAAAGTCCTTAAAACTTTTTTCCTCACTGTCCTTGCATGTCTGCGCTCCCTCATGCTGTCTTTTTGATAACTGCAGTTTCTTTCTTGAGGGGTAGTTGTTTTGAAAACTTCAGACTGAATAGAGTTGGAATATATGTAGTTTTGTCTAAATAATCCTTGGAGCTTTTTTCGTCCATCTTTCCACAAATAAGGGCATGCCTATGTTTGTACAATATCATATGCAGGATAGCTAAAACCTAGGTATGATCTAATCTTCTTTAGTATTTCATTGGACTTACTAATGTTTTATACTTGGAATTGAAGAAGTTAATTTTAATTCTAAAGACATTTCAGCTTGGATGGTTTTCGACTTTGCTCTCAGTTTGCTGGCATGGGACTGCTCTGAGGCTGACATGGGATGAGTTCTGAGCTCTGACTGCTCATGTGGAGGTACCAAGCATGTTGGTTTTGCTAGTATTCCTGAACGTACTTTCTAAATAAAAATTAAAATAGTCTGTTTTCTTTTTTGTTTGTTTCTTTGTATATCAGTTCTAGATAATTTCTGTTAGAGTCTGTTCGATGCAAAATTAGGATGATAGTGAGTTTTGAAGGTGAAGGGCCAAAAGACTGAACTGAGGTGGAGCAGCCTTGCCTTGGTTGCTTACTAGTGGAGGAAGACCAAACAAAATGGAGCAGCATTTCAGTCACAGTGTTCAGGGGGTAGAGCTGCCTTTCGCTCTTACCTTCTCCACCTTCTGCCACTTCTGCTGTAGGCTGAGGAAGGAACTTTGCTTATAAAATGTCACTCTTTTCATCATGGAGGAATGAAAGGAATTTAATAAAAGAAGTTGCCTACTTGTTTACATTTTTCTTTTCTCCTTCCTTCTTCCTTCTGAAAAAAAAAGCCTTCACTAATTTCCTGAGGATTTTTTTAAAGTACTGCATGGAAAATAATACCTGCTTGAGGTATTTGAAGAGATGCTGAGACAATAAATTACTACCGTTCACTCCCCTCCCCTGGCAAGTGAATATGTGTGTGTGTCTGTATTACTCTGCTGTTACCATCTCCAACACATACTCACTGGGAGAGCCTTACTCTTTACTATTGTATTGTGTTTTGTCTTCATGAACCTGCTGATGAGTAGCAGGGACTGGGCTAGAAAGGAACTTAGGCTTCACCCCCTTGGTTCTGTGAGGAGAAATGTTGAAAAACACACATGTGGTTGTCTCATGGGGAGGGTTTTTCATGAACAGTTATAACCTGTAGACAGAGTCCTCAAAAACCAGAGAGCCAGGCATTTGCACTGAGATGATTTTTATTCCCCTGAAAGTGCTTGGCTAAGGTATGTGAGGAGGATCATAGAGTCTCACAGGTGTTTTTAGTAGGAAAACAAAGCTGGCTACTAGTGGTTTCTGTGTCTTTGCCATGAGTAGAACCTACCAGTAAATTCCCCCTTGTATTTATTGTTTTTCTTGCTCTCCCTCTTTGAACTCTCAAGGTTATTCAGTTATTTTCCTCACAATTTCATTAGGAAATTTGCCAAAAACATCCTTTCTAGGCAGCTGTCTCTGGACCTTTGGAGGCCAGCACTAATGTGCTTCCAGTCTGTAGGGGGTGTTTGGCACGGAATTATGAGCTAGGCCTTCATCGCTTTGGGGGAGAGCGGGGAAGAGATCGCGAGTGTTTTACCACACTCAGGTGCAAATTTTTTGCTGGTCTATGAGCATTCAGAGGCTTTCATCTCATGTTGTACCTGTTTTGTCCCAGTGCAAGGTCTGTTAACAGCAACAAATTGTTGATGTGAGAGAATTACAGTGAAGACTTATTTCTCCGTTGAATGAAAGCTTTTGTGTGTGTGAGGGAGCAACTCCAGCAATCTTAAACTGTTCAGATGTAATTTTTTAATGAGGCATTGATTTGTGTTTTTTTTATTTTAAAGTGGTGCTCAGAGGTACTGTGGTGTTGTCTGCATGTAATACTTCGTGTAAAATTGATTAAAATGTTAATCGTTTTGCCAGAATTAATTCTGGGAGGAGTTAAACATATCAGATAGAGAAAGAAAAGCATTTCAGCGCTTTCTTTCATACGCCGCTGAACAATATAGGCAAGTGCTGTACCATATGTACATATAATATATTTGTCAGACTAACTGCTTCTCGTGTTTGACTAAACTGTCTCCTTTCAGCCACCCACACAGAATATGCCTATGGGTCCGGGCGGGATGAGTCAGAGCGGCCCTCCCCCACCCCCGCGCTCGCACAACATGTCTTCAGATGGTATGGTAGGTGGGGGCCCTCCTGCACCACACATGCAGAACCAGATGAACGGCCAGATGCCTGGTAAGTTTTTCTCCTCTAAGACATTAACACCAGCGTTGCCTGGCAACTGAAACGACATGGGGGCTCAAGGGATACTAGATTGTTGATGACAAAACTGCTTTGAATGCCCCCGAGTACAAGCTCTCTTAGAGTTTGTTAGCTACAGAGCTACGTGACCTGTATTCAGTGTTTATCAGGCTGCCCTTGGGCTTTGATGTAGCTGACACACAGCATTCCTCTGATGAACAGAACTGGCTAAATTTAGTCTGTTTGAAACCATGCAGTACAGCTGGCTTTAGAGGGCTTACTGGGGAAAGGTATTGGCCTGTGGCTGAGTGAACACAAATCCTTCCATAAAAAGATAATATGAAATCTTTGTAGCTAAATAATTAGATAATAATAAAATAGATACATCTGAAAGAGGGTGTTTCTGACTTGGGTAAATGTTGAAAAAAAACAAGATTGCTTTTATACAGCTTCCACTAATCCCCTGTATTCTTTATTATTGAAGATGAATTGAATCGTAAGGGATTTGTAAAGAAACGGCCTCCAGATTATTGTTCTAGGTGTAAATTTTAAGTCAGTTTCTATGCCATCCTGTTTTGTAGTAAAAAGAAAAGTACTTGGGAAGTCTGAAACAAAGCAGAGAAAGAGGATGATAAAATTCCACATTGTACATACCAGTGCTGGCTTTGGGGTAACTATTCCCTTTAGCAGTCAGATCAGAGTGGAGTAGGCACTGGAAGAGCATGCTTCTTTATATAGAGGCTATTTTCCTGAATTTCCACTTGTAAAATCATACCGCCTATTTCATGTGAAATGGCTTTCAGCTTAAAATTTCATTCCCAGGATTGCTTTTGTTCAGGATCCCTTCCTTTTTTTTTTTTTTTTTTTACGGATGAACTTTTCATAGAAAAGCTCCTCAAGGTATTGATACTTTCAAGAAAGGAAACTACTGTCAAAGAATCTTTGAAAATTAGTCTCTCACTGGTGACAGGGATAACTTTCCTGACAGCAAACACAGTAAATAACTATGCAAAACTTAATGCAAAGTAAATAATACAACAATTGCTGTAGTCTCTAATTTCTGTGCAAATTTAGATAAAATGGACTTGATAATGGCGGCTTTTCTGAAAGAGTAGCTTGCATAGCCTCCAGAGACCCTGTATAAGAAGTGCAGTAAAAGATCTGGAGAAGTTAGTTTCATCATACATGTTGGTCATGGTCTGCATTTGGAAGTGTAAAGAGCAATATATGCTGCTCCCTAAGTAGGGCACAGATATTCTGATTATGGTGTCCTTTATCTATCTAAGATCCATCATTTCCCATGGAGAATAGCATTGCCTCTCAAAAATCAGTCTCTTTGACCCTCAAGTGTAATCATATTATTGTTATTATAGTGATCTTTTCCAAAGAGAAGGATTACTAAGTCACAATGTGAGCATAATGACTTCACTGCAGAGCCATGGGGGAGAAAAGTCACTCCTTAAACATACATATTTTGTAATTAGATAGAATAAGAAAAGAGCTCTTAGGAAAATATGTGAAAGGTAAATAGCTTTGTTTTGGTATTCACCTAGACAGATACTTAAATACAGTTTCCAACTAAGCTTTAATTCAGCCTTTCTTCCAACATATTCCCTTTTTTGAATATCTGTTCTTTCCTTCTCAGTTTGAAGTTTTCTCTGAGGATGTGAAGATAAACAGCTTAGGATGAGGGCATCTCTAGTATTAGAAAGGCATGCTAAAATCATATCATAGGTAGGCGTTGGAAAAAGGGAAACAAAATCATCTTGTTAAGTGTGTACCTGAATTGCACATATCTCTTCAAGTGTGTGTTAGTTTACCTGTTTGTGAGCCTTTCTGTATTTCATGGAGATGTATTTCTAATAATTTCTGCAGTGTATGCATTTGCTTTCTGGTTTTAGGGCACTTCCTCCAAGGTTACATAAACATTTGTACTAAAAACCGGATACAAAATCTTAAATATCTATAGAGATGATCTGTATAAAAGGAGTAAAGTCAGTAATCTTAAACCAAGAGAATCCAGGACTGACATCAGTTGACAAGCCTGGAAAAAATAAAATGCAGACTCTCAAAAATACCAGCTGAGGATTTCAGGTATTACTTGAGCAGGGATTTCCACAGACCTGAGTATGGGCAGAAGGGTTGACGAGAGAATTAGAACTACCTAGTGATGATCAGGGCATGAGTAATTTTAAAGTTCTGCTATAGACATGTCCCATTGCCTGAAGGGCAAAAGATGATTTTTCTTGTGCTTGTGTCCTGGTTAATACAGAACCTGAAGTGCTGCTGGGGCCCATAATTGCATCCCCTGACAAATGCATGTCTGTATTCTCTTGCCAGGGAAGACAGTCATGACAAACCTTTTTCAGCTGGTGGTACACTTGAGTGTTATGTGTACCTGTGACAGATCGTGGTTTTTAGCTGAAAAAATTGTTTTCTGAAGAGTTACTTTGACTGAGTTGATGTGATGCAAAGTAAGGGTGATTTGGATTTGGAAGGAGATGATGAACTAAGCTGTGCTGAGGGCAAGTTGTCTTCCTGGTTTCTTCAGGTTATTTTATCATATGTAAAAAGTTGAAAGTAAGACTAGCTGTAGGGATCTCTGACCTTTGTCGTGGCACTGGTAGGTGACCTTCCTGAATAACAGGTTATCCTCATTCCAGCCAGAATAGGGTTAATTTTTGCAGTAGTCAGGAGGAGGCATGGCCAGGACCTGGAGGTTATTCTGACCTGCAGGATATTGTCGGGACTTCTGCCTGTGAATCTTTTGCATCTTGTGCGCTGTTATTAATATTGTTGCTGTTACTGTTCTTTTTCTTATTTCACTGCTGTTTCCAGTAAATTGTTCTTACCACAACTTGTAATCTTTACTTTTTGTGCCTTCAATTCTCCTCTCCAGCCCAACACAGGAGAGGGAAGGGGGGGACAGGGGAGTGAGCAAGTGTTGTGTGGTTTGCAATGTTTTAGTGGAAATGGTAAATTGGGGAATAGCATTTTTAAACCACAATACAGGTGCTGCTTGTGTGTTTCCAACAAGTTCTCTCCAAATCTTCTTTCCTTCCTGCGAATGTAGTCTCAAATGTACTTAGTCTGGATTACAGCTTGGAGGTAAGGTTCGGTGCATAGGTGGTTAAGAGGAAAAAGGACTTCTGTTTATACTCAGGGTAGATAGTTACTCTGTTAACTTTATTATAACACAAATGTAATTAGTACAGTATTTAAAGCAGTTACTTTAAAGTGGAGATACATACTTCATATCTCATTAATTCACTCACAGTTCATTCATATTCTCTTCTTCCTGCTTCATTTATCTGTTTAAAAAAGAAAATAATTGTTTTGTCCTTATATGCAAGAGAACCTGATGAAGTGTCTTGACAAACTATAAAAAATTTATATGTAAAGTGTGTTTTTATTATTTTCCATTTACAAGGCTTTTGATACTATGGTCTTAGCTTTTTCTCTGTCCTTGTTTTCTAACTTCTCACTAACAAAGCTGATTTTGACCACAGAAAATACACATACCTCACATTTCATATGACAGCTTTTTCTTATGAGTGCTTTCTCCTGTTTTGGTGCTACCTGAGACATGAAGTGTAAGCCAGCCTTTTAGATAAGGTCTTTTATTTTTTCAAGTTATCTCTTGCAATGATTTTTGCCTTCCTCATTTTGCTTCTTACCTTACCAGTTTTTAAGAACTTACTCCCCTGTGTGCTTGCCTATCTCTGAAACCTATCATTGACAATGTCTTCCTTTAATCAGCAAGAAAGAAAACCACTCCCAGGCCCTAACTTTCTGGCACTAACCCTGTGTATTCCGTCCTTTAATTAGGAAAGTAGTCTTCTAGCAGCTCTGCAATAGTTGCTTGGCACTACAGTAGGACGCTTTTCTTCACCATAGCTTTACCTAAGAGCACATTCATAGTTGAGTTCATGATTAGAGACAATCTCACTTTTTCATAATTAAACTGTATCCGTGTTCTCACTATTACAGAGGGACAGTACAGGCATCTGTAGTACTCTTGTGGGCATAATCCTATTCACTGAATTACCTTTTCTGTATTTGTGGTGGACATGCCTTAGTACATTTCAGCAATCTCTGCTCACTTTGTTTTGCAGGAACAGTAGACTACACATATAATACCTTTTCCAGCTTTTACACTTTCCTTGACAGAATAGGTTTGTGTTTATTTCAGTAAGGTGTCTTAAAAAAGGCAAGAGGATAAACCTATTTTTAAACTTATTCTCTATTTCTCCACTTCAGCTTTAGTAGCTGTGTTCATTTATCATTGTTATCTTCTTCTGCATGTTTTTGTTTCAGTCAGTTAGTATTGTCTCTGTGACCTAGTGTGCAGCTCTCTGCGTCCTTATTTCTGCCTTCATTCTACCCTAGATTAGTGCAGTTTTTTCATTAGCCAAGGACTTAGGAGCTGTTTACATCTGAAGGCAGAGGAGGGGGTGATACATGTGTGTGGTTCTTTTTTTTTCATTTTCACTGGGAAATACGTAAACAAATCAGTATCTTCCTACAGCCCTTACTACCGTAGTTTCTTTTAGATTCCTCTTCTTAGAGTTTTCTAGCTAAAAAGAAAACCTGTGGCATGTTCAGCAACAGCAGCATCTTCTAGGTGAAATCTACATATCAGCATTTTCCTTGTTTATAGTTCACCTGGTCTGTCATGTTCTCTGGTTGTGCAGATTTTCATGAGGTCTTCACGTGGTGCTTTTCATGGGCATAATCCTTGCATTTCATCTACTTTTTTTACTTGTCATAGTTATATCCAGTCACACCTCTTACTAATTTTAGTCCTATTAGTTGTTCACCTATTCCACCTAAAGTAATGAGCAAACTGACCGGATGGTTGTTGTAATGTTGTAATGTTGTACTTGTTAAAATACCCATTGAGAGTAGATTGAATTCAGAGAATAGTCCAAATTAAACCTGTGTTGTCGGGAAGAAGGGAAATAAATGGTGAAAAGATGTTGGCTCATGGGTGTATGAGCAAGTTGCTTTTCCTTTGGGTCTTCACAAGTTGAACTGATAATTTGGTGTCTGTCCTTCCAGTCATCATCCCCCACTCTAATAGCAAATACAGTTGCAGAATATTGGCTATATAGTATATGATCAAAAATGTTAAATAGTTCTTCGACCATATTTATTCTACATTGTCTCATAGTATCTGAATCACTGCAATGTTAGGTCCAATAGAAATCAAAAGCATTGATTTTCTGTTGTGTTGAAATTCTCCACCTTATTTACAAGTAGAAAAGATGCAGCAAATTGTCTATAACATTTTCCCTTTGTTCCTTTTTTCACACCTTTCTCTGGTTTCCAAGGTTGTTCTTTTACGTATGCACAGCAAAGGTGATGTGTTAACCAACATAGGTCACTAAATACTTTCTGTTTACGTGTCATTCTTATAAAAAAGTCATGATTGAAGCATCAAAAAAATAGTCTTAATGTCTTAGCATGAAGATTTTTTCTCATCCCCATCTCGGGAGATAAACTCAGGAGTTTTCTTCTTGTTGTGAGCAACTTTTGGTTAGATTTTTATCTGCAGAGGCATTAAAACAGCTCTATAGAAGAATGAGTTTGGCTCACAGGTTTTCCATAAAAGCCTTTGCTATTGTATCAGTGATCCATAGAGTGCTTGTCACCTTCTCTTTCTTTTACGGGTAAATGTATAATCATTTGAATGAAAGTTACCCTAAATCAGCATTTAGTGGTGGACTTGGAAGTGTTAAATTTGTTGTTGGATTTGACAGTCTTAGTGGTCTTTTCTAACCAAAATGTTTCTATGATTCTATGTATTACACCATGTTAATATTAATACTGCCTGTGTTTAATGATAACTGTTAGTTTCAAAAAATTGTCTAGTATGGGTTGTTTGAATACACAGAAATGTTACAGCCATTGTAACAATTACAGCTGTGATGGAGTTACCAAGTTGTCTGTTACACTGTTCTTGTGCATTTCAAAATGAAATTCAGGCTGTGTTATGCAAGTACTAAAAGGACTAGTTTTGTGTATGATATGGATAGAAGATGAGCTGTATGATAATTCACCTTTGTTTCAGTAGCTTTAGCTACTCAACAAAATAAAATGTATTTCATAGTAGAGTTGAACTTAGTTGTTCACTTTCTTACTTTCAAAGTGGGGAAATCACATGTAAACCGTATTTTAAATTTATTTTCATATAATTGTACTTAATGACTTCTGTTTAGTTTTGTGATTCAGTATGACTGTTTTCACCTGCTTTTATGATACTTAATGTACAACTTTGTTCCCTGTTTTTCTTTCTGAAGGACCCAACCATATGCCTATGCAAGGACCTGGACCTAACCAACTCAATATGACAAACAGTTCCATGAATATGCCTTCAAGTAGCCATGGGTCCATGGGTGGCTATAATCACTCCGTGCCATCATCACAGAGCATGCCAGTGCAGAATCAGATGACAATGAGCCAGGGACAGCCGATGGGCAACTATGGGCCCAGACCAAACATGAATATGCAACCAAACCAAGGTAAGTGAGGTGCTTGTTAGCTTCTGTAAAGGGAAAATGTCTTGGGTGCAGATTTTTTTAAAGGTCTTGTCTTGTAGATTTCCTTCTCTAAATGCCTGAGATTGGCTCAGTTGGTTGGAGCATGGTGCTAAGAACATGAAGGTTGTGACTTCAGTCACCATATGGGCCATTTACCTAAGATGTAGCTCAGTGATCCTTGTGGAAGGATCATCTCAGAATACTCTGTGAATGTTCTGTACATTCATATGTTTGGAGGATTCTACATCTCTTTTCTCCCATGTATCTGTGACTTCTTGTTTATTTGCAGACATTGAACTATTTTCAGGTATAATGTGAGAATCTGGAAATGGATCTACCTTCATCAGTTATAAACTGGAACTACTGTTAGTCTTTTTCAGACTTTACACTTCTGGATAAGTGTTACTGTCATTCAGGTTGATAAAATACATGTCTACTTTTAAAAGTCTTGGTTAAATTGAAAAATTAAAGTCATATAGCCCTCAGATTGTTATACCTACTTAGTCTTTGTTTTCTGCTGCATGCTGTTTTAGCATGGAATGTCTGTTACTCTTAGAGAAGCAAAATTCAGTTCCAGGAACAATCTAGTACTCCCTACTGCTTTCTTGAGATGTCCTTGTGTATATAGTAAAAATCAAAACTAATTTTGTATCTAAGATATTTCCATTGCATAAACTGATGGTGTTTTGATGTCCTTGTTCAAGTGCAAGGACATTGTGGAATTAATATATTACATTAGAGTCACAGCACAGCAAATTATTAAGTTGTATATGTACTGCATATTCTTATAGAGGTGCTTTACAAGTCAGCAGTCAGTATTTTCAGCTTACCTGTTAGGTCTGTTACTGCATTGGGTCTGTACATAGCACCTGCTGGAAGACATATGACAAACCAGTGCTCCACTTTTTTATATGTAGATACCATCTGTTCCTGAGGTGTGCAGATAGACCAGGTCATACTGATCAGTTTGATTATTAAGTTACAGAAAGGTGCAATACAGACAAAAGACTAACTTAAAGAGAGACTAAAAATAAGTCATGATGAAAGAAGCTGTTTCTGCACTTCTCTTACCCGTAGAGAAAGTGGGAAGTCTGAGTCCTTCAACATCCACATTGTTAATAGCATTTTGCTTAAAATATAACAGCAGAAGAAACAAAAGATAGGCACTTAGCAGAGGAAACCGTAAATGGGAATGTTTTTGACGGTCTGTCTGAACTGGCAAGTTATCTCTGTGTTCGGGGCAATACACAGTGTAGTAATTCTGTGAATGTTGTAAGATGCTTTGAAAAAGCCCTGTGCCGGTTCAGATTTTTTAGTTGCAGAGTTAGCAATAATTATGTAACAGTATGTGTGAGGGAGCCATCTAGTAAGTCACTGAATGGAAAACAATTCTGTGTGACTGACCTAAAATTTAGGAGATGATTCTGTCTCAAAGCAGCGTTCTTTACTCTTCCTCATAATATTCCCCTGTTGTCTTTTCAGTACTCTGTCAAACTTCAAAATTGGTCATTAGAAACTAAGCAGAAATAAACTTAAAACGTTTCTGTTCTGAACAAATAATGGTACTGAAGTGACTTTGGAGAATAAAGAATTAAACAGTATTAACCAAATTAGAGGTTCAAGAACAAGAGCAAAATCTTTACTTAGAACAAGGGTACCATTGCCATTAGAAAATCCATGAATAAATTAATACTTCTGTCTTTGGGGTTTGACTAGGCATCACATCTCACATGAACTATTAGGGAGAAAAAAAATACTGAAATAGTTTTTCAGTGAGTAATACCTACTGTACTGAATGAAGCCAGTACTTCTAGGGGAAAAAAGCATACTATTACATAATGAATAAAACCACCATAACACTCAGAAAGGCTTGATCTAACACCTGGCTGGCTTTAGCATAACCTTTTAATGTGCACTTGCTATGAAAACATCTTGCTGCATATACACCTTCTGAGGCAGATGGTGTTAGCAAGAAAAAAATGAAAAAGTGCTAATTAAGAAATAAAGTGCATAGTAACAGAACTCTTCGGTGGATTTACTTCCTGTATCCACTTTGTACTCATTATTGATTTGCACTAGTTATAAAATGCTAGCCAGAGGAATACCTTAAATGAGAAGCACAGTTTTCATGGTATTGATTTTATGTAGTCAGTCTAGTTTAAAAGAGGAATTCTAGTAATTTTGGACTTAGAAAGCAGAATGTTTTAAGTGGAAGATTCTGTACACGACTCTTCACTGAAAGGTTACTATAGCAGTCTAGGACATCTGCAAGGAATATTGGCTACCTTTTTGGAAAAGATAGGAAGCAGAAGGAACTGAATGAATGTGGAAGAAACTGTGTTCTTACAGGTGCATTTCTTCTTGTGTATGGCAAGGTACTTAGGTTGAGAAAAAAATTCAAGTGTTGCCAATTTTTGGCGTTTCAGAGGGGAGATGTAAGCGTGATTTTTCTGAAACCTGAAACTCGAATAGAAAATCCTCTTTTTTCATGTTGAACAAATCTTTCACACTCAGGGAATAATATTTATTAGTAGAATTAATACATTGTACAAGTTACAACCAAGAAATTGTAGCTTGGCCATCTCAGAAACTCTGTTTCTCAGATCCTTTTGCTGGGATTCCATCCCTTTGCCAGAAGAGCTTGAGGCAAAGTTGCCAAACTCCCAGTCTCTATTGAATGAGCATTATATGTTGCCTGTGATAAAGGAGGAGAACTAGTTTACAGGTGAACTCTACAGGACGATATCATGTTGACTCAGTCATTTGCAGACCAGTTGTCAAATCTGGTGCTGAGATTTTTTTAATGATAGTTTCATTTATGTGAACTTAGAAAAATTCCATTAAAATTTCAGAGCTCTTTCACTTACTAGCAAATGTGAGGATATGGAAAGAGTAGAGATGGGGCAGATGCAGATTCCTGTTCTTTTGTTGCTCACATAAAGAAAAGAACATAAAGGTAGGAACATTCAATGTTAGCTAAAATGTAAACATATTCAGGGTCTGGCAGACCAGGATAAAGTGATTTCTGAGTTTGACTACCTTTTGTGAATGTCTTGCCATCTGTTCACTCCCATGTAAGCTGAGACTGTTAGGTTTCAGTACTTCAACTGCTTACAGTAGTCAAGATGTTATGGAGAAAGCAGGGCAGTCTCAATTTTTTTTGACATCTAACCTATTAAAGGGAAATAAAATTGCCTCCGTATTTTGCAACGCCATCATGCTATATAGCTGGATTTTGTAGGATGTCTAGCTGTAGAAGACACTGTAGTTTTGTCATAAAAAAACAAAAGATATAAACAGCTGCCACAGAGCTTGTGCTTTCATCTTCTTTCCCTGGGGTAAAACGTGAAAGGCAATGTTGGTAACTAAGGAATTTTTCTGTATGACATTTTCTGTACTAGTTTTTTAAAATCATACCTGAAATTATGGTTTGATTTGTGATGAGAAGTTTGTGGAGTAAGCAAGTGTGAAGAAGTGTCTACTGTCTTTAATTTGAAGCCTAAATCATACATTAGGAGTAGCAAAAGGTTTTGTATCCTCAAATTCTTTTGAGATAATGTTTAAACTGCACCTGGTGTTAAAACACCTTTAGAATGGTGGTTCATTTGACTAAGTACATCTGAATTGTAATGTTTGTCAAGTGAAATTGACCCTACAATATAGTTTCTAAGATAGTTCTCACAAGGCTTAAAACCATCATTTAAAAAAACAAGCTGTTTTTTTTTTAACATGTAGAAAAACAGTGAAAGAATTTTGCTGAGGGCTGCTGCAGTGATATGTATTTTGTTATTTTTGTAACAGTGGTGAGATTAACCATGGTAAATCTGGCATGGTGGGCATTGCTGATGCTCTACATAGGGATATCCAGTTGCTTCATCCATGCAAGTGGGCATTGTGAAATGTCTAAAGAATAGATCCCCCTGAGCAACACAACCAGTGAAATTTGGAAGGCTGAAGAAACACTAGCTTGTACTGCGGCTTTTTGGTCATACCCACCTGTTCCCACAGCTCTTTAGTAAGAGCAACAGAGTCACCAGTTCATTTGTGAGTGTGGTTCCTCACTTCTCCAGTTCTTCAGAAGGTTCAACCATGTCAGTGGTTATTCTTGTCCTCTCATAACAATTACCACCAGTGTCTGAGTTTCAGCATAAGGGACAACGCTAAGGAGACATTTTTAAACCACTGAACTTTACTGCAGCTCTTTCATCCTTTGCACTTCAGTCTCAGATTTGTTAGCTTTATCTGGGACCTACTTTCAGTTTATATTTCTTTCTGTTTATCTTACCTATGAAGACTAGCTTTCAGTTTCCAAAAGTCCTTTCTTGTCAGGAGACTGCTGCTGTGTCACTGTACTTAAAAGAAGAATCAGGTGGTAGTCTGTTTTTGCTTTAATCCACATACCTTTTCTCCCGTGTACATGAGGCCTCCTTATGAGATACTGGCTGGAGCAGAAGTTATTTTTTTTCCTCAACTGCTCATTTCAAAGTTGTCTATACTTAACCAAACAAAAATGTGTATTCTTGTTAATGTAGGCTAATTAAATTCTGTACTTGCATATTTTACAGAGATAATCTTAACACAATATTTCTTTGGATGCATTTTGAACTCTGTACAAATAAGATACTTCATCCTCTCTAGATTAAATAGTTCTAGAAATTCACAAAGAGTTTCTGTGGAGTGTTTTTGAAAGCAGTAAGCATTTTCTTACAGCGTGCAATTTTGTGAGCTTTATGAAAGTCTTATCTTCAAGTCTGGAAAACATCATGACTTCATCACACGTGGTTTGTTGTCACCTGATTGGAGATTCAAGAGATGTGTTTTAGGGTGCTTGTAAAAATATGTACCACAAATATTAGAAAACATTATAGAATCATTGAATGATTTGAGTTGGAAGGGACCTGAAAGATCATCTAGTTCCAGCCTCCCTGCCTGTGGTACAACTAGCCCAGGTTGCTCAAAACCCCATCCATCCTGGTCTTGAACACATCTGGAATGGGGCATCCGCAACTTCTTTGGGCAACCTATTCCAGTGCCTCACCATCCTCACAGTAAAGAATTTCTTCCTGGTATCCAGTCTATACCTACCCTCTTTCAATTTAGAACCATTGCCCCTTGTCTTGTCAGTATCTGCCTGTATAAAACGTCCATCTCCCTCCCTTTTTTAAGCCCCCTTAAAATACTTGAAGGCCATAATGAGGTCTCCCTGGAGCTGTCTTTTCCATGTTCTCCCAGCATTTTCTAACAGAAGAGGTGCTCTATCCCACTGATAATCCTTGTGGCCTTCCTCAAGTCTTGCTCCAACTGATCTGTGCCTTTCCTGTGCTGGACACCCCAGAGCTGGATACAGCACTCTGGGTGGTGTCTCACTAGAATGCTGTAGAGGGGCAGAGGCACCTCCCTCGACCTCCTGACCATGTTTTTTCATACAGCCTGGGATATAGTTGGTGTTTTGGGCTGCAGGTCCACATTGCTTGATTATACCCAGCTTTTTATCACTGCAAACCCTCAAGTTCTTCTCAGGACTGCTCTCAGTGAGTTTCTCACTCTGTACTCATGTCTGGGTTTGCCCCAACCCAGGTACTGCACCTTGCACTTGGGCTTGTTGAACTTAATGAGGTTCTCTTGGGCCCACTTCCCAAGTTTGTCCATATCCAATTAGAAAATTAATTAATAGTCTTAAGTTTTTTATTAAGTTTTGGGATTTTATGTCATATTAAGTACTACAGATGAATAAACATAGCTCTCTCCTAGGCTAGATTTTTCAAATGGAAGAATAAATTCAAAGTTCTCTCATCCCTCAAAACTACTGTATAAAATAATTACGTTCCATGAGGCTGTAGAGACCATGGTGGTTCTTTTAGGTATCTTCTTAATAAGAAGAACCAAACTGGAAGGAAGCCAGGCCGTCTGTTATGAGCACAACACACAGCCTGATACAGGGTAGTGAATTCTCATTGTGGCTCTACAAAGCGTTAATGAAGTTCTAATTTAAAAAGCAAACAGAAAATCTCTACATTGCACCATGGGGACCCAACACATTTTATCACATTGTATTGTGACTAATATTAATATTGTTAATTAACAAGCTTTCTTAAGATCTAGGAATATTATGGCAACAAGTTTCTATTTTTTTTCAAGACTGCCTCATGTTTCTCAGTACCTCCAAACAGAGGAGCAGTGAAATGGAATAATCTAAATTACCTACTCGTTTAGAAGATCAAAAAAGGACATGTATTTTGCCAATAACTAAAATAAGTACATCTAAATTTAACCCTTTTTTTTTAACTTTAAAGTCAGGACACAGAAACTTGCCATACTGAAGGACAGAAGCAAAACTAAATCTTCTTAAATGTGGCCAATATTTACCTTTAGAGGAAAATTAAGCTTAGGCCACTTTACTTCTCTGTGAGAGATGCCACACTGGGGTTTTATGGGATTTAACTAATGCACTTTGAATTCATGCCATTAATTAATTTGTCTTAACTTTCCCTCATAACTCCTCATAGGCAGGATCTAAGTGACTACATATTCCTTTGCCTTTATAAATCCATTGTCACTTGGCTGTATTTAGGTATTTTTCCAGTATTGTAGTTTCACACAGGACTTTCTGCTTGTATTTCAGCATCTAGTAATTTAAAAATACCAAATAGAATGGAAAAATCTAAGCATACAGAAAGTAGGTGATATCTTCCTCTTTCACCTTGGATGGCACTTAGGAGTGGCTCTGCTAGTTTGATGTTTGATGTCATTATTTGTTCTAGTTTTTAGTGAGGCTGCTAGTTTCTTGTTGACTTTGTAGTTTATAAAATAAATTATTTTTTTAAAAGGCAAAAAAAGCTTAGGGTTTCACCATTATAATCTGGGCAGTATGTGTGAAGTGGTTTGAATTAATATACTACAAAAATCTGTTATTTAAAAAGTTTAGCTCCTTGTCACAACTCTTTCCTCCTCATGTTTTTGACGCTGGAATATCTCTTTTCTGAAGTGGTACTACAGAGGAGGCACGGAGGCTGTTCTTTGTTAAATGTTGTATCAATCTAACCTGCAATCTCATATAATGAAATGGTGTAATCAGCATTTTCATTGCTGTGTGGTGTCAGTAGGGTGCTCTTTAACTGTCTGTTTTCATTACTGAAATTTGCATTTCTCCAAGTACGGCCTTAATCAGATTTTCTCAGTTGATAAAACATGGACAGTACTTTATATTTCCTGGTCTCTTCCTGTAGTTCATAGAAACTTGGTGCAACTTGGTATGAAAGAAAATTTTTTTGTTGCAGACTATTTGGGACTGTTCAGTGTCAGGCAGCGCCAGTGTTGTGTGGGCCTTCTGCATATGCCTGTTGTGTGATTGCCTCTCTGGTTCACATGATTTGTCTTCACAGGCTAGATAAAATTGTTGATTTTGTGATAACAGCTTAGTGGTTTGTTGACAGAATATAACATCAACATCAACTATGCATGTATTGAAGCCATGCTCTGAGGAGATCACAAATGTTAAATAATTTTTCTATGACTTAGCGAGGTTTCACCATCAGGGTTTCACGTACACTTTTTTCGAAGATATATTTTAAAATTAAAAACGGTAAAAGTGTTTCAGTGCATGTGTAAACTAATATCTGTGGTTTTGAAGAAAAATCATCTAAAAAGCAACCTTATATAGGCTGACTTCTGTTTTTTAGTTCAGTTACTGAATTGTTCACCGACATTTGCATAGGTCCAGAAACAACAAACCCTTATCAGAGCACTGGATATACAGAGCCTTTTTTGGTCCATTTTTAAAAGTTGGGTTTTCCTTGTTCTTTTGGAAAGGTTTAATCACAAAGAATTTTTGCATATTTGACATTTTTGCTGCTTCTCCTTTTTGCAGGTCCAATGATGCACCAGCAGCCTCCCTCCCAGCAATACAACATGCCACAGGCAGGTGGCCAGCATTACCAGGGGCAGCAGCCGCCGATGGGAATGATGGGCCAAGTTAACCAAGGAAATCACATGATGGGGCAGAGACAGATTCCTCCATACAGGCCACCACAGCAAGGTAGGAATTCACTTCAGTATTTTTACACTGATTTTAAATAACCATGTTTAAAGCCATTTTACATCACTTTCTTGCTTACACCAAATTTCCATCAAGTCATTTGGTGTGATAGACTTTGTTTGCACACTCTTTTTGTTACCCTTTTTAAGGGTGGTTCTTGCAGCAAGAGATTACTGCTATCACCATGAATTGTGAAGACAAGTTTGTTTTCTTTTTCTTTTGGTTCTTTCTGAGATCATGCATTCTGAAATTATGCATCTCAGATATGCTGATGCAGAATTCTGTTTTGATATTTAAATGATAAGTACAGAAAAGGAACAGAGTACCTACTTGGTTCTGAATTCATTCAATTACAAAAAAAGGAATGAAGTTTCACAATATTTATTCTCTTTTTTCTTTTTAGTCTTTTTCAACAAGGAATAATTCTATTTTTAACACCTTTAACACCTTAGTCTGTTATACACATATTCCTAAAATGAGCTCAAAACTGAAGTTTGATATATATAGTCTCAGTCTAGTGCAGCCAAACAACTGTCTGTTTGTATATGTAAATAGATACATTTACTTATTGTTTTAACTAAACCAGATTACATATGTTGTCTGTAATGGAACAGTATGGGTGGGGAATACATTTGAGAAATATTTCTCATACTAAAGTCAGAAATTAGCAAGCTTTATAACAGAGAAAACAAGTTATTTACGTATTGACTGGTTGTGGTTTTTCAGGCCCACCACAGCAGTACTCAGGCCAGGAAGACTATTATGGGGACCAATACAGTCATGGTGGACAAGGTCCTCCAGAAGGCATGAACCAGCAATATTACCCTGATGGTAATCTCTCATAAATGTTAACTTTCCCATTTTCTATACCTGCCCAATACTAATGTAGTCGTATGCCCAAAATTAGGGGATGAGGCAAGAATAGTAATTGGATATCATACCTCACATTTACAAAACCTTTCAAATTCAGAATTGTTACTACAGTTGAAGTTACTGTGACTCTTTAAATTTACAACTTAAAGGGTGTAATTTGTATTACTCCTGTTTGAAACTCTTAACAACAGTTTTAGTATTTCAAAATGAATGGAAATAATTGGTTTCTCTCAAAGAATGGAGAGTTCCTTAGCACATCTAGTATAATTGAGATGAATTTATACAGTCATAACTTTTTTATCAATAAGAGAGGGGGCGATATCCTTTTATTAAAAATTTTATTGAACTGAAAAAACTTGCTAAAAAGATGTGGGTTTTTTCTGTAAACACTCTACTTTTTTAACTTAGTGTTTAGTTTTCATGTAAGTCGCACAACTGTCTTATTGCTGACGTGGTATGGGCCTTCAGTTTAACATTTATATAGGAATAAAGTGGTCCCTGCCCTGAGGACATTGGAAACGTGAATCCTCTTTAGATGTCCCCTCAGTGCTTTCAAGAAAAGACTGAAACTTTGGATTTCATAACTCTGTCCTCCTACCTCTTGGAATATAGAGTGCTGAAGGTTACTGGATTGTGTTATAAGTTAGAAAAGTTGAAATTAACTTGTTTTCAGGCTGAGCAGAGACTCGGAGAACAAAGATGCTGACTCCTCACTACTGTGATAACCATGTATGCAACTTAATGGTATCTTATGAAGTTCAAGAAATGTGGTAGATGTTAATGTATAAAAAATGTATACAAACAAAGCTGTGTAATTGCCAAAGCAGCTACTCATTGCAAATAAAGGGATACAAGTCAGTTGTTTGACTTTAATTTCCATTAAATTGGTTTTAAGATACATCAAGCTGTATCTGTATAAGCTTACATGTGTTAATTTCTGGAAGTGTATATGCAGTTATTTTATAGTTGCATTAACTGGCAATTATTCAGCTTTCATTTTGGAACATTTACATACATACATGAACAATAAATTCTTACAGGCAATTTACTCCAGTAAGGACAGTTTGATGTTACCATCAACAGCTCTGTGGCAGCACAGATTACTTCTAAGATCTATTCCTTCTAAAGAGTCATCTTTATCATTACCTCATTATTACTCTTACATAGAATACAAGGAGCATATATTAAGACTTGTTTTAATGGTTATGTATGCATGTAAGATTCAGTCAATGATGTATTATACAGTTGCAGACCTGATAACAAAACCACTGAGTTTTAGAACTATTTCCTCCTTTCCTTACTTTTATTTAAAATTTAATTCCAAATTTATATGATTTAAGTTCAAATGTAAACAAAATTTTGGTATGTATTCTTCACCAAGTTAGCAATAAGATCTATTTTGATCATCTGTAAGACAAAATATATGTGTGCTAAAACCAACAACAGGTGGGATGCTTACTCCATATATTGGTTTCTTAATCAGAGATGCCTGTAGTCTCTGAATAGAAAGGTTTGTTTGTGATGAATCTGCTCAGGACTGCAATGTAAGAGGAAAAGTTTTAAGACCTTAAGTAGGAATTCTGTTTGCAGGGAAAACCTTGCGAGAGTTATATTTCTGTCATTTAAAAACAGAATTTAATGTAGATGATGGTTCATAACTTCATTGAGCTTTATTTGTTATATTTCACACTGCTTTTAGCATATGTTTTTGAATTGGAGATCAGCAGAACAGGTGTTAGACAAAGTATGATAATTGCTTTCTTTGTTCATTCTAATTTAATTCAGGTTATTTACATGTGAAAGGCCTAAATGCTTTCATTTTTTTTTGAGTGAAAGATGAAGTACTTCCCCCCCACTCCCCCAACAAGGATTGTTGGAAGGTTAAGACCATCCCTCGCTGTGATGTTTCTAGAACTACTGCATTAAGCCTTTTTTTTCCCGTCACATGTTAATTCAATATGAAAGGAAATCATATTAATAAGTCGTTGGCTAATACAATTGAAAATTCTTTTTCATGTATATCCAGTTGAAAATTTTTTTTTCATTTTTCTGAGAAATGAAATATTTTTAGGGTTTTCACTCAGAGGCCATTAACGTTTCTTCCTGTCTCTTGTCGAATTGATGTAGGTCATAATGATTACGGTTATCAGCAACCGTCGTATCCTGAACAAGGCTACGATAGGCCTTATGAGGATTCCTCACAACATTACTACGAAGGAGGTATCTATATACCTTCACACACATACACACATACATTCCCTTTCCTACCCCACCCTCAACGGGAACAGAAATTCTTGCACAACACAACTTATACCCATGCAAAGCTCTCGTAGAATACTAGTTGCTGGCTGTCTTGGAAATGGCAGGGAACCTGAAGCCTTCAGAATAATTTCTTGCAAACACCTAAAATATATAACCACAATTTGCCATTCTAACAACAGTAAAATGACTAAAACACTTTAGAGATTTCTTTTTTTACCTCAATGGAAATTTTTATTTTAACATAAATTTGTTGGTTCAGTTGTATATCTTTTTGTGTGTATATATTTTGTATAATTATAGTGCCGTTAGGAAACAGCTTGCTGATCTTGTGTAGCTAGTCTGTGCTCTTGTAGCTGTCCTTAATTTTGTCTTTTTTTTTTATTTTATTTAGCATAGTCATGATCTTATGACTGTGATGTTCCAGTAAATGTAATGCTCGTTTGGCAGAGATGCTGAAAACGCTGCAGTTCAACTTTGCAAAATTGGCTTTAACTGCAGTTTGTTTGGCCGAGTTCCTTCTGTTTGGTTTGAGTTTTCTTTGTTTTGTTCAGTTTTTGAAATCAATATTGCATTTTCATTTTGTTCTTGTGTCATTGGCTGTGCATCTTAGAAGGAAAAAAATAATAAAATAGGTTTCTTTATGAGTTTTTGCTTTCTTGCAATGATCTTACAGGAAACTCGCAGTATGGTCAGCAGCAAGATGCATATCAAGGACCACCCCAACAGCAGGGTTACCCACCACAACAGCAGCAATATCCTGGCCAACAAGGCTATCCAGGACAACAGCAGGGTTATGGTAAGAACCTGAGGACAAAGACAGCTGTCACAGAAAGGACTGAGAGAGACTCTTGTTGTGTATTTTTCTGACCCTGTTTGACTGTGTCCAGAGGCTGGGCTTGCACAGAACAGCTCTGTGCTTGCAATTTCCCTGGGCTGAAACAAGACGACATAGAAGGCAGCATCTTTTGGGAATCAGATCTGCTGGCAGTCTAGGAGAGTGTGGTAGCACAGAAAACTGAAGGGATTAAACAGCATTGTAATGGGTGTCTGTAATTTAGAAGGACCTGGAAAGATTCTGCTCTTTTCTGTATTCTGTAGGTGAGCACACTCACAAAGATAACAAAGAACCTCTTTCATCTGTGGATTTGCGAATTAAAACAGTCTTTTAAAAACTAGTTTAAAACTTCATTCAACATACATGAATCATTCTTTTCACATTCTTGTACTGATCAGTAGAGAAATGACAGTAAGCATTGACAGTGCAGCTTTAAAGAGACTGTGCCTTATAAATTCACATTAGCATTCCAAACCTTCTGATGCACGGCAGTAGAGAGAAATCCTCTGCCACAGGTCCCTGGATTCAAGGGAAATGTCCCAAAAAGGAAACTTAAAGTAGTAGAATTTAATTTTGGTGCATTAATTCTAAAAAACTTGGTGTCAGAAGAGCATGCTGATACTACTGCTATTTTACTTGCTTGCATTCTCTAAGGCCCTGTATATTTATCACAAAAGAAGGAATTCCTGAAATTCCATAAATTCCATGTAGTTTAGCTTTCAGCTCTTTTGCAGGCTTAAATGCTAAAGCTTTCAGCATTGTGTATATGTGAGGAGACGCGTGGGTAACTTGTTTGCCATGTAGATAAATGCCAGATTCACATGAAATCCAGATATGTTGAGACAGAGTTAAGCTTTAAGAGGATCCACTGAGATTTACCAAGTGTTCTACTTCTGGAGGTTATGGATGAATTGATCGTTCTAAAGTAATACTTGCACCTACATTCTACTAAACATAATGTAGGAACAGACTGAAGATCAGAGTGGAAGTCCTTGTAGATCACTGCTCTGAACTTTGTAAGTAAAGAAAAAAATCTGATTTATTCTGAAAGTTTAGGTTAAGAAATACTAGAAGAAAAGGGATTAGGAAATCTTTTGGCGCCATTTATCCAACATAATTCGTGAAACAGAATAACATTTTTCAGTTTCTGGTTTTTAGCAAAAATTTGGGTTCAAGTTCCATTTATTTTTGTGAAATGTGCCAATGAATATTTAGAATTCAGCTATAAAGGATTACCGTGAATAAACCCATGTTCGTTTGTCAGATGAACACAGCACTTTTAGGATTTCCTGTCCTTGTTCAATTTAATATTTAATTGCTTTCTAATTGTCAGAAATAAATCAATATCTCAGTCATTATTATCAATCTTTAAGGTTTTGTTTCACTGTGGAAAGCTGAAACTGCATAGTTAAAGGAAATTTGAGGCCTGAGGTGAATAGTAATAGCTTATGGAGTTTTTCTTCTCCAGGTCCTCTTTTTCACTGTCTTACACATCCAGAATTACTGAGGGAGTTACCAGCTGATGTCATCTTAATGTCCAATGCCTGTAGCTAAAACTAGCCCTCTCCAGCACTGAATCACAGTTGCTAAAACACATCTCTTTCTTCTGAGGGGAGGGAAAAAAATGGGTTGGTTTGTTTTAAAGAGAGCATTTCTGAAAAGCTGTAAGTCTTCAACTCTGAAAAATAGAGACCCAGTTTTTAAGAGGTGATGTTGAAAGAGCTAAAAGATCCACAGCAAAGCATTCATAGGGAGTGCCAGTGAAATACAGAGTACACCATCTCTCCCAGTGCTGGAAGGGATGGAGGTAATTTTGTTTGGAACATGGCTGCAGTGCCTGATGGCGATAACTTGCAGCTTCCAGTAGTAGACAGGCCGAGTCCCTATGAATAGTAACAGAAAGCTGTACTTGCAAAATAACTAATTCTTTTACAGACAAAAATGACTGGAGTCCAAGTTCTGGGGTTTTTTGTAGCCTTTTTCTGGGAAGTTAGTATTACCAGGGGAGTATGGAGTAGAGAGGGTGCTTTTTTCCATCTCACAATAGCTTTTACTGCTTGTCACATCTCACATTTTATACATGTATAACTTGCTTGCCTGACACCCCATTCATGATTGCCTGCTGTGATGGGAGACTTGGCTTTCTGGCAGCACAGTATTGCTGCTCTCTTCAAAAGGTCCAAATGTTAAACATAGCTGATTATCTGGCTGCTCCTGGCATTAGAAAATTCTGGAATTGAAGCAGCATACATCAGGAGATTGCCTTCCTAAATCCTGGAAAGGGCTCGTGTTTATAATTTCTTGCCTTGTTCTTCTCTGTCCTGTGACCTTGTATGTGGAACTACATGCATTTATATTAAACAGTAAATATATAAATAAAAGTAAATGTTTCTGTGGCTGGAGCACAGGCCCTGGCAGCAAAGGTGCTTTCCAGGGGGAGGGGAGAGGCCACTCAAAAGACAGTAGTGATATTTCTTAGCCCTGGTTAGCTGTAAAATTCAGTGCTTTTACTGTTCCTTTCTTTCCAACATCTTAAGCAGTCTTTTTTTTTTCTTTCTTTTTCATTTAATGATTCCCAGGTCCCTCCCAGAGTGGTCCAGGGCCTCAGTATCCCAATTATCCACAAGGACAAGGACAGCAGTATGGGGGATACAGACCCACACAGCCTGGGCCACCACAGCCACCACAGCAGAGGCCTTATGGATATGATCAGGTATTCTTTTGTTTGATGAGAAAGTTGTGATTCTTACACACTTATTTGATAATTTTAGACTCTGGACATTTAAACTAACAAATTTGAGGACATGGTCTTTCAGGTATGTACGTACAATTCTCATGGAGTTTATTTCTTGGTGAGTTACCAAGATTCATTTGTATGGATTTGTGATTGGTCAGTCTCTCCTGAGTTTGCTAAGTTTTAATACAGTTTGGCAAAGTGAGGCCTTCCCAGCAGTATCTTGGACCTTAAAAATTAAGGTGATGTGTTTGATAGCCTTATGGTGAATTACTAATATGACAGATGAGGTTTCTAAATCTCATGGTGGATCATTTTTCATTACTGCTTTGCAGTAGAAACAGTTAGATTTATTTTCCACAAACACAAAAAATCCTAATCTTCCCCTTCAGTTGCAAAAGCACTTCAGGCATGCAGCTGAGGTCCTTCAGCTGCAGAGCTTATGAGGAGACATGAAACCTGTTTTTGCACAGATTTTCTTTGAGCAGTATAAGGGGGCAGTGAACTTGGGAAAGAAGTGACTGAAAATCAACTGCTTCATTCCTATCACTGCTAAGACAAGATTAAAACAAACAATTACCACCAAAATTTTAGGCTGGAGTTGTAATGAAGGGCTCATGTAAAAAAAACTGCCTTAAAATTAAAGAATGAAACAGGTTTTGTTCCTGTAAAAGATACTAACTTGTAAAAATCCAAACTTTTTGCTATGAATTGTTCAGAAATGCCATTAAAACATACATTGTTACTTTTCTTGGTATAAATAACGTGAAGATTAACAAAATGATAAAGCTGAGTTTCTAATGTTTAAATAAAATCATGATATGTCAGTAGAAGATCAGTTGAACTTTCAAGAAAACTTCTGAGGAAGTGAGAATTGCCAATGATTTTAAAGAACAGTTGGCTTTCTTTCTTCAGAAATTAGAAAAGACAAGAAGGAACAAACTCTTTCAGTGTGGTAGTTTAGAGATGCAGTTACTTTTAATTATTTAACAGATAAACAAAATGTTTATGCACTGAACCAGCAGTTTCCTCTGAGAATAATAAACTACAGGAGAATTCTTTGCTTGTGGCCAGTATAGGGTCAAGGAAACTTAATCACAATTTGCCACGTTTTTTCCAGCTTTCCCTGCGGTAGAAGTGGATAACCCTTTCTGTTGATAGGCTGTGCTCCCCAGTTTGTTCAGTCTTAAGTTCCACTCGGAAACTCAATTATAGAAGACCTCTCTTTCATACTGGCCATTCCCACAGGAATTGTGCTGCTTAAATTCTCATCTGGCAGCTGTTGTGAAACTCTTCTTCATGACTGATCGTTACATTATAATGGAACATAACTGGCATTGCAACGTAAAAACTAAAATGTAAAGTAACGCCTTGTGGTGGTGGTGCTTAACATGGAATGGTGGCAGGATCAGAGTTTGGAGCATGTTCATTTCTATACTTCTTTCTGCAGGCCTTGAACCCCATGGTGAAGGATCATGGTAAGCTTATAGCATTGATGCTCTCACCTCTCGCCACCTCTGCAGTGCATGACATTCTGTCAAAAGAAATAGAGAATATCAATAAGGGTGGTAATTCTGTGTATCAGATCTATGGAATAATTGCCTCCTGTAGGATATGTGGATTAGTTCTTCATGTTCACCAGTATGTGCCTTGGTTTTGAAATACATGTACCATTATTCTGTAATGCTTGATGGATTAATAATTTTAGGTACCTCTGTGTCATGGTTAGTTTCCTAAATTACTTTGAATTTAGGTGACCTTGACTTTTTAAAATAATTTTCAAAGTTTAGGTGGGAAGTAATCCCCATCTTTTGTTTTTTGATGATGTTCTGCTAATTTCACAGTAGCCTATTGAATGTAAAGGTGTACTCTTTTGATGAAATTAGGTTCCTGGACTTAAATTCATGTCATTGTTCTTACTTCTACATTGCAGCACCATGTATTTTTAGTGAGCTGAAGCTACACCAGGTACTCATATCAGTATATCATTTACTTTTGTTTCCACCTTTTAATATCACAGTTTATTTGGATGGTCTTCCAATTACAGCTTTTAACACAGGAATATATGCCTTGTTGGTCTAATTATGTATTTTGAATTTTTTTTAGGGTCAATATGGAAATTACCAACAGTGAAAAAATACTCACATTCCGGTAGGCAAAATCTATTAGCAGCCATATTGTCTCCTCAGCACTGTGGACATCTTCCCAAGATGAGAGCCTCCCATTCCATCTAGATTTTGGAAAAATCTTGTGGCTGTTTTATGGTATACAGTCTTTATGGGTTAATTGTTGAAGACTGTAGATTCTCAGAAACTAGTTTCACATCTCTACTCTAGATGGCAATATTGGACAGAAAATCTGTGACATAACAATTTGCAGTGAGTTGAGAACTGTATGTCAAATAGACTGTTACAGACTGAGAGGTGCGAACAGCTTTGTATGTTTATGAAGGTTATGGGAATTTAATATTTTTTCCACAGATTTTTTTTGTAGGGGGAAAGGGGAAATGCACACTTTTTACAGCAGCAATATTTTGTATATTATGTTTTTCATGTGGTGAATATGCAAGACAGTACACTACTCGCTGGGCTGGATAACAAATCTACTGTTAAAAATGGGTAGGGGCATGGTAAATGATTGTATTAGTCTCGAAATGGTGTACAATAAAGATAACAGTGAAAAGATGGAGAGCATTCTATGTCACTGATGGGTTCACATACAAAGATTGAGAATCCCAGTTATCTAAATGGGAACATAATTAAGGACAGTGTAATATAGTCTTGTGCAAAGATGAATTTTTTAAGCTTTCCAATTTTTCTGAGTGAAGCGGTTTTGTAAAAATTGTTTCTAACATAGTTTGACAATTTTCTGCAACATTTTTTGGGTAACAAGATAAATGTTTGGGTTTTATTTCTCAAGTGTTTTGTCAGAGCTTTGCATAAGCAAGCTGTAATCCTTTATAATTGCAATAACAAAGAAAATGACAAGTGTTAATTTTACTTGGCTTGAATATGCAAAGAACTTGAAAAAGAATACGGAGAACAGGACCGTATTGTATAAGTGTATTTTAACGTTTAGTTGAATAATTTGTATGTATCAAAATAGCCTAGAGGACTTTGTAAAACCTATCTAAACTTTTGTCGTGGTTTAGGAATGATATTCCCCAATTTTAGTCTTCCCACTGACACACTCCAAACCACGCACCACCCACTTGCTCCCCACTCTCCCTCCCCTTCCCTTGTGGCAGGCTGGAGAGGAGAATTGGAGGCACAAAAGGTAAAGATCACGGCTTGAGAGAACAATTTACTGGAAACAGCAGTGAAATAAGAAAACGAAAGTAACAGCAACAATACCAGTGCCAGAGGGTGCAAGAAAGAGGCGAAGGAATCACACGCGGTTGATTGCTCACCACGCAGAGCCCGGTTACACCCCAAGCTGCACAGCCTGGAAGGGGCCCAAAAAACCGAGGTGTCCCCTCCTGGCCACTGCAAAGATTAACCCCGTCCTGGCCGGAACCAGGACAGCTTTCCTAACTGGGAGTTAATAACTTCAGAAAGGGGGCATTTTTGTTTGTGCTCATTTTTCTTATTGGTTAACATGAGACCAAGGGGATGTTTTATAACATCAAGTATAAAACCTGTTGGTGAGGCAAATGCCAAATTTTGTTTTGAACTGCATTAATGCTTATAGTGTTGCATGTGAGAGAGAGGCAGCACCTTGATCAATAACAATAGTACACAAAAAAATTGGTTTTGAAACTGCACTGCAACTGTGTATCAGATAAATAAATGGATATTCTGTTCTGCAGAAATATATGCATTCAAGAATCCCTGGCAGCTTTTTTAAATGATAAAACTTAAAATTAATCCAGGAGTAAAACAGTATTATGTTTTTTTCAGTTGGCAATCAATGTTCAGGGGGAAAAAAACCAACTGATGTTCATAATATGTATGACATTATATATGGAAGACAAGATTTTCAATTTGTGCATCCTTTTTAAAGGGAAAACAGTTTTCTTGAAGTCATTAGAAAATACACATCAAGGTTTGAACAGATATGGCATGAGGAACATTATTATGAATTAAAAGCTTGTAGGTTCTGTGCCAATTTTCCACCACTGTGTACTTCATTGCTATTTAAAACTGTACTCCATCAATTCTAACGGAAGAATAAATTATTTGTGATTTTAATTTTCTCATTTGTTTCTTTAAATTAGATCCCTATCACTCTGATGTCTCATCTGGAGACTCTGCTGTGGGTTTTGATTTTAAAGACGTTTGGCCAGAATAACCAAACCTTATTTGCAGTCCAGGACTTTATCAAAATTCTCTTGCCATAGCCAAGTTAATTAGAATTAACTGTTCAGTAATCAGCATGTTGTGTAGGTTGTTTGTTAAGAAATTCTTCCTCTGAAAATGAAGGTCCATGAGGCTATAATCAAGATGACTGAATTAGATAAATGAGTTGACGAGGCAAAAATGTGTTGAACCCAACCTGGTGTAGATACGTTATCTCATTTGAAATAAGCTCAACTGACATTAAGAAATAATTTGTCTTGCCAACCCATCTTCTGTTGTCTTATTCTCCTTTTTAATGGAAACTAAAATTGCAGTTTTAATAAGCAGAATTTCCTCCAGGGTTTCCCTCCCAGAGACTACTGCATTTGCAAGGTTTAATTGTTTTATAACAGTCCTGTTTCGTAAAACTTTTTAATTGGTGGTGACAAAAATTACCTTATTCCTCTGATACTATGCCTGAAGAACAACTTGAGAGGAGATAGCTCCATGCAAAAGTATTTCTATTAAAACTATATATTAAAAAGGAACGTGTGTTCCCTAAACAAAAGAAGAAGCAAGAGTGCATGACAGGACCAGGAGGAAGTGGCAGGATACAAGGTTCATTTTAGCAAGTCTTCCTTGTTAAATAAAATTCAGCCTATAGGAAGCTAGTAAAAAAGGCATTGCAACTGGCATTTTACATTCGGAATATAGAAAATAAGAGGGAGACTGACACAGCAAATCAAATACATGAGCAGAAATGATAAAAATGTTAAGAGAGTAAAGAGGAGGGGTTAATGCATTGAGTGACTTTTGCTTATCATAGGGTTATGATTTTTGTCGTTGTATTTTTCTTTTTTCAGACTGTTTTGTTTCCTTTTCTGCTCTGTGAATGACTCACAGAAGGGAGAAGCTGGCTCCCTGTTTCAATTGAAATTGACTTCACAATGTTGGAGCGTAAGGAAGCAAATGTGCTGGTTTATAGGCAGGGTAAATGTATCATTTTGCAAAAGACACACATTTTCATACCTAAATTACTCTAAAATGTGTAAAGTAATTGATTTTTTTTTGAGAAAACGCACCTGATTAAAGAGGGGTAGGGACCTCAGTGCAAAAATATCTCTGTATTTCTACCGTTCTCACCACAGAGGATGCTGAAAGACTGCAATGTGATTTTTAAAAAAGTCAAGATTTTAGATTCAAAAAAAGGAGAGAATACTTAAATTTACAAAATTAAGAGAAACTATTACTTCAGCAAGTCTAGGTGGAGTTCTGCCAGAAGCCCTGAAGAGGTTCAAAAAGAGAGTAGCAGGCTTTCCCTACATGGACAACAGGTGCTGTATCATAAAACAGAAGCAAAAGGGTGAAATCCTGTGCAATTAACCCAAACAAACTTGATATGAACAGATACCTGGATAAAGTAGTCAGTTAAAAAAACAAAACAATCAAGGCTAGATGATATGTTCTTTAAAAAAAAACAAAAAGACAATAAAAGCTGACCCTCAGTCTGGTAGAATTATAGCAACAACTCATAGCACAGTGTGATGGAATTGATCTTTATGTTCACAAAGCCTGAAGTTCTCTGAGAAGCTGCTACCATGAAAATAAAGCATGGAGTAAGGTTGACTGTGAAGCACTAAGAATGGGATAAGACAGCAAGGGAAGAATAGGAAAAAATGCTAAATATCACAAGTGATGGAGCTTGGTAGTAAGTTATGCTGGAGTTCTCTTGGGATCACTGATTAACACTTAAATTGGAGAAAAGAATATGTATTTCGACAGCAACGTGAGGTGGAAGTGGTGCTACTTAGATTATGCAGGACTTAAAACTAGAAATGCAATGGAATATAAATAGTAGAACTCAAGAAATTACTGATGTTTACAAATACAGTACTAGGTAAGATAATTCCTATTTACTGGTGCACAGCTTTTCAGCTGTCAGGAGTAGTTCAGCAGCTAACACAGTAAAACTTCTGTTCAGTGGGTGTTAGGAGTCACAGTGCCACCCAAATACTGAAGAAGCTGTGCTATGGAATGCTTAACAAAATACCACAATACTGATAAGAGTTCTTTTCAGAATTACTGTGTTCAACCTTGTCTCTCCCTCAGAGGGACAAAGATAGCTCAGGTAAAAGGTAAGTGGGAAGCAAATGGCCAAGGACAAATATAGCGTGTTTGGGGTTGAGATGTCAGTATGTGTAAACCAGTAGTAAACAATTGTGTAATTTTTGTAAGGATACAGACAACATGATGAAAATTAAAAGCAACACCTTTGAAATTGATAACAGAAAATGCTTCTTACAGCATGCAGAACTGCAAACTCAATCCCATGGGCTTAATGGGATCAAAAAATGAATTGTACAATAATGTAAAATGGGTTAGGTTGTAAAAGACCTTTAAGATCAGCGAGTGCTGCCATTAGCCCAGCATGGCCAAGTCCACCAGTAACCCATGGTCCCCAAGTGCCACATCTCTTAAATACCTCCAGGGATGCCGACTCCACTGCTTCACTGGGCAGCCTGTTCCAACACTTGACAACCCTTTTGGAAGAGAAACTTCTTCCAAATATCCAATCTAAACCTCCCCATGTGCCATTTCATATGTTGGTGAGGGACTCTTGTCCTATCACCTGTTATTTGGGAGAAAAGCCTGACCCCCACTTTGCTGCAACCTCATTTCATGGGAGCAATTATATTAGCGCAGATGAAAAGCTTAATTTGAAAGAATGTTAAAACCTCATGTTTCACAGCTTTATGCAACAAGCAGCATTCTAGAGTGTAGAATGTATTTTTTTGTTGGTGCCTTCACAGTAAATGTTGGGAGTATATTTAGAATTTTTTTTAATTGTCACATTTAGAATGTCACTCTGTAAAACCTGGAAGTAGGCAGCATTAGCACCAGACTGTTGGTGTACGTTCCAGAACCAAACTGTAGAGCTGAACTGGGGTATCAATGAACTGGGGTAGCAATGTTCTATTCAGAAAACTACTTTTTCACTATGGTGAAATATATCTCCAAAATAATGTGAATAGTGAAATACTTACATTTCAGTCTTGCAAGATTCTGGGTACTTTCACTCAACTCTCTCAAGCTTCCCATGACATAATTTTTCAGGAAAAAATTCTGACTAATCCAGCAGAATGTCTGTTTTCCCCTGCTCGAGACCTGATGATTTTACCAGAGATTTTTCTGTTTTCTATAGATAAAGTTTTCTAATTTTCTCTTAACTATTCACTTGTTGGTCTTAGGAAATGGAGGTAGTTCAGTATGTCAGTGCCTTTACATGGGTACGTCTCATGTTTTTGGTGGGAAGAGCTGTGGGGATGGGAATGAAGCTCCTGGAATAGCCAGACCCAATAGTCTGTGAACTCTTCAGGGCTCTATGTTATTTTCACTTGCCTTGGCACTTTTTAAATAAATGGTGTAAGTGAATTGCCACATAAATGCTTTTGCATTTTGGTTCACAATTTTCATTTAATCTCAAAGTTAATTTAACACAGCATAAATTCTAATCATCTACTGCAGTTGGTGTTGCCAGAAGTGCGCTGGCATCTTGACACAGGTTCATTACAGATACTTTAACAGAAAAATGCCATTTGCGAGGGCAGGCGTGGTGGAAATACACATTTTGTTTTTATGAAATTAACTTCCATCTATTGTACTTCCTGATGCTTTTAGCAAATTTCAAGTTAAGAATTTTTGGTCTCCGTTATTAAGTTGCCACGTTGAGATTTTTCCACATGTAGCTTTTCTCAGCCCAAAGTCTTTAGACTTTCTTTTTACAAGGCTACAATGTAAACAAGTGTCACAGTACAGTTTCTTTCTAAATGCTAATTATGGCCTTACTCGTTAAGATAGTTTTTTGGCAAGTTGATACAGTGTCAGTCTTAAAGGTTAATGATCAGAATCTCTGCCTNTTTTTTTTTTTTTTTTAACCCCAGCAAGTGTACAGATTTTTTCTGAGCTAACTCTTCTTATTTGAGCACCTAGATAAGTCTATTTGCTCACAGAGCTGTTTCCAGCTTGGCAAGAATGTTTGCCTTCTATCATGGAATGCCTTCTTTAGAAGCGTACTGGTGCATAGAAAGGGTTCTGCCTATAATCACCAGAGTTTCCGATGTCATAAGCACAGAGAGCCTGCCCATCTGCATATGACAAAGTATTTGCTAGTGTGACACTGGCTTTGGATTTATTGCCTGCTTCAGTGTCCACGTAGGCTCGGGAAAGGTATGCACATGGTGAACCTGAGGCAGCACGAAGGTTTCTGTTGTATCCTCAGAGTTTTTGGTTGATGGCAAGAAGTTGATTTTACGACCATAAATAGATGTGTGGTGAGTACAAGGATATCTGTCACGGCTACAAGCACCTTGTGTGCATGCTAACACATCTAATGGAGCCTGTGCTCTTTGGTGCCTGTCACAGCTGTTGCTGTGGTCTTGCTGTAAAGACAGTACTGATCCTCTAAGTTGCCTGTATTATTTGCCCATCAAGTTCACATTGCTTCATGTTTTCTGGCTCTCTGGCAGCCAAAAAGGCAGACAGAAAAGCAGGAATCTTACGTGAGACCCACTCTGCTGACAAGGAACTTGAGACTAATCGATTTGACTGCTTCAGTAGTTCTTTTGGCTGTTTAGAAACTTGGAGTTTAAAATGTGGCAGACCTGAGATCTGCAGGCCAAGCACGATAGAGGTGACCAGCTGTTCAGAATTTCTTGATACTGTGCCCTATTATCACTGTTTGAGTCCACTGACAGCAGCTGAGCTGGTCACTTGCCACTTGGCTGCACGACCAACTTGGTTATCAGCTTTTTGGTAGGAGTGAGCTCATGGGTCAAAGCACCTTTTGGGCTGCCTGCTTTTCACTGAGAGTTGTTGCAGGAGGATGCTGCAGCATGCTGTGGTGCTGGTGGGTGTGTGGTTTTGTCTTTGCAACAGGTTGATCCAATCACTCAGTAAACTGTGGACTACCCCATGTTGTGGCATCAGTAGTGCAGACAGTTTGTATATTTAGATGAATATTAAGAAGTTCCCTCCTTTGGCTGCTGTTTCTCATAGTGGGTGTTGGTCATCTGTTTGTTGTTGCTTACCTTTTGACAATGCCCATCTTCTAGAAGGGTTACAGGCAAGACTCCTGGAAGCCTGACAAAGATGCAAAGGCAGAATTGCTGCTGGAGATACTGGGAGATACCTGTGACATGGTGTGTGTTTTGAGACCACTTTCTCATTTCTGTGAGTAGGCTCTGAGCCCAAGAGATAGCTATGAATTAGTGGATTTACACTGTATTTGGAAGCAGGGCCTTTGGGTGAAGATCTCTGTAGTGAACTGCTCCCTGAGTTTCTAAAAGATCACAGCATCTTCCAAGCACCAGCACATGTGGCGGAGAGGATGCGAAAGAGGTTTGATTCTATTGCTCACTGGCTGATGACTTAGGAGTGGCAAAGTCTGCTGCAAGGAAGATGGACAACAAAATCTGACTCTCCCAGCCCTGGGTCCTCAATTTCTAGAGCTGCAAGCACCTGTGACTCCATCAACAAGAAGAGTTTGCTATTCCTTTTATGTGAGGATTCCTAGATTTTCACAGATGTACTGACTGACCTTACTGGCCCAAACTGGGACACCCATCTTTCCACTATCTTCTGTACAAGTAGGTCTTGATAGTGGGAGGGACCAGTGCTCCTGTTTTCTCCAGATAAATAAATATCCAAGGAGAGTAGCTCCCTAAGTGCGCTCTGGGAAGTTGTGCCACAGCCGTGGCATAGAGTCATGAAAAGATTCCATTTATCCACCATACTGCACACTAATGAATCTGAGAGTTATGGAGCCTCTCAAAGCAAGAAAATCATGTTTGAGTAAAAGGAGGGTATAGAAAGCTTAGGAGGAGGAATAGATGGAGAAACTTAGAAACATCAATAAGCATAAAGGCTTCCTTAATGTAACCCAGGAGACTTGCAAGGACAAGGGATGGTCTGAAACACCAGGGCCAGCACAGGTGGGGACAGGGGAGAATTTGATGGTTGCAACAATTTTGATGACTGATGGCATTTTCAGAAGGCAGCAAGTCAGATAATAAACTAATACACATTGGAAGGGACCTAAGGAGGTCTCTAGTCCAGCCTCCTGCTCAAAGCTGGTTCAGATCAGGTTGACCATCTTCTGAGAACAGACTGCACAGCCTCTCTGGAACCATGTTCCCCTGACTGACTTTTCTTCATGTGAAGAAATTTCTTCTTTTAGCAAGTCTCTTAGGCTTCAGCTCATGTCTGTTTTCTCTTGCTCTCCAATCACGCACTGCCATGAAGTTCCTGGCTTTGTCTTCTTGCTAACCTACCTTTATACACTTAGAGGTACCCTGCTTTTAGGTCCCATCCCAAACCATCTCATCTCAGCTGGACAAGCCCTGTGCCCACAACCTCTTCTCAAAGGGCAAGTGCTCCAGCTTGGGGGCCCTCCACTGAATTTGCTCCACTTCATCAATTCCTTTGCTGAGGGTGGGACCCAGCATTGCAGGTCCTCATACACAGTCAGTCCCAACCAGTCAAAGATGTCAGTGCCCAGAAACAAAGTGTCAGGAACCAACGATTATCTAGAATGAGGTGGTTTATATTACAAGGTCAGAGGAGGAACAAGAATGAGGATATTGAATTGGTAAGCTTAAAACTCCAGATGTTTGTGTATAAATGCAGTGAGTGCAGGAACATACAGGAAGATCCGTAAGTGTATGATTGAAGCTATAACTACATTGGCATAACAGAAACATGGTTCTTTTTATTTATTTACTGGTTTTGAACATTAACATACACACATCTTTTTTCAAATTGAAGAGAGGAGATGCTTTGTCAGTGAATAAGGCCGTGCCTTTTCTCTGAGGCACGGAAGATTGACCAATTGAGAATGCATGGCAACAACAAGTTGGAAGAAACCAAATACAGTCATCATGGTGATATTTTACCATAGGAAACTTTAATGGGGGAAAAAAATTCAAAAAAGGAGTTCAGAAGAGCTGGCAAGTCCTTAAAGAAATTACACTATGGTAGATGTACAAATTATCCCAGTGTGGAGGACCAAGAGCTCATCAGTGCCTTCAAACAAAGGAGAAAGTGCACTAAAAGCTCTCATTGTTAGAAATAAGCTTAAAATAATAGTAGAACACATTGAAATAAAATCAAGGCTAGCCACAAAATGAACTATAATTATTGAGAGATACTGGTAAAAAAAATGAAGAGGTGGTCCATTACCTCTCAGAGAACAAAAGCTGTAGAGAGCATTGCTGAAGAGTATTCAGGCTTAGGGCATTTTTCTTAGACTTAGGTAGGAATAATCAGTTACACAAATACAAGATGAAGAGAAATTCATTAGGTACATAGAATTTTACTATAGTTGCCACAAAGATTGCTAGCCCTATTCTAGGATCAAGGAACTAGTAAAATAACAGCAATAATAGCAATAGAGTTCAGATTTGTTATCTTATCAGACCAATTTATGACAGAAGGAAAGACAGTGGGCACATTAGAGGTAGGATCTTGGTGGAGATAATTATCCCCAAATGACTACTGGCAAGAGGTGAGTATGGAAAGATGATGGTGGGGGCATCTCAGAAGGGAATAACATCTATTGATCATATTTATCAAACACAGTGAGCTGACCACAAGATCCATAATAGTATATTGGCTCATTATAGTACAAAACATATATTAGCTCTAACATAGATTACACCTTTACTTTTAATCCCTACCAGCGCTGAGGGAGTCATGAACTTCCAGCAAAGAATCTGATGGGGAGAGAGTAAATAAATGGTCTTGCAGAGAACGTGCCAGCTGCCACATCCCATGGAAATGGATGCTGGGAAACCAGCAGATAAAACCCATTTTGAACATCAGTTGCTGCTGTTACTCAGTTGCACTCTTCCTCTTTTCAACTTCAGAAAACATCCTTTAATTTTAAACTTTGCCTACACCAATTTGCAATGTTATGATTCAGTGGGTCCTGTACTCTGGAGTGATTTTCAACCTTATTAAGCTTTATTCCAAGTTTCCTAACTGGTGCTATGAAAGTGTGATTTTTGGGGAGGTGAGAACCCAAGGTCTTTACTAAATAGGATGTTCATAGGCACCATCTTAGAATCAAACAACAGCTTGGGTTGGAAAGGACCTTAAAGGTTATCTAGTTCTACCCCCCTGCCACACTTTCCACTAGATCAGGTTGCTCAAACCATCTTCTGTAGTTTTTTCTCTTTTTGATACTAAGAATCTGCTGCTCAGAATATCCTTCCATCATCCTCTTCAGCTGAGCTGGAGCCACCCCATCTGGAGCTGCAGACAGTGCCTGTGCTAGAGAAGGAGGCTGAATCACCATCAGGAGTAGAGTTCCCATTCCCTAAACACCCTGGCTTTGAGTTGGGAGAAAGAGGAGGTAAAGAAGATCTTGTATGCTTCCTCCTTCTCTGGAGGAAGAAGCAAGTCTGCAGAGCCAAGCTGGATGCCAGGTCCAGGGGGAACTGCATTTCCTGGAGCAGGGAGCATTGGAGTGGCACTGCAGAGCCCCTGCAAGACACAGAGCTCAGGAGAAACTGGGCTTCAGAGTTACTTGATTGATCCACTCCTATTTTGGACCATGCTGGCTGATGTGTGCACAAAGGCAAGTACCACTTCTGAGGTGTGCTGATAAATTTGTACCACCTACAGATATTCCTTATCTAGTAAGGGATTTGGGAGCAATGGAGGTGGGATATACTGGAAAATGTGCATATTTTGGGTGCTTCCTGGACATTTGAGACCACATGAGCAATACAGCTATTTGTATGTTACTTCCAATCTCCTCACACTCAGTGTCCTCAGACTCCCCTTAAAGGTTTCTGAACAGACTCCAAAAATCGGCAGCTCTCCTCAGCTCTACCAAGTTGCCAAGATCTAGACCTTTAATTTCAACATCCCATCCTAGCAGGTTGTGGAAGCTTCATAGCAAAAGTTGAGTACTTCAAACCATGCCAGTTAGAGCTCAGTCCTCATTCCCACATAAACACAACCATTTTGCAAACATGATCTGATATTAATTACCCCCCTGGCACCAAAAGTCAGGATTTCCTGATGCAGCCCGCTAATGTAAAATGCATTAGTGAAAATGCTGGCTCCAAGGGGTTAGGTTCTCTAAATAAACATAGCAAAGTTCTTTTTTATTTGCAACTCCCGGGCTATTCTGAAAGACTGATTTCTCCAACAAGAAAAAAAAAAGACTAAAGTCATCCTTGGGTTTTTAATAGGTTATAAATGCCTTTTTTCTATTCAGTTGCAGGAACTGAATGTCAAGTTGTAGATCAATGAAATCTGAGTCTTTGCCTTAGAATGAAGATTGTCCAAGCTTCTTTCTGCTGTCGTGTGCTTTGTGTTGTGTCTTTCAGCAGATGGCTGAGGATCAACAGGGCAGGACTGCAATGCTGACTTTTGGGCTAAGGTGGCAACACCAGCCTTTGTCAATAAAAAAGGAAAAGTTTGCAAGAGCTAGGGAAGATTAATATAAAAAAAAAACAACTCAAAACTTAATTTCTGAGGCAGTGACTTAGAATAATTTTTCTTCCACTGAATCAGAAGTAGGACTCAAACAAAGCCAGCTTGCAATGAATGAGAAACGTTCAGGTCTGTTAACAAAATATGGCTGTGAGGCCAGTGATTTCCATCCGAGAAATTGCCCATGTCCTCACTGGCAGTACCAGCTTAAGGCACTGCTGCTTTCTGCCAGTACTGCAGTGCCTTGCCTTCACATCTGTGCCAGGACTTGGACAGGATCCAGAATTTCATCTGGCTTGAGCAGAAAAATCAGAAATCATTAAAAAAACCCCAAACCAAAACAACAAGATAAATCCCTCAAGCTATTCCCAGCAGTACTGTCCTGGGACACCTGACAGGCATAGAATGGCAAGAAGAAGAGAGAGCAGACGCAGGGGATAACCCAGACAGGACTGCCCAAAGCTGCCCATTGCTGAGCTGGTGCTCTCCCCAAGTGCCAGCAGCAAACAGCTGGGGCTGGAGCCTTGTGGTTTGCAAGGCTGGAGCTGCCTGTGCTGCCTGCACAGGGCCTGGCATTCTGGGGTTGCCTGAGGAAGATCCCAATATGGGCAGGAGTGAAAAGGATCAGGGCTGAGCTCTGTCCAGAGATCTTCTCCTGGCTCTTGCTGGCCAAAGCTCCTCCAAAGTCCCATAGTGTAAAATTTCCATACTGGCTAATAAAAGCGTTCCTTAAATTACTGTGGGAGATGCTACAAAAGCCATAAACCAGCAAGTCTGGACACCTCTGCCTCACTGGGGCTCCCCACCTTAATTTGTACCCCAGGTTTTAGAAAGGTCTTTGGAAATCAGACTGAAGGTATTCAGCCTTGTTCTGCTTCTGTTTGTACATCCCGTTCTTATGGATGAGGGAAAAGGAGTGTGTTGAAGCCCTAGTCTTCCTTCTTATGTGGTAAAATGAGGCTGAAACAGTGGTGAGGATTTCAACCCATAAGTGTATAGCCAGTACCATATAACTAAATTGTTAAAAAAACAGTCTACTCGGTCCTCTTCCCATTTCAGAGCAAATAAAATATATGCACTGGTACAATAAGATCAGGTACCAACACAAGCATCTCATCCTCACCTGACTCAAAACACAAATGCCTGTTTAACATTACTCCACTGCAAATAAATTTGTATCTGAAATGCTGTTCAATATGTACAGTAGGGTCTATTCAGCTAAGGGTCCCTTCATAGTCATAAGAAGGGCTGAAACCTTCTTATATGTTGAAAGAAAATTCAATTACAATTTTAAAAGAATACTTGTCCAGATCAAATTTTGTTTGAATCATCTAATGGGACACACTTAATCACTGGGAAACCGCAACACTTTTTAGACCAATTTTCAAATGTTAATTCTGAGAGTAAGTTCATCTTTTTATTCAACAGTTTATCTCTGCCATGTTTGGTTATAAATTTAGCTTTCTTGATTTCAGCTAAAAGAAGACCCCTTTCTGTTTTGGTGGTCTAGAAAGCATCCTAGAAAATGTTTTACTTTTGTCTTCCATGCTTGTGGAGGGATGAGTGAAATGGCAGCTTCAGTCTACACCAATTTTTTTTTTTAATACAAAAAAAAGTTTGCTGTACAAGTTTTCTACCAGGGTCAGGATCTAGGGGAAGGGGTAGAGGATTCTAAAATTTCAAAACTAAATACCTCTTTTCTACCCAGAGTTTTCAGAATTCATTCTTTGTCTTGCAGGTCCAAAAGGTTAAAAATAACTGTACCTCCTGAGACTTCTCCCTGGGCTATGCTCTTCCCTGGGATTCTGTGAGTTTTTTCCACCCAAACTGGGTCATCCTCGTGCCTAATTTTAAAATCTCTGGGATCCAACGCTTTATAAAAATCAATGAGAACTTTCCCATTATATAATCCCAGCAGTCACATATGATATGCTCTTGCCTGATTCTGCTTAAGCTTGATTTTATATATTGAAATGATTATTATTAGTTTTAAAGAGCTGCAAGCTTCTCTTGAAAAATTATGAGGAAAATTCTTCATGTGTGGAGTCTTTTCACTATCTCTTTTTGCAGGCTTTTCCCTTTTCAGGAATGCTACAGTTAAAATGAGAATGTTTCCTGATTGAACTTGGGAAATTGACTTTTAAACTAAAGGTTGAGAAAGTACATTTTCTTATATTTGCTCTGATTGTGTTTGTGATGTCTTTTACTCTCTGAAAATGTAATTACAAGAAATTTTGATGGAGATTACAAATACCTCTACAAATACTGTTTCTCTAGACATTTTGATACCAAAGTTATTCCTGCAGCTAGCCTGCAAGGTCTGGGAAGAACTCAAGCAGCATTAAATAATATAGGGGCCATAACTATCAGATCAATGAATAAATCAAAACAATTCCAGTATTTATGTAAAACACCTCATTGTTTTTTCCAGTCTCTGTTCAGATAGACTCTTCTTTGCTATAATGCCTACAAAATATGTGACAAGGGTTTGACTGCTCACATTCTGCACCAGTGTCCATCACACCCACCTGTTGCTGTGCTCTGGCTTTCCTGATAATATCCAGCTGTTTCTAGACACAGACTGGGTATTGGAATAAGAATTTTTTTGATCTTTTATGCAGCACCTAGCACAGTGTCATCCTGATGCATGGCAGGAACTAGAGGATGCTCCTGCAAAGCAAATTAACAATGTCTTTGGGATTTGGAAATGACATGAAGAATTATTCAAGATTCGGCTCCAGAAAGTAAATCACTAAGTCAAATTGTTAACGATAGCTGTGACAGCAATGCATGGTTTGGAATTTTATTGGAAAGAATTTGACAAATGCTTTAGATAATGAACAAAGTAATAAAAAATCAATGTCTATTCCCACATAATTTGTGAAAAGGAAAAGGAGTTTATTTATCAAATATATTGTTTCTGCAAATAGTTCACCTCATGATTTCAGAGGGGAAATAGGTAGGAAGAGAAAATGAGCTTAACAAAACAAACATTGGTTTATATGTCAATATTCTTGTAAATGACAACGACAAAAGGGAAATAGAGCTAATATGATATGGGAACAAAATAACTTCTAAACTGAAAATTTTGTTGTGAGTCTCCTAAACTCATCAGTTCCATAACAATGACAAATCCAAGAACCACCCAGTGTACTCTGATATTGGACATGGGGCCGCAGGAGAGCCCTAGCTATGCTGCCCCAGTAGTGCTTCCCAGCTCTCCCACTCTTCAATCACTCTTTGGTGCCATGTATTTCCTTTTACTCTGTTTGTCTGCAGCAAATGACTATTTGGGAAACAGGCACGTTTCTATGTTCTGGGGGAACAGCAGGCTGGCTCATAGCAGATTTCCTTATGACTTTTTAAGGACAACATTAATATCATTTATAGCCAACCTAATCATTCCCTTTGACAGAAACAACCACAAAAGAGGGAAACTTCATCTGAAAGATTGACTCTGCCTTGCTTGTGACTTCTCCCTTGATTAGGAAGCCAAAGGTGTATATCTGAAACCTATCTAGGATGGAGCTGGGCAGGTTTAAAAACTCCAAGACATCTATCAATTCAAGACCCAGCTACCCCCAGCCCTAGCCAGGGTGCAGGCATGTCTGTGTGACCTTTTGTCACATCCCTTTGGCACTGAGTTTCATGGCAGCTACCCTCCCCACCTTCCAAGGTTTCCATTTCAGTCTGATGAATTCCTGTGATGGTTTTGGAGTTCATTTTCTTCAGAGTAGCTGGCAAGGGGCTATGGCTTGGATTTGTGCTGTAAACTGTTGATAGTTGAGGGGTGTTTTAGCTATTTCTGAGCAGCACTTACACAAAATTAAGGCTTTTTCTGCTCCTCACATCACCCCACCAGTGAGGAGGCTGAGGTTGCAGAAGGAGCTGGGAGGGCACACAGCCAGGACAGCTGGTCCCAACTGACCAGAAGGGTATCCCAGCCCATATGGGATCATGCTGAGCAATCAGAGCTAGAGGATGAAGCAGGAAGGGGGGGATGCTCAGGGTGATGGAGTTTGTCTTCCCGAGTCACTGTTAGGTGTGACAGATCTCAGCTTTCTGGGGGATGGCTGAACACCTGCCTGCTCTGGGAAGAGGTGAATGAATTCCTTGTTTTGCTTTGCTTGTGTGTGGCTTTTGCTTTACCTATTGAGCTGCTTTTATCACAACTGATGAGTTTTCTCACTTTTACTCTCCCACTTGTCCTCCCCCATTCCACAGGGAGAAGTGAGCGAGGGGCTGTGTGGGGTTCGATTGCCAGCTGGGGTTTGCAGGCAAAGGGGAACATCTGCTCCAGAAAGGTACAGTAACTTATTTTGTTTCCAGCTGGAGTCGTCATGATTTTTTATGGCTTATTTTTAGTCTGATCAGATGTGGGAGAGGAAACGGGTAACACCATAGCAGAGATCAGGATGAAAAGCAAAACTGGGGGAGTACAGAAAGCACAGCTGAGCTCAGTCCCCCATTTGCCTGCAAAAACACAAGTTTATGACCTGGGAAAGCACAGCAGTCAAGTGTGTGTGTGTGTCTGTGTGTGTGTCTGTGTGTGTACATGTGGGTGGTTTGTGGGGTCCTGCCAGTGCCCATTTGCTCTCTCCTCAGTGCAGATGCTCCTCCTCACTTCTGGGAAAAGGAGGGTGAAGTTTGAGGTTTGCACTTTCAGGTCCCGTGTCCTCCCCCAGGGAGGGCTGCTGGTGTTGCTCTCAGGGGGATGACAGTCCCCAAGCACAGCTTGGCTCTGCACCCAGAGAAATCCCCCCACCCAACTGCAGAACAGCAGTGCAGGGCAATGGTTTTCTGCTAGTGGAATGGCACAGGGAAAGTGGAGCCCTCAAGGTGCTCCTGGGTCCTGGAGACCTGGCAGGTGAAAGGAGGCTGTGGTCAGGGCTGGCAGCTGCTTGCTGTGCTATCTTCACACCCTGGGCTTCAGCACTGCTTGCTGCCTCCCTGGGCATCTCAGGAGCAATCCAAGAGCTGGCCTCTCGAGAGGCCACCCCTTACTTCTCTGTGTTTTATTCCCAAAACCAGAATCTCATTAGATTCTAGTGGGGGAAACACTGTCTGTGGAAAGAAGATTTTTCTCTGCCAAATACCAGGACCCTAAATAAGAATGTGACTGCAACTGGAGAATAAGCTGAGTATAATGAACCCCTCAGGAGGTCTCTTCTTTCCCATTAAAGCCCTAAAACCAGGCAACATATCTCTGGGAGTTTTATCTTCTTCCTTTCCGTAGTATTATCTTCCATTAGTAGAAATAATCTTTTAGGGATATGTTTTTCTTTCATGAGTATCCTAGTACACAGAAAGACAGGTAAGCATTGTATGTCTCCTTGAGACACCCTGTTTGCAATGAGGGAAAATGGCATCTGAAGAAGACAGGTGACACTGAGCTCTCCAGCCTCAGGTCCACATTTGCCCACACCTCAGCAAATGATTTTTCCTAGGATCTTGGAGAGCGGGGAGAGGAAGGGAGCATTTTCATAGCTCAGTAAGAAATGGCAGCAATATTCAACTCATTTTGGGGTGCCAGATGGATTTCTGCCACTATGCCCATTCAGTCAAGATACCCTAAATCAGGGAGATGAGCAACAGTGCTCAGGAGCAGACAGCAGGCACTGAATGCTGCTGTAATCAATGAAGGTTTATGCAATGAGTGACTTTTAGCAGTATTTAAATCTCAGATGTCTGTGGAAAACATCAGCTCGAAGAACTTTCTGTCCTCAGTAATTTAGATGGTGTTCATTGAAACTGAACACAGAGCATCAAGTACTCTCAAGTTCATTTAAAGCCCATGCTAAGTTATGGCCTCAAATTCACATTTAAAGCACCAGGGAAGAGGAAACCTGACTTTCAAATAGTGATTGTAAGTTCTAGTTTAAAAGGCAGGAATGAAATGCCCATGGAAGGGAACTGTGCATTATTGGTTTCAGACATAATCCTTGGCTTGGAGTAAAACAAAAGCAAAAAGTTGGGAGAGCCATTACAGTTCCAGTTTTTTCAAGGTTACACAAGTCTCACCTGGACTGCTTTTGTTCTGCAGGAGGCTAAATGCTTATCTTAAACATGAGGGAGGCTCTTCATGTGCAGCAGCCACTCAGGAAATAGCAAAGATACAGGAAGTATCTTAAAACACAAAAAAAACCACCCAAAGAAACATAGTCCTAGTCTGCCCAGAAATAAGACCTTTTCTTTTATCTGACCTGATACGTGGAAATAATGTTTGCAATACTATCATTTTTCCTTCAGAGAAGAATGAAGTACCTGAAGGGNCTCCACCAGTTATCTTTTTCTTCTTCTGTGCCCTCTCCCCCGGAGGTTTCCAAGGAAACCTCCAAGGCAGCTACAGGAAACTACAGGAAAGATGGAGAGAAACTATTTACAAGGGCCTGGAGTGACAGGACAAGGGGGAACAGTTTCATGCTAAAAGACAGTAGGTTTAGATTAGGTGTTAGGAAGAAATTCTCTACTGTGAGGGTGGTGAGGCACAGGAAGAAGCTGCCCAGAGAAGCTGTGGATGCCCCATCCCTGGAAGTTTTGAAGGCCAGGTTGAACAAGGCTTGGAGCAACCTGATCTAGTGGAAGGTGTCCCTGCCCCATGGCAGGGTGGGTTGGAACAAGATGATCTCTAAGGCCCCTTCCAATTCAGGCCATCCTATGATTCTATGAATTTCCTTCCGCAGGCTCCAGCTCGCCATCTGTGTGTTCCTTTCCCTTGTCTGAATTTACTTTTCCTGAGGATCAATGAGCACAAAGACCAAATAGCACAGTGCAGGGGAATCTGGCAAGGCTCATCCTCCTGCTGGGTGAAGTACAACATCCCACTGTACCTGATGGCAAACTCCATGTTTTTATAGATTTAGACATGAAGTGCCAGTTTAAATGGTGGCACAGAGATTCAAGCATCTATAACCTATTGGAAATCACTGAGTGCCAAAGTCTCTTTATGCTAAATCTCAGACTCCTAGTCAGAGAAGTCTGGCCTTTCCATACCATTCTAAAATTTGTAAATCTTTGTGCATTTTCAAAACAGTTTTTTAAAGTGTTTGCTATGCCAACAGCCAATGTGGAAGCCCAGGCTGCAGCTGTTTGCACCTGCAGCAGTCCTTCAGCTGAGCTTCACAGCCTTCTAGAAGATCCACAGGGTCTGATGCTGGTGTAGAATGGTTTGATGCAGTCTGTCAGTCAGTCTGGATGTCTTTCTGCTTTGTGTCTGAGTGCCTGGATCACTCCTGAGGCTGATGCCCTGGATATGAGTGACCCACAGCACCCACACCTCATGGCTCCCTGCAGCAAATCCTGGTTTTGGCTGCTCTAAGGGATTTTGCAGTTAAATTTCTGTAGATCCCTTGGGACTGATGTTGGCTCCCTGCAGCCTGAGCTGGCCTTTCCCAGAGCCCCACCTCCTCCACATCTCTGTTATTTCAACTTTCCACTTTGGTTACACTGGGGTTTGAATGCACAGGGAAAGTTGACAGAAAATATGAAACCCAAACATTCCTTACAATGGCAGGCACAGAAATAAAGCTCACCTCTTTGCGGGGAGGCTTTTGCCATCTTGCTTCGACCTGCCATTAAACTGGATCTCCTCCTGCCAGAGGATGCCTCCCTATGCCTAGGGCTGTAAACCTTGAGGAATTAAAAATCATGAGTTGGATTCCCTCAAGAAAATCAAAGTGAAAAGGCTGCTGTCTTAGAGTATTAAAAAACACCAGAAAAGTGTGCCTTTGTTTTCTTTGACTGGTCTCACCTTGTTTTGCAGTGTTTGTGCATCAACTTTATTTAAACCCCAATATTTAACACCTCCAGAAATTAACACCTCACCTTGCCTGCTCAAGTAGGGAATCTGCACATGCTGAAGACAAGGGAAATCCATATCATGCAGCAGTTTGGACTTTCTTCTCTACCACAGCCTCATCTCTCCCCTATACTTGCTCGTGTATACAGGTTCTTGTATATGAAGAAGGAGGTATATTCTTTATGCACTGAGAAATGATTTTTCAATACATATTTATGTGAACTGCAAACATATTTAAATGTAAAGTTGTCATTACAGTGTCAGCCATCTCTCTAACTGCTGGAAAACCCCTAACCTAAGCAGTGCTTTTTATAACTCAACACATTAATTATATTTAGCATCCTTAATTATCTCTTTTCCATAGTCAACTCTAATAAATTCCAAACATTTAAAAATAATTTTCAGTAATGCTGCTTTCTTCGCATATTTTCAGTCAAGTGCACAAATATCTAAATTAGCTGGTGATTATATGACATTTGGTTTACTTTAAAAACTGGTAATTAATTGCCCAATGCAACATTTTCTTTTTTAGTCTCCATTGTCCCTCCCCCTCAGAGCCCTGGGACTGGGATGGGGTCCCAGCTTTCCTTTGCTGACTCTCTCCCTGCTCTGGCTGCCTGGGATCTACAGGGGGAAATATAAATGATGAGCAGCAATACGTTAAAGACTCAGACATACACATATATTAGCCTTCTTCACTTATACACACTGGCAGCAGTCATTCTAATTGACTAATTGACCAAAAGGTTATCTTTTTAATTGAGAATTTTCACTACAAATGTCTTAGAAATTTTTGCAAACTTCTGTTGTAAAATTGTCTTCAAATAAATTGTAATTTACCATAGTTTCTTTTTTAAATGCTAAAAAGGAATATATTAGTTTGGTTTATGTTTGTTTTGTTATTTTTCTTTTAAGATTGACCCTGTCAGATGTATTTCAACTTAAAAACCACAACAGATCAATATATGTTGTATTAACAGTTCTTGTACTGCTCAAAAATTTTCAGTGAAATAAAATTCCACCCAGTAGAAAACTATTGGTAAGAAGAATAGCATCCCACTTACATTAAAAGTATAAGTGATTTTATATGTCTGACCATTGATTTAGGTAATAAGCTGGTTTTTGTTGTGGATTTTTTTGGTGGGAGGGAGACAGAGGATTGAGGGAGGCAGAAGAATAAGAGGACTAGGAGTGTGCAGGGGAAAAAGGGAGAGAACATCAGAAAGAAATGATAATACTCAGCTGATTTTCATTGATAACTTAATTTCTTCTTCTGCTTTAGTGGTGCACGTAGCACAGCACAGCTGCATAAAGCATCCACAAATAAAGACTCCCCATAGAGAAAACAGGTGATGCTACTGAGAGTCTTCAGAGAAATAAGACAATGGCACGAAGAAGGGAAAAAATCAATATAATTTCTTTCTAAAAGTAACAATGAACAACTCATTCTGGACAGTTTCACATTTGTTGGAGAGAACTTCTCTTCCTGAATAACCATTGGGGTTTTTTTCTAGAGGACTTTCTGCAGCAATCTGCCCAGGCAAGTTCTACTTTTCTACCTAGATATCCTGTTTGTGCTTGCTTAATATATGGATTTAGTAGTGTTTCCTGATGGGACAGGGATGAGGAAGTACAAGTGGAGTGTGAGCTCTGATACATCCTGTTGTGCACTGGGCAGATGGGACCCTCATCGCCTGCTCACCTTTCTAAAATACTTTGACAACTTTGGATGAAAAAGTAGTGCTTTTATTTGGAGATTGCTCTATGCTGGCTCTGTGGCAAAAAAAAAAAAAAAGAGTGATAATAAAACAGGGACTCAGTTTGCCCTTGGGGTAGTCAAAAGAAGATGAACATTTGAAGATAGTTGAAGAAATATTTTCTGGCAGATCATCTCATGTGAAAGAAGGGAAGTGGAAGCAAAGAGGAAATATGCCTAAGAGGAACAGAAAAGAGGTTTGTGTCTTGGGACTTTCTTTTCTGTGCCAGGACTTCTGTGATGCAGGTCTCTCCCTTCTTAAATTGCTCCATTCTGGGGATTTCTTACAGTTATTGAAGACTCTCACGAGGATATGCCTGAACAAACTCTCTAAAAAACTGACAGGCCAGAAAGCCTCTATGGCTCCTGTGAGTGGTGAACTTGGAGCAATGCTGAAGAGAGCCAAGAGCCAGAGAACAGAGGAAATTGAGCCACACATGCAGGCAGATGAGGAGAAAACAAAGCCTCTCAAATACTGTCTCGACATCTGCCTCCTGTGGCAGCAAAGAGGCAAAAAACAGCTAGGAAAAAGTCTTGACATACTGGAAAATTCAGTATAGATACTTTTAAGGAAGAGGATTAGGCAAGCTGGTGATCAGAAAGAAAACACAGATCCTGACATGACTATGCACAGTCATATTTCTACTGAAAGGACTGAGGGTGAAAGTAAAGGGCCAGAGTATCTACTCTAGAAAAAAAAGTTTTTTAATCTCTGTGAGCAGAAAGGAAATACAGTGTCAAGAAATCCTTAAGCTTGTTCATTACTATGAGAAAAATAATAGTTCCATTTTACAGAGAGGTAAACTAGTTCTCAATAGAATTGAGTTTCTTGCTGTCATCACACAGTAGATCTAACTCACACCTAGACACGGATCACATCAGGTCATTCACCTGTAAATTTGTGTGTCAGCTAATATGGAAATACTTTGATTACAAAGAAGGGCTGTAGAACTCACTCAGCAGATGATGACTGCAAGGCACTCATGGCATCCTTCTCTAGCCAGTCCATGGCAACAATAATCTGTCCAGGCAAGGAGTTCCCAGAGGCTGCCATGTGAAATCTTAATTCACAGCCTGCAAAAGAGATTCTAAAAACTCTGATTGTATCCCAGATTTATCTTGTTTCGTATTCCCCCACATGAAGGAAGCTCTGGGTACACCATCTGTGTGTGCTTTTCACACTGTGTGGCTACCAATGTCTGCACAAAGTGGGCAGTGGTGGGAATATTCCTTTCTGGGTCTTTCACTGATTTCCTTGTGTTTTGAACTCATTCTACACTGTGTTAATGGCAAGATACAAGGCAGCAGAGACTCAGACCAGCTGACTACCTGTTCACATAAGTGCATCTCTGCATGCTGCTTTTTCTGTCTCTGATTCCTATAAAGTGTTTTTTCCCTGAGGGATTGTATTTTAAGTTGTGTTATAAAGCCAATGCACACTGCCCCAGTACCCATGTTATTTGCACTGGATGGCAGTGAATATAGAGAAAATTCAAAAGGTAGACCTGCAACTAAACAATTCAGACGAGACACAGACCACCACGAAATATATTATTAAGTAAAATGATGTTTGATTCGTAGCTGTGAGACCAGCCCCTTTTGACATTCAAGGGAGCACAGTTATGGGTTTTCTTGAAAGCCTCCACACATCGATAGTTTTTCTGTTGCTAGGAGGAAGGGTTTTGAAGTGGGAGGAGAAGCAGAGACCCTCTAGTCAACAGAAGGATCCTCATGTAAGGGTCAAGAGGGAGCAGAACTCAGAGAGAGAAAAATATTCAGCTGACCATACTGTACTATTCTCTATTCACTTTAATACCTACACTTAATGATATGCTTTAAAGCTAAACCTCAGGAATGTCAGGAGTTTTTTTCTCATGGTGACATCCCATGTAGGCGGAATCTCTCGAGTTCTCCCTTTAAAATAGAAAGATGAATAAAGACTTGCCTTGGAGAAATTTCCTCTGGATTTGAGCTTGTTGGTGTGTTGTTTACTCAAATGATTTATGGACTGGAGATTAGTGAAGTCATAGCAACACAGAAACTGCCAAGTGAAAATAAAAACAGCCCTTTGTACCCTTATTGAACATAATCAAGGAAGCAGCTGACAAACAAGGCTTTTTTTTCCCTGATATGCAGAGACTTGGTACGAGACAAAGCTGATTTTCTCTTTTCAAAACTCTTTGAGCAGTGTCTGGCATTCTCATAAGTGTCATGATAAATTTGAGTTCACCAAATAATGGGGTATTTTTTATCTTGCCATACCTTATAAATAACCTTCAAATACTTATTTCCTTCTGAAGAAATTACCATGTCCTTCTAAGAGGCGATGGCTGGGAAAAGACTCATCCCCAGCTCTGCCAGACTTGCTCTCAAGTGAGATTTTTCTTTGAGTAAAACTAGTGAAGAGCCCTAGATGTCAGCTGAGTTCATTCTGTGGCACCTCTGAAGACCACAGAGAGGACTTGTGCACCTCTGATCACGGGAGCACCTTTTAGGGCAAGGTGAACTGAACAGCATCTGGAGGACTGCAGAGGAACCCTGCAAAAATACCTTTTGCAGATAGGTTCAGGTCCTCCCCCTCCCCTTCTGAAGCCTCTCCTTTGTTTTCTAACCAAAAAAGTGGAATGATTAGTATCACTGAACGTGTTATGTCACTGTAACACATCAAAATGACAGTGCTGCCTCCCACTGAGGAAAAATAGGGCAGAATAAACTTTACCTGGTTACTCTGTTTGTGGGTTTCACCATTGTACAGGACTTCTTTGCCAGGCCCTGCAGAAGAGTACTCCCTCTTATTTTACTTTTCTGTTTTTGCTCCAAGGTGGACACAATAGGGTGATGTTTGTCGTGGCTGGACATTCCTGCTGCAATGCAGTTAATAGCTCACTCCACAGAGACCAAGCTTGAAATCTGACCTTAGGAGATTTTTACCTTGGTGTGACAGGGAAGTGGCACCTCCTGACACATTCATGAGTTGCTTGTGAGAGACCAGCAAGGCTTTGGGATCACTTAGACTGTGGTAGAATTATTTATTTGCTTGCCGGGAAAGAGAGAGATTCCCTTTACTTAAATTCTGTAGATAAGCAGAGAGGAATGAAGAGTGTCTGTGGGCCTGGAAACCAGATGAAGAATAGATAATGGCATCATGAAAGCTGCCAAATTCTTGCCCAGTGCAAGATCAGGGGAGACGTATGTCAGGACCAGTGAGAAGAGCAATTTGTTGAAGTGGCAATTTAGGGGCAGAAAGATCAGTCCAAGAACTAAATTGAAAATGTACATCAATATCTTGCTGGTCCTTCTATATGTAGCTGAGTAAAAGCACATCACCTGAAAAGGGGAGAGCAAGGATAACACTTTTGACAAGTTCAGGGTCTTCAAAGATTTCTTCAGGACAGACAAATGCTGTGGCACTTTGGGGGACCGTCAGAGCTTTGAAGTCAAGAATTCAATTGAAAGTTGCCTGTAGGCTGTCAAAGACACAACAGTCCATGTGGGGATGCACGTAGTGGGTCACCAAGAAGACGGCAATCTGGCAGAGATGCAGATCTGCTGGTAGGAAGCAGAAGTGGCTGCCCAGACTGAGCTGTATTGAGACAGGTCCCCTTGCATATCTTAAAGCCACCATCATAGAGAGCAATCAGAAGAGCTTTCCCCTGCTTTGCAAACCTCCGTATGAGCTAACAGGGACTCTGATGTGAGGCTCCTGTGGTAGTGGATTAACCCTGCTCTGATCCTTCAGTGTTTCTCCTCCATGAGATGCAGCACTCCTGACCCCATTAGGCTGTTTGCAGCAGAAGCCAGTGTGGAGAAGGGCTGTCCCAGACAGGTTACTGGGAGTTCATTTCCTACCACGGAGCACTTCCCTGTCTCACACTGTGGTTGTTTTGGTCTCGCTGCCTCTCCGTGGGTGGAGCTCTGCCAGGACGGCTCAGAGAAGCGACACTGCCTTTACCCAGTTCCTATTGTAACAAGAAAGAATAACATCTTCTTTACTCAGCGCTGATGCAGTGGAACACTGCCAAACCCCTGGAAAGCCTCCAAATCAGCACATTTCTCCTTCCCATTAAAAACTAATACAGTACTACCAAAACAGAAAGCACTGGCGACAAAAACATATTTTTCCCACAATCTGAGATCTCAATTTACATGTAAAATAAACATTGAATACAGATTTAATTCACTTTTTACATTTTCTGATGGTGTATAATAGGAATAACGCCTCTTTTAAAGTAAACTAGAAAAAAAGGCAGACATTCATGCTCTGAATTAAGATCTCAGCTCACAATTTTGGCTTCCTCGGCACACAGCACTAGTTTAGTTCCTAATTTCCTCTCGAGTGACTTAATCGTACTATATTGCTTAATTATAGCAGTTGCTAACTCCATCCTCTAAGAAATATCACTGGGACCCAAACATCTGCAAGATTTTGAAGGAGGAAGATACCACATAAAATACCCATTTTTGTATTATTTTGTGTTTATTAGTCCATCACACATAGTATAGCTACTAAGCAGACGGAACAAGGCATCATTTAAACAAGAATTAATGGCAAGGAAATATAGAACATTAAGCTACATAAACTTTCTCTTCTCCAAAGGCCCAGGCTACAGAAGAGGGCACTTGCATATAACATGAGGTTTTAAACAGTAAAATACAGCTGGACCAGAGATCCTAAAGGTGGCCTCTATCTAACAGATCATCCCAGCCCATTCCTCCCCTGGACTGTAAGCATTGTTCTCAGCTGTTTATTTATTGCTGTTTTGCCACATCTTATTTTAAGTGTCCCAAGCAGAATTCCCCTCAAATCGAAACTGGTTTTGATGAGAACAAATCAGAGATCGCTATGAGGGAATAGCATTTGCCTGATCACTGTCCCCACAGTGTTTGAAACCTTAAAGCCTGATGAGCAAGAAGAAATTCCAAAATGCTTTAATGTTGTTGCTGTTGCTATAGAAACAATTTCCTGGGCACCCATATACCCTGTGCATTTGTCTCACTTGGTCCCTGGCCACCCAGGGAAAGAGGGCCTGTGGGGCTGGGAACAGAACTCATCAGAGGTACTGCAAGACCCTACTGTTTCATATTGCCTTCTCTGGAAAAGGTGTTTAAAAACAGACAACTGGGGCTGGTCAGTCACCAATGGATGGGAGGAAAAGAAACATCAAGATCCACAGAACTAAATTAATCGTGACAGAGCTCCGGTGGACACAGGAGATCGAAAGCAATTTGTGTTTTGCTGTCTGAAGAGCTTGGTCTGTGTGACCCACCTGCCCAGATGTTTCCTAAAGGCATCAGTTTTTTCAAACTTCATTACGAAAATTATTAGCTACTGATCTTCAGAATTTAGTCTGCACTTTCTGAAAGTGACCAAACAGACAACAGATAAAGAAGTCTTCAATTTTCTTGGGTTTGTTCTGACTTTTGGAATAGTTGGATGACAAACTCAGGGAAGAACAAGAGAAAGGATTTTGGTAATGGAGAAAAAATTTAACCCAAGGCATTTCCAGAACTTTGTCTCTCCTTGCTGTGTGTTTTGTCAAATTATTAAAATGTTGAAACTGAACAGGTAGTGCTTCCTTTTCCCATCATCTTCCCCAAGCACAGTGTTTAAGTGGCCTATTTTGAAAGGTGGCTTTTTTTGTCTAAGCTGTGGGTATGCAATTGCAGCAAGGTCAATGAGAGGTCAGGCAATGCCAGTCAGCCGGGAGGTCAGGCGATTTCTTTTCTGTTCCCTGGAAAGAAAATACTTACCTCTCAGCAATCACATTTCTTGTGGGAAGGAAGAGGAATCTGAATGGGGAATTAGAATTTATGCATGTGGCTCCTATTAATTGTTAAGTTGGGTTGTGGGTTTTAAAATTTGCCAAGATTTTTTTAAAAGTGCACACTGCCCTCAATAGAGCAGCAGCACAATTCTCCCCTTTCAAAATGCAAAAATGTCATAAATAAACACACAAATCCCCTAAAATAGCTGATGACATCTAACCCCAGTTGGTTTTCTGCTTTGCCAAAACTGTCAGCTAGACATAAGGAGCCTGTTGCTGCTGGTGCCTCTGTGTGGGTCTTTTTGCCTCCATTCTTTTCTCCAAAGACTTTCTCTGGAACAGCAAACTGTTAGCATAAGACATATTGAATAACTGTCTTCTGAAAAACAGTTTCAATTCTCTTTCACTCCTTAAGAAAACTCACTGTGGTGAGGAACTTACATGCTGCCCTTTGCATTTTCTAATGAAGACACCTAAATGTTCTCAGCATTCTTCAGAATTGGGCTCCTCCTGGAAGGAATTTAAGATTTATCTGCCCTCACAAGAAAATACTCTTATATATCATTAACGAACTCTTTAATAGAATTTTGCTACCTTCTTGCTGCCTGTGTCATTCAGGCATCTTGGCTGTTTTTCCTGGTGGCTTTGAAAGGACAAGGGGAAAGCTTTGGTTTATAGACTTCCAGTTAAATATTGAGAACCATCAGAAGAGCTAAGAGAGACTTTAGTTTGAATCTATTTTATTCACTAAATAATGCTATTTCTGGTTGACCAAAGCCATTTGATAACAAAGCTGAAATTGAAAGAATGAATCGAGCTGAACAAGTCTGAAATTTTTAAAGACATGCAAGTCAAATGTCCACCAACTTCCAGCAGAATCCTTTCAAGAATCTTGAAAGGGAGCATGGCATCCTCTCTTTCTTAGATTATGTGCTTGTTCAAAATCATAACAATTTACTGCTATTGTCACTTTTAATCCTATTAAAGTGAGAGGAAGAGTGTGTTACTTGCCTCTAGGCTTTTTGCAAAAGTAGCCAGATATTTCATGTGGTCTCTCTTAAAAGTCATGCAAGTGGCATCCTGGAATGTGCCTTGGAATAAGGGGAAAAAAAAGCATAGGCATAATGAAATAATAAACGTGAAATTCTAGGTTTTCACACTTTTCTTTCATTCCACTTGATACATAAGGACAAGAATAAATGTTTACCTCATTTTTTCTGGAGATCACCTTGGTGGGCTAAAGGAGAACACTTCAGAGCAATCAGATTTATCACCCTTTAATTTAGATGCTGAATAACAGAGATCTTTTCCCCTAGCCAATTTTGGGTATGGTAAAGATTCTATGAAAAAAAAGGTAATACCTTTAAATCCTTTAAATATAAGTATGTTACCCTCATTTTTTCAGGTTTAGTTTCTGTCAAGTTTCTGACAGAAATACCAGCTTTGCAGTCAGCTGCACACAATCCTGAAAAATCAAGACAGACACAGCTTCCCCTTTAGAACAAAAATTTAAGAACCTTTAGCCCAACCCACCTTACAAATGGTTTACAGCAATAATAGATTTCACATCATAAAAATAAATAAATGGATTTAACTCTCCCCCACCCATTGTTACATGTTTTCAGGCCAGTTTTTACTCTATTTCTAGCTCCCATGATAAATATATACTGAGTGCTCAGTGCACACATTTAGTGGGTTTTTTCCCCTCTCCCATCCAGTCTCTTGCCACTGACTTTCCTTGGTTTCCAGGTTGTATTAAGGCTTTTGGCTTTGTGGCTGTAGGGAGAAATCTCAGTGCAGACATGGAGCTTAGCAAGGGAGGGCTGTGAATAGAGTCAGCCAGAAATACTGACAGCAAGGCAGAGGTGGGCAGCAAGGGACAGAAGAAGCAATTGACTACCGGCAAAGCCGAGGATTAAAAACATGTCATTGGGAAACAAAACCAGCAGAATATGAGATTCTCTGAAATGCTCTCTGACGTAAAATCAGAGCCCCAATAAAGACTGAAATAAAAAAGTTCTGACTTGCTCTGTTTTATGTAATATTCCCTCTTTACCTTTCAGATGCAGATCAGGTACGGGGTGTTTCCTCTCCTTCTGTTCTTTAGAAGTCAAATTAAATCCATGGCTGTTTTATAGAGAAAATTGTAAGCTAGGGGGGTTTATAAAAAGATTCACAGAATGAAAGTTTTAGTCTTTCAACAGGGAGCTAACAGGAGTGCTGCATAGGCTCATCTATTGCAACCTTTCTCCTGCAATAATTTTTACTGACCTCAGCTCCGATTTTATACTCATTACTCAGGCAAATGGCTCGTTTTCACTGGCAGCTCTGCCCGAGTATGAAATTCAAGAGGAAGCTTTGAAACTGCAAAGACATTGTAGAAATTCATAACCATTGGATTGATTTAAAGCAAAAGCAGGAGCAGTGATACTTAAAGGTGTCTGAGAGCTTGGGACAGCAAAGACTTCCATGGCAAGACACCTACCAGAACATCCTCAAGGCTGACCTGGATGTCCTGCCTAAAATGCTAGGAGATGCCTGTGACACTGAGAGCTATGTGTTAAATGACTTTGCAACATGAATACAGGCTGTGCACAAGTAAAATCTGCAATAAATGAGTGCCGTGGCGTTCCTGAATGTAAAACAGTGCATTGGGGCATAAGTGATTTGCATCTGAGAAGATGTGTCTGGCATAGAAAAGAATGTAGTAAAGGATTGTTCAACAGCTCCACTCGAGTTCAAGAACCCATCAGAGAGGAAAGGGCTGGGGCCAGAGTGTTCTCTGAAGCTGTAACCCCTGGGTGAACAATCTTCCAGCACTTACCGATTTTGCAAGTTTTTAAGGAGCAGCTGTTAGCAGAGATACATCTCGCTTCCTTAGCTGGCACTTGTCTTAGCTCTTCTGAAGGAGAAAAGGAGCTGCAGGGAGAGAGCTGGAGCAGCAGCGAGGCCAGAAGAGACCACTGAGCATCCTCCAGATGCGACAAGCTGCAGGGAAAGGGCCATGTCAGAGGAAAAGCTCAAGTGAAGCACAGAGAACCAGAAAAGCTTTTAAGAGAACACTGAAGTAGGGAAGGGAAACAGCAGTGGCAGAATAGGCACCACTATTTTCATGACTTTTTGGTTTTCATTTTGAATCAAAAATTTCATCACTGATCAGGCTCATTGTCTGTCCAGGGATCACCTCAGTTCATCCACACACTGAACCAGGGGTCATGGAAAACAAAGACATGCCTGGTACAAGGGCATAAGCCGGTCCTGCAGCTCTGTTAGGTTAATTTGCAGGGTGGGACTCAGTGCCCCATGACTGCCCAAAAAGTAGGAGCAGCAGAAGCAAAACCAGGACTGGAGCTTGTGGCTGGGCATCTTCTCTGGTAATGCCACTGTTAGGTGGCAGGATCAGGCTCCTTTATGTCTGTTTTTAGCTCTGTGCATTTGGCAACACAGATTCCTTGTCCTGTCTGGGGCTCCCAAGAACTTCAGGGTGGTGCAGGGGAATACTGGTGGGAAATTGGGGTGACAGAAAACTCTGTGCTTTTGAGACAATTGTCCAGTTCTAGCAGGGAAATGTGACATAACACTGTTTTCTGCAGGAATGTGTCAAGGTGGCCTTTTCCCAAGAGGGGAGAGCAGTTCCATATTTCTGAATAGTTGTACCCAGGAGCAAGGAGCAATACTTACCTCAAGTATCCTGGCCCATCTCTTCAAATCAGCTTCTTCCCTTATCTCCAGCAGCTTTCCAAAAGCAAAGCCAATAACAGCGGCATTTCACCTACAGATACTTCTCCAAGGAACTATTTTATAAAAACCTTTAGAAGAGGGGGATCCTTTCCTCTGCACCACAGGTCAAAGAATCATAGAATAGTTTGGGAAGGGACCTTTAAAGACCATCTAGTTCAATTTCCCAACCATGAGCAGGACATCTTCAACTACATCAGGGTGCTCAAAGTCCCATGCAACCTGGTCTTGAATGTTTCCAGGGATAAGGTGTCCACCACCTCTCTGGGCAACCCGTACAAAGGTTTTACGACCCTTATTATAAAAAACTTCTTCCTCATATCTAATCTAAGTTGATCCTCATTTAGTTTCAAACCATTACCCCTCATAACAGGCCTTGCTAAATACAGATCAGATGGCTTCTCTTGGGTTCACATGTTCACCTGCAGTGTGTTGTGTGAGGGATCTGCCTTCTCCTGCTGCCCAGTGCCAGCTGCACATCCTTTGGGGCAATGCAGAGAGGGTGTGAGTGGGCTGAGGGATCCAGCCAGCTAGCACCAACCAGTGGGGCAGGGTTGGGAATGGGGCACAGGGAATGCACCTCCTCCATGGGCTGGGCAAGAGGAGACCATTAACACTCCTGTGTGCAGAAGATGAGAAAAAAGCAGGTGTATACAGAGACATCAGCTGCAGGGAGGTACTCCACTTCTGCAGTTGTTGTGGATATCCTAGTTTTCCCATTTTTACCAATGTTTTTAGAAAAAAAATTTAAAATATAGGTGTTAAAGGAAAAAGACCATGTTGTGTCTTTTGTTGAGTGAACTCAGACTTGCTTTTACTTCTATTCCTCTATTCTGAGTTTACCATCAGCCCAACAAGACTACAAGTGCTGCCCACTGCAGTAGCAGATTAAGCGATTTGGGGTTTATCATTGCAAAGAACTATCAGTTACCAGGCCACTTTGCCCTTACTGGGACAGTGATTTCCTATTTCATCATAAGGTAATTGGGTTTTTACTGCTGACTGCTGCTATTTCCTCCCTAATAATCTGTTTATAGGCTGCTGGACAACTGGGAAGAATGTGGAAGCCAGTAAATGTTTAAGATGGTCAACAACACTGTCTTCTATTAAACTCCTACTAAAAAGTTTGCGATGTTTGTTTGTTCTTTCTGTCCTTCCTAGACGTCAATTTTCTCCCACAAGCTCTTGATTTTATTTTCTGTAAGCTTTGATGTACTTTTGCGAGCACCTACCACTGCTTCTTAGACCTCAGCTTCTTAACTAAAGCCATTTATTGATATAGTACATCTCTCAGTGAAGTAGTACATCAATAAATTAAAGATTAGTTCAGGGTGTCAGCTCTCCCAGAGCATCCTGGGAAGCATTTGCCACTCTGGAAGACTGTGGAGGCCACACAACATCCTCGCACAGGCAGGATAATAACTCTGGGAGATTTAAGCTTTCACTCCACGACATCTCCTCCTGCTAAATATTTTTGAAAGTCACCTTTTAAACTAAACCATGGATTCTGCTTGCTACTGAACAAACAGGTGGCATTAAGTTTGCATACTATATAGAGAGGTGTCCAAACCAATTTTCAGCCGTCTCTTACCACATTTTGTTTTTCCTGCTCTCTGATCTGATTTTATGCAGGCTTCTCATAGCAATAAACACTTTTGTCCTGTATTTATATGCATCGTGTTCCCTGTGTGACTCAAACTCCTACTGCACTCCTGACAAATGTGCCTGCAAAGTTTCATTGCACCCAATTGCTTGCAAAGGTGTGGACTGGGGTGCATTGCTGCTGAAGAGGATAGCATCAGGCTTGTATTAACCATTTATGTGAGATACTTAAAGGCTCTTTATTGCTATTTTTGCACTGCACTCCCTCATTCCTTGGTGTTTGTTTCAGGATTTTGCACTAATTACTTGCTAAGTTTTATGCCTTTACCTTGTGGTCAAATTACAGAATTATACTTCAGACAAGATTTCAAAATGGGAGGCAAAAAAGTAGAAATCAGAGCCAATATTACATTCCTAGACAGATGCTTTAGGTACAAATATTCTGATAGCAGAGCAATTCCCATTAATTTGATTTTGGAGGTGCAGGGTTGTCTGCATTACGGCAGACGAAATCTTCCATTTTGGCTTCAACGGCATCTTGTTCCTCAAATACATATCCTCTTCTTTGTACATCCCTCAATGAAAATGGACATGGGACGGCAAACTGGAAGTGTTTTCTTCTAACCTTGGTTAGAAGAAAAATGGTGCCCATTGGTTCCCTCTGGTATTTTGAACCAGTTGCTTCAGGAACATGACTTTTTCTCTGTTTTCTGTCTGCTGGTGAGATAATACAGATTTTCTGCTGAGGCAGCACTAGGATGCTGGGAACTACTATGAGGGACCAGGGCTTAGCTGTGTTAGGTGTTATTGTAAAAGGGTGTTTGTGATTTGGAGGAGGTCTTCACAAGTTCTTCCCTTCTACTGTGCATTATTGGTGCTGAGCTAGTAAGCAGTCACTGAAGTCTCTTGGCTGGGTACAGGAAATATCTGAAGCAGATGAATGAATTTTTGTAGTAGATGGGCCTTGTAATGAACATTTTGTTGTGCACAGACACCCACGTTAACATATGAATGTGGCCATTTGTATGAGGAGCCGTCCTTTTCCAAACCTTCACAGGAACAAAATCCTATTTGCAGTAAAGGTTCATGAATAATGAATATAAACATGAAGAGGGCACGTGGATACCATGGTGATGGGTACAGGATAATGGCACATCCATGGCCAGATGGCTTTACACAGAAAATTGGAAATGAATGAATGAATGATTCTTGATAAACCCTTCCTGAAAACCTTTCCCAAGTGCCTAGCCCAGGCTGTACAAGAGAGAACCTGTAAAGTCATCTTAGAAAAAGCTCTCTAGCTATTAAAATATTTTGTGGCAAAATCATTAGCAGAAATATGTCACTCAGGATTGGAGCCTTTGGAGCTGTTATGTTCTGGTGAAACTTTGGGCTCTAAGGTTTGTTATTATTATCTGCATTGCTTGTCAAATGCAACCTGATGATGACCAGAGTGCCTCAGAGGATGGAAGCCCTACACACCCAAGTACATGGTCACACAGTTTTTGAGTCAGTCATAATGACTGAGGTTGTTGTACTAATCCTCAACTGCTGAGGAGTGCTGGAGTCTTAGGGACCAGCAACAAAGAAGAAATGATTGTATTAATTACCTGGCATTCAGCAATGACCAGGTTTTCTCCCATTGCTAATGGACAAAATAGCAGAAAATTACTTTAAAAGGATGCAGCTTCTACAAATTACGTTTCTGTCATCTCTGCACACAGAAGAGAAATACCTGATGCCAGGAGGTAGTTACTTGTGCACTTAGCTGTGGTGGGATGAGACAAATTCATCTCAGCTCCAGTGGGGAGTTTGCCTTGTGAAATTACCTCAATTTGTAGATAATCTTCATCTGGTTGAGACTTCTCTGAGCTAAATTTCTCAGGTGAAAATGAGTATACTCACATTAAGAGTGTAGTAGATACTTTGGTCTAAGTGTCCAGGGAGATCTTGGTGTGCCCCAGGTGTCATCCCAAGAAATGAATGAAAACCCCTACGTGTGACCCCTTTGTTGACAAGAAAGGAATCAGGGAACTGTTAATATCTGCCTCTCAGAGAATTACCCACATTAGCCCTGGTGTTTAACTTTGCAATGTTTCCCAGGAAATATGACAAAGAACAGTATTTGGACCTGTGTTTCAGCAAAGCTGGAGTGCAGGAAAAATGAGAGGCAATAGTTACATGCAGTGCTGACTCCTCTGTCACTGTGCAACTGTTTGCTGCAGACATCCTGTATGTATTCACAGCCCTAATTATATAATTAGGATGTAGACATTTATATGTGAGGCTTTGGAGATTTACCTAAGTAGATACTTCTGCTGTGTAGTTAAACATGTACTAGTTACCAGTTACTAGGAACTTTCCCCTATACAGGCCATTGGTGAGCTTTTGTTAAAGCAAAAAGTAAAATGTAAAATGTCAAGCAACCACCTCTGACTGACACTTGGGAAACTGAGCTGCTGCTTATTAGTATCCCATTTACAATTAAAATCTGGACTCCTTTCCTAATTTTTGTCGACGTGCTGTTGGTCTGTGAACTCCTAGTAGACAACCTGGATTTTTAAATAGTCCTTGCTTTGACTTCCAATTACCATACAATTAACAATTCCAACAATGCTGCCTTTTAATTTCACTGCTTGTATTCATTTTTCTGTGTGCTTCTAATTGCCATGCTGGCATGACACTTGTAGACTCTGGTTTAGTACATCAGATGTCTGTATTTCTATTTAAGACACAGAAGTAGCTAGTTTATATATCTGTATTGGATCTATTCTTGCTTTTGAACAAAGGAAAGCTCTACATAGCCTCACAAGCTACTCTTCCCTTTCCTAAGTCAGATGCATTTACTTGGAAATACCATGCTGTGATTTAATCACGGTGGGTTTGGGGCAGAAACACCCTTCTATGGGAGTCTGTGCCAAAGATCCCAGGGTCCCGAGCTGGGCCACACAGGCACAGCTGTGCCTTCGTGGGTGAAACTGCTCAGGTATCTCAGTCAGTGGTGTGCAGCTCTTGACTGTCCCCTTCTGCATCTCTGGGAACAAAATGTTTAAAAAACCTCACAAGCCCAGTTGTTTCTTCCTCCAAGAAATTAAACAAGAATGAAAACGGCCCATTGCAATGGAAGCCAGTAAATTCTTCAGGACTTTAAGACTCTTACAAGATTCTGGCCCTTCATGTTTGATACTGTTCCAATAGCTTCAAGACTCTGAAAACAGATGGGGTGCCAGGAAAGCCACAGGGACATGGAACTGAGTCGGAAGGAGCAATGCCTCATGGAGACCCGTGCTGCCTCTGATGCTGCCCAGCAGCACCCTGTCCCTGCAAGGGAGACATCTCCCTTCAGGGCTGACACTAGGCAAACAACCAGCAGTATGGTTTGGGAACACGTGTCTGGTAGAAAAGGAACAGGACAGGACCCTGGAAAGTGTTACGATATTGCTTCTTCATTTAAGAGGAGAACGACGTTAAATTGCTGTCTATCACCACCCAGCTTTGCACTAAATGATCCAAGGGATCCCTTCAGCCCTGTTTCCATGAGCTGCAAGAACAGTCAAAATCCACTGTGGAGAGTGTTCCCCTTATGATTCATTTGGGTTTGTTTATTGTTGTATTTTCCCAGGCTGATGCTATGTTACTTTTTTCCCTAATGCTGTTCTTGCTTCATACAAATACTCAGAGCTTTCAAGAAGAGAAGTATTACCTTTTACTGGGCTCAAGAAAGGTATTTAGCAATCCTAGGTGCTTAAACTGGTAATTTGACTGGTATTTAATGGGTGGATGCTTAGACTGGTAATGTTTGTTTATTTTACAAGACTTCCCCAGTAAACCCACCCTTCTTACTGCTTCTAATCCCTAGCAGAAGGGATATGGGAAGATTACAAAAACTGCCAATAATTTTCAGGACCAAAATTCAGTCTCCTGGTATTTCCCTGATCTCTTCATTGCTTTGTTCCAGCAAAAGGCCCTTGGTAGCCAGAAGGACAGTGGTTCCTGAAAGGAATTTCAAAAAGTGCATAAAGTTGATAGCTGCTTAGAAGTAATACAAAACAGGAGCAGCTGCCAGAGACAGGAGCATGTTGCAGGCTTAGTAAAACAGCAGGGGAACCTGCTGTTGACCAGATTTGTCCATATCAGTGCAGGTGTCTCTGCAGTTAATAAGAATTACTATTTACACTTGTTTTCAGAGATTTGGAGACATGGGGATAATATAGATAGCCTGTAAGTCATAAAGAGCAAGTAGATACGACACATGTTCCCATTAATGTATAGTGTTACTCCTTGGAGTTTGTGATATTGAGACATTACCAAGTACGGTATGAAATACAGATGGCTCTGAATCTTGACTGTATTTGTTCAATTATGGCAGAATATATTCTGAGATAGATTTTTATCCTGTTTTCAAGATGAGAAAAAGGATGAACAAAGTTATACATAAATGGAATGTGTTCAGAATTACCAGGATGTGGCAGCTGGATGTAAATGGGATTTACTGTTTATCTTCAGAAAAAAACCCGAAGTGAATATTTATGCATAAGCAATAATTTTTCTTTGACAAACTCTGTTCCGGTTAGTCAATAGATGCACAGCTATTTTTTTGTTGGTGTAAATGAGTCTCTCTCCATGCACATTGGCACCACAGAGGCAGATGCAAGGCTCCCAGATGTATCTGCCTGGCTGCTCGGGCCCTGAAGGGAGAAACCAGAGCAAGGTTTTGGGATGTTGTAAAGGAAAACCCCTCAAATGAGGAACTTCTTGATCTTGCTACTACTTGGAACCCAGAGAAGTCAGACAACAGCCACAGGGTCCAGGAGTGGCTATTTTGCTTTTTTTTCTTTTACCTCTTGCCAGCAGTAGCTTCACCCTGTATGTCCTCACCATCCTGGCTTTGCTGGCCTCTGATACAGGCAAAGTAGCAGCCATGGCTGGACAGTACAGAACTGGAAATATTAGAGCATCTGCATGCATTTGCCTCCTACTGTGCTGGGGAAAAAACCCCTCCAAAACCCCAGCAAAAAGATATTATCAGATGTGTCCAGTTTCTGTGAAGAAATAAGCCTTTGTGACTATTCTCCTTTCAGCTCTACTCTCAAGTATAAAATAGGATCACTTCTACTAAATAGCACCCTTTGTGGCAGGATGGCTGCATTCTTGTTCTCCAATATAAATTGTTGTTTTTCTTCACAATATCAGGTGGGAGCAAGATAAAACCTTCCTTCTGAGAAGGTATCTGTAATTCTATGGTAATCCGTAATTCTTACATGGTTTCTTACTCTGTGGGTTAAATCCCATCCTACCAGCAAACACACATAGAAGAAAACCTCTGAGTAGGCTACACAACTGGCTTTTGCCCTGGCAGGACAGAAGTTATGTTAAAATGTATGGTACAAGTGGCAAGGAAACAGCCTTTGGTTCAGAACTCTCACTGGTTGGTCACCTAATGGAGAGCTTTGATCCCCTGGTGCCCCCTCCATTCCTCCTAGCTCAGGGAAGCTGGAAAGGGGAAAATGGGAAAAAAGGACAGTCCAACCATAACAGTTTGTTTTCCAAGATCAGGGTGGCAAGAGGGAGGGTAAAAGAGGAAAAGCAGGATGAGTAAAGGCGAGTCTTGCAAGAATGGACCAAAGCAGAAATGGGTCTGGATGGGTTTATGAGCATGAAGATTTTTACACCTAACTCACCTTCTGACTTGGGAAATGGCTTTAAAAAATAAGTATGTAGAGCATGTGAGCTTGTGTCTCTGTGTGGAAGAAGGCGAAGGGTCAAGAGAGAAGCCTGAAGTACTTTGTTCCATTTGGATATTTACTGCTTCAAAATGCTGGAAAGGGACGATATCTTTCATACTTGATTTTTTCTGAAGTACAAAGCAAATCCTCTCTGTATTAAACAGTGAAGAGCATTCTTGAGAGTAAGGACCCTTAAAGACTCTTGTGTTTTGTTTTGTTTCTTTCCTTCTGGGCAATGAATGACTAGTCCCTTGACACCACTAACTGTTTATGTAGAAAAGCTAATTTCACTTCTGCCAATAAAGTTCTCTTGCCAGTCTGAGTTTCTCATTAAAATTAATATTCTTATTGTATGTCCCTGTCCTTTCCCTTGCTGAGAAAGAAGCTAATAATCTTTCATTCAGGGCCAAATTCCCACTTCTTCCCCATCCCAAAGCAGAGCAGGGGGAGAAGGTAATTGCACACAGAAAGGCACATTGGCAGGAACAGAGTTCTTCGGAGATGTGCCTCATTTCATGGTTAGGAGAAGTATTTCAGTGGCTGTAGGAGACCTTAGTTCACTTTTCTACTGGAAAAAGCTTCAAGCTTGTATCTCATGGGGGAATACCATAACTAACAGGCCAGGGACTGCGGAGGATTGTTCCCAATTTGTCACCAGTGAAGCAGCTCAATTTTGTAAGAGAGAATTAAGTAGCCAGGGAGAGCAAGTATGGAGGCTAGGCAGGGGGATTAGGACACTCACTTGGGATGTTTCACTTCCTGCTCTACTTAATATAAAAACTTCATGGAGTCTTTAGATGAGAGAGGTGTTATTTCCCCCACTTGCTGAGGGAATACTTGCTGGAGCATTCATCAGAGGTGGAGAGGATAAGGTGTTTTGAGGAGCTTGTTGGCACATTTTGTGAAATAGGTGGGACTGTTTCAGCATCCCAGCTGGGTGATGCTCACCGTGCGTGGGGACTCGTCAAGCAGAAAGGGGAAAGCTGGGAACCAGACAGATTGTGGTTTAGCAGGCCTGAAAGAGGAATTAGAACCCTCGGTGGCTCTAGCCTGGGAGGATTGTGTGTCCAAGCCACCATGAGTACCTGAGGCTTAAGCCTACCTGCATAGGTAAACCTGAAATTCTCCTTCAGCCACTGTGGGAGATTATTCTGCCCTTACACACCCAAATAACATTACAGGCTGTCCCCATGCCTGAGGGAAAATTCCACTTTGCTAAGCAATTCACACTGGGGTTTTCTCTCTGTATTATTCAAGCTAAAAGGCCTGCTCAGGGACAACAGGATGGATAGAAGCATGGCTAGAACAAATCATCCCATCAGGTGGAACTATAATAAATATGAGCTTGTGCTTCCTTTCCTCTTTTACATCTTTCTGCTGCCTTTTGGGCTTGATTTTTGAGAAGGAGGGGAACAAAAGGGTGGTTTAGTTGGTTTAGTGAGTGTCTTAGAGGTATGCTTGTAAGCAAGGCCCAGTCTTTCAAAAATTGTCTAGGAAAGCAATTCCTCACAACACTGAGACAACCACTAATGCTAAATGTTCCTTTAATTCTAATTTTGAGACACTTGCCAATCTTGCAAATTAAAGATTTATTGCCTGAGAGTATTCAGATCACAACCTAACACACGTTTAGCTGCTTTGTTCCATCCTGTTTGGAGTCATTCCAGAGGCTAAGCCCCTGTATTAGAAACATCACCAATGCAAGGACTGAATGATCGATCAAAGCAATGCAGATTATTAATTCTCCTATGTAGTCTTCCATAAAAGGGACCTAGAGAAGCAGCTATTTTTTTTCTGTTTATTTTTGGCAGACAGATTTATGTCGAAGATTTTCTGTGACTGTTTTGTAACAACCTGTGTCCTTTATTTAAGGAGGTAAATTTTACTAGGGTAAATATTTTTCAAGTGAATGAGAAAATGACATATCTAAGACAAGGCACAAAAATTAAATGTTCTGAACAATTTGTCAGGATAGATCAAAGATAGCAAAGGGAAAAGGTATTTCTAACTTCAGAAACTCCAGAATAAATAGACTGTTACTGATGCAAACTCCCTCAAGAAAACAAATAGGATGCACTTTTGCTCTGTTTTGAAATTAATTCTAAGTCCAAGGAATGGAATATATAATGTGTGTAATAATTTCAATGTGAATCCCAGGGATATTAAGCATTAAATCTGGGCTGAGATCTCGCATTATAAAAATTATTGAGAGCATGTCATTAACATACATCATTCAGCTACTTACTGTATTTGAAGAGCCCAGGTTTATACAAACACATCAGAGTAATACTTTGCATTCCAGGGCGTGACCAAATAATCACATTACAAAGAATGAAGCGGTTAGGGCTTGAGATAGTATGGTAAACACTACAACTCAAAGGATCCTCTGTTGTGGATCAAGCCTTGCTCTCCACAGACTATCTGCAAAATAAAGGAATAAATAGGTGAGACTTCAGGGATGTCTTTTTCAGACTCTGTAGATATCATCCAAGACTTTTACACAAAGATCAAACCCAGCAGTCCATCAGGAAAGAAAACAAGCCACATCAGGTGCTGCTTCACTTGTTCAATTTGCCTCTCAGCCACTCATTTTGAACTGTGCCTGATTATTGATCATAATGTTTTCCTCCTCACAAACTTGTCTCTCCTTATCAGTAAAGAATATCTACCCTGTTGTCCTACAGAATTTTTTATGTTTCTGGGCGTTTTTCCTACTCAAATATGTTACTTTCTACATACTGCAACTACGAAAAGAAAAGGTCTGTTTAAATCTGGATTAATTTTCTGAGAACCAAACTTTTCATTACCTCATGGAAGAATTTTGTAAGGAACATGGCAGAAGATTATTTTGAGTCTGGATATTTGTATTTAAGTTCTCTGCTAGAAAACATGAATCTGTTATTACTGATCCTCTTTACTGTATTGCATCCCATCATCAAGGTTGGAAGCTTTGTGACTCCTTTAGATGTGAGTAGGTAGCCAAATTTGTATATAATTCCAGCTAGGAGGGGAAGTTGGTGATGGAGATAGTGTATTTGATAAAATTCTTTTTATTCACATACATGTAGTATATTTAAATAAATGTACCAAATCCTGATTTCTTGATATGAAAAGGATCCAGAGACAGGTGATTTCCTTGCTTGAAGCTTCTTTGCAACTTCCCATGAAAAATAAAAGCATCCTTTCTGCTGCTCTTGGGTTGATTTGTATCTCATCTACTTGGTTTTTACACCATCCCCATATTTCTCATGAAAACCACCATGAAAAGCCTCTTTTCTGTGTCACCTTTTTTCTGTTGTAGGTGAAAACACATGTTTGTGTACCTCTTAAAGTTATCTTAAAGGCTGATAGCTAGACACAGTGGTCTGAAAGAGATAACCTGACCTACATCCTTTCCCTCAACTGAGATCACTGCAATGGTACCACCTAATTTTAGTCAAAGTCATGATAAGGTTTTCCCACATTTTAACAAAACAAAAATACAGAAAGGTTAAGCTTTCCCACATTTATAGATTTGTTTCAGCTAGCCTGCATCTTCAAAAGGAACTTCTAAAGAATGTGTTTGGAATACACCTTTCCTATTGTTACTAGGTATGATTAACTCTATCTCACATATTAGTTCATCTATTACCTCAGTTACTCGCATTTCTTGCTCAAATTACAGAGGTTCCAGTTTCAGAATCTGTTTTTCCAGTTTTGGAGGCCTTCACATTCCCCAGATATTCTCTCCATTTGAAATCAATTAGGAGGTTCTGTTTTGAATCTCCCAAATCCCTAGTCTTTTTGGCTTGTCTGGTCTAATAAATGTAAGGTTTGAAGCAATGTCTACAATTCCTTCACATTTCATCAATTCTATTACACTTTCAAACCCCAAAATTACCATTATTGTTGTTAGCTGTCCAGTTTAAAATGAAAATGGCGTGCTGCTCCTTTTACACAAGTATGAGTTTTGCTTGTTCAGTTTGATGTCCATCCATTCTCTGAGCTGAAAGAGAAGTTCTCGATGTAGCGATGGTGGTCTGCCCAGGTGTTGTGGTTCAGGAAAGGTATTCCCCAATTTAGTGCTCCCACTGACATATTTCAAACTATGTGCTGTTCACTCACTCCCCCCTTCCCTGTCCCTCCCCTGCACTGGGCTGAAGAGGAGAACTGGAAGCACAAATGGTAAAGATCATGGGTTGGGATAAGAACAATTTACTGGAAACAGTAATAAGATAAGGAAATGAACAGTAACAGCAACAATATTATAGCAGGGTGTACAAAAGGCAAACAACTCACACATGATTGCTCACCATTGTACTACAAGGAAAACCTGGACAATAACCGACCACGACCACGCCACCACTGACTGGAAGATCCTCCCTTCTCCTGCCACTGGCAATGATGTGAGGTGGCATAGAACAATCTCCAGATCCTGGCCATACTTCATTTCACAGACCCAGTTTTCAAATGAACTTCATATTATTCTCAGTTTTATTTTACTGGGCCAATTTTTAAATTCTATTATTTTTCAATACCCACATGAGACACATTTGTATTCTCTTTCTCTGTTACAGAACTGCACTTAGAAAATTTGTAGGGACTGTCTTTCATCTCTGTCACCAGAAACTGCTTCTTCCTCTGGTCTTCAAGTGCAAGAGGAGAATCACAATTTCCGTGGAAAACTTCAGAAATCCCTTGGAGTGTCTTTGGCTGCCATTCCCTGACCTTTGTGTAAAAGCCTAAGTCCAGCTAAGCATCTTTGAATTGATCCCCCTCCAGTTTATCCTTGAAAGCCCTCACTGTTATCTGCATATGCCAGGAGCTCAAGTTTCTGCAGATTCTCTTGTAGTTCCTGTAGGATTTTCTCTTTCCTTTTCCTTTTTCTTCTGACTTTTAGTTGGGCCTGGATCAGCTCAGATCTGTGGATGGCTTTAATCAAGAAGCAAAGGTTTGCCTAAAGCCTGTTTTTGGGAAATCAGAGCCGTGCCACTCTCTGGGCATGGTTATTCAGGCTTGCTGCTAGAACTCCGTCTTCCTCTATGTATTCATCCGCTTTCATTCAGTCCATAATGTCATACTTAGTAAAGTAAGTCTCAAACAGAGTTTTTCCTAAAAAATATTAGGTATTTGAATTATTTGACCTCAGAAAGTCCAGCCTCTCCAATGGAACATTTTGACTTCAGCAACCAAGTAGATGAACTGCAGTAAATGTTTTTGCCTAAGCTCTCTGAGTGGCCCAACTGAACACCCTGATGGCTGGCTACCATGATGGGTCTGCAACTAGACATTTCTTCCTGGAGCTGAACTTTATCCAGTGAGTCCTTGTTCCTCCTCATCCCTGCTCGTGGATTCCCAGCTGGTGACTCCCTGCCTAGAAGCACCTATGGCAGTGTTGTTGCCTTTTACCTTTTTGTCCTTACCAATTCAGACTGAGAGTTTTACAGCCGGCCTTCTCAATTTGTTAGGACATCCTGTAGTCATTACTCCTACAGAAAGTTCACCTTTGCCTGCAAATCACTTCAGCCATTTCTGGGAAACCTCCAGATACTGCTGTAATTCCTTTTGTAAAGTTTCCAACTCTTGTTTTAGCGCCTTCTGGTCTTGCTTTAATTCTTTTTGGCTAGTTTTGTTTTCTGAGACCAGATTTGTTATTGGTTCAAGAAAAATGAGAGCTCATAATTTCTATATTTGAATGGCATCCCAGTGTTGACACCAGGCTTTTATCTTGTGACCTGACCAGGTTATTCCAATTAGAATGAGAAATTGATGAGGGAGATATTTCAGATATAATTCTGATAATTTATAAGAATGTACAAAGCTCTGCTTTTTTAGGGGAAGTGTTAATCATGCACAGATTTCTTGCCCACAGCCTTTTCTGCCAGAAATCTGCCCCCCCCCAAAAAATCCCACTATTATCCTTCCCTTGGGGCCTGTGGGAAGGCTGCAGATCTGCACACCAAAGGCAGAAACACCTCAGGGAGACACTTGCTCCAGTCACAGACAGAGGTAAGTATGCCTAGCCAAAGAGTCACAGACAGGACAAAAGTGTAATGTGCTGAAACCAGTGACAAACAGGAAAAGGCCTAAATAGAATGTAAAGCAGACAGCTGTGTGATGGGGTTAGAGGTGAAATGCATTCTGCTTTTCATAAGATCAACCCCAAATATGAGCATATTTTGGGTCCCCGCATACAACAGCAGCCAAGAGAGAGGACTGTTCCCTAAGAGAGGCACAGCAATGCTGGGAAACTGTACATTAGATCTGTTCTTCTTCTTGCCCCTTGTACATCTCACCTGCATAGCTCCATCTCAGCAAATCCTCTCTAACACTCCTAAGTTTTATATGTCCTATATTCAGTTGGAGATCTGCACTAACCTCCTTTTATAGATATCTTAAATGAAGGATAACATCGAAATTTAAGCTTAGTACTTACCATCACATAGACAGAGTGTTTCATCAGCTAGCTGGCAAAATATCTGACAACTGTTGAAAGAATCGAGGAGTCAAGATTGTTGGCCAAAAGGGCTTATGAGTTAACAGATCAAAACAAATTACAATCAATGCTGAGAAGAAAAAGGGCTTGGGAACACAAGTGGTGAGAATCTCATGATAGCACTCCCATGGGTTTTAAGGCAAGACCCGGAAGAAGGAGATGGGAAAAGCTAGCTCAAATGGCATGAAAGAAGGCAGAGAGCAGGGTGGAAGAAAGGGTCACAGGGAGCACTGTGAGCAGTAGAGTCAGAGAAATATGGGATCAGTGAGGGAAACAGGATGAAAGGAGTGCAAAGATGAGATTGTGAATGTTTCCCTAACAAACAACGAAGACAGATGAGGTTGATACAACACTTTCTTCTGATTCCTAAATACAGTTAAGGATTAATGCCTATTCTGCACCAGGACAACTGCTGATAAAGAGCACTGCTTATTATAAGTGTTGCTAACTTTTTCACCCTTGGGAGAGGACAATCTAAAGGGCAGTAGGGATAAGGCATGCAGAGGACATTACAGGATTGTGGTGAGAAGTGAATTCTTAGAGAAGAATTTCCCTACAGGAGATAATCACTGTCCCAGACACTGACATAATTCCAGTTTAAATGCATCTGCTGGCCTCGGCTATAGCAGTTTGCTACAAGGAAAGACAAACAGATCTACAATGATGCAGAGGTTTTTTTTCTGTTTTGCTCAAAATACACATCCTGAGGTCCAACTAAGAAAAATCTAAAAAACTGTGAAAGATTGTTCAGGAGGAAGATCAGGTGTTTTATATGATTAAATACAAGTGAGAAAAAAGCAGAATCTGGAGCAGTAGTTGGACTCACAGCAAAAAGAAGGAAAGGTGAGGAAAATAGAAAAGGTCATTTGGATTAACAAAATCCAAGGTCAGAAGAAACAGTTGTGATATACTCTGGTGATCATCCTCTTGACCAAAGCCACAGCATTGCATACACAGATCCCTGGATAGCATATTTCTGAGGCTGTGCCAAGTATCTGGAAAGATGACTTCCCCTCTTAACCCTTCTGATGTATTCATGGCACTGCCAGGGGCATATGCAGCCCCAATAGCCCCCGTGAGACATCAGAAACGTATCCCTGACACCCAAGATGATCTTTCTTCTAATGCCTCACCTCTTCTCCTATCCTGTGGACTGCACAGTCCTCTCCGCTTCCCACAACTCTCAGATGTCGCTTTTGTTCATTGCCCTCATCCTACTGTGGCTTTTTATAAGAACTGGCATTTCCTTGCAGTCTTGCACAAGCCCCTTCTGCTCCTTGCCTGTCCCAGTTTCTGAATCCCTCCCCAAGGGCAGAATTTGTAGCACATGACTGTGGATCAGCCAGCAATTCCAGTGCCTGTGACTTGTGTTTCTTCCAGATACACCTACTTTGTTACCAGCAGACCATTTCCATGGGTTTTTTTTTATAACTAACTAGGTCCAGCCACTATCCAAGTGTCTGGATACAACTCTGACCATGTCCCTGTGGAATTCCTCATAACACTATGAGATTAACACAATATTTTAGTTTTCTTTTGTCTGCTAAACTTTTTACAGTTTCAAAAATTGCTGTTCAGCAGGCAGTGAAAACCACCTTCCTTTCCTCTTGCAGGGGCCATACCACTCCCCACTGCCAACAACTTGCCAAGCTTTCCATCATCTTCCATTATGGATGTAAGGGAAAGCACTGTCCACATCCAAGAGTGTTGCAGTTTTGGTTAGACACAAACACTCGATGAAGGTTGATGCAGTAAGGTCTTTTACTAGCACATTGGTAAAAGGTGCTGGGGTAGATGTGATAGAAGAAAGGATATAAATAAAGAGTAAGACTCAAGACAGTTTTTTTGGTAATACAAGTTGATGATGTAGAAAGGGTCCATGTATGTCCAAGAATAGAGGGATGACATCTATGAACTTCATACACACCATAAGAAAATCAGGTGAATGGTCTGAAAGGTTTAGTGGTGTGGACAACAAAGTGGTTGCAGGATTGGCTGCCTCCTTGGAAATGAATTAGCAGTGAGGAAGACAACAGAGGTAAGGCCTATAACAGCGCACGAAAGGATGAAAAGAAAAAAAAAGGGAAACTTAGAAAAAAAGAGCAATGCATGTGTACACAGAGGGGATTTAGTAAATTTCTTTTGTTAGGCAGTTTATTAGCAGGGTATCAGAAAATTACACAGACATAAAGTTACTTACACAAGAACATTTACAATATAAATGCAATTTTCAGCTCTGGGTTTCATTATCTAGTGCATAATAGCTCAAGTATTCTAAGATGGATTTTAATTCTGTCTAGCATGTACAAGTAAATGACAATTTGCAGTGTTTGGTGCAATGGAATGTATGCTGTTCAGATGCCTGTATAAATTTAAGTTTTATTGGTAGTCATAGCATAAACAAGGTGCCCTAACTGTTATCTCTTCATAGAGGATTCTTGTTGAGTTCAACCCAAGTGTTACAAAAAATATAAAGTCATTACAGCTTCTGGATATTTTTCTACACTTTGGGGTTTTCATCAAGATTCAGAACCATTTTCAGAGAGTGCATGCCCTAAGACCCTCTCTGTCACTTACAGAATGCTGCAAATTGACTCTATCACTTTACCCGCTGCTGTAAATTGGCTCTGAGCACACATAATGTGTCAGGTTTGCCTACTCACTTTCAGTTTTCACCCGCCTCTACTGGGCATATCTAGGAGTAATGGGATGAAATTGAGCAAAGGAAAATTTAGACTGAATATCAGGAAAATTTTCCTAACAGTGAGATCTATTAGAATGTGGAATAGTCCCCCAGGAAAAGTGATGGAAACCCCATTGCTAGAATCATTAAAAATAGACTGGAAAAAAACCACAGTAAAAATACAGTAGAAAATAATCTGCATTGTCAGGGGATGGACAAGATGATTCCCTAGGTTCTCTCAGGCTCTAATTTCTAGGATTTTAGGAGCTGAGCTCCATCAGTATTAAATTCCCTGAATGCCCAAGATCATCTAATTGAAACAATAGAAAGTTTGCTCATAGGCATGCCAGGGAGAGTGCTCAGTAATGATCAGGCTGCATTACTGCTGAGAGTGTATCACTTGATCTGCACTGTACAAAGAAACAAGGAAGGAGACAATTTTTATCACAATTTACCCTTTGCTAAAGCTGTTCTTGTAAGCCAAATATGCTGCCTTGAACCAGCATCGCCGATGTTACAGAAAGTGATCCTAGAAGCAGGTAATAATGAGTCCAGATCACAGTGGTGGAGTTTTGTATCAAAAGCACGTGTTTGGACTCAGAATTTCCCGCAGCAACACACACACTTTCTACCATAGCTCTGTGCTCCTTTCACAGCACACACATGCCATGCACTGCCATTTCATTTTTCTACGGAAGACTTGCCCGTATATTGAGGGATAACAGATTACCTCCACAGGGAAAAGACACTGATTCAGAGTTTCTCCTCTCTAAAGTGAGCTCACTAATAAGATTTCCCCATTCTCATTGCCCATAATATTTCACAATCAATGTTGAAATCTCAACTAATGAAAAAATTAAAAACAAATTCCAGGCAATACCAGGTAGTGCAGCCATACCTGAAGTCAGTGCTACTTTCTTACATCCAGCAGTATCAGTCACATTCCTTCTTGCTGTGAGTAGGACACCAAAAAACAGGGAAGGAAAAATGACTTGCCAGGCTAACCACACAGGAAAACAGGCTATCCTACAGCTGGCTGAAGAAGCCACAAATTCAGAAAATCCTTTTATTTTTTTTCAGGTGGATTGCTACAATGATTTTCTTCTCACTTCTTGCAATACTCTCACATCCCTGAGGAGATGTCCGTTAGAGTGGTTGCTTTTCTGGGGCCAAACATGAAGACTCAGAAGGTGAGACAGAAGGTGAGTGAAGTGGAGCACCATTCATGTTCTTATAACACAGGATTCTCCTCTGTTCCTGTGCACATCCTGGAAAAGCATGCTGGAAGGACCCTACACCTTATCACACAGCAGGGCATCTGCTGGGAAGTTACCTACTGTAATAGATTTCTGACTTTTATTTCCAGGGCTGGCCAAGAAAAGTATATTGGGAAAACAGAAAATAACTAAAGCAACTGCCTTAGTTCATGGCAACTGATTCCCAGAGTTCCCTTCTCAGCTTTTAAAAGCAGCAAAACTTTATGGCTCAGAATTCCAGCCCTGCTCTGGATGCTATGTCTCCACAGAGGTGGGTGGAGGGGAAAGGGCTAGAGCCATCTAGAGGGTCTTCAAGGGTTGCTTTGTGTCCAGGACACCTCTGCTCAGCTGCATGCCTTGGTCTGGCAGCACTCTTGGAGAGAGGGGCTCTTGGATGCCTTGGGGGAGAAGCCAGACCACAGCTCCCCATCCCCTTGTGTGGCTGTGATGTGTTGCAGACTCAGCACTGCAGAGACAGGAGCCCAGCAGGCATGGGCAGCCCCACAGCCAGCCCCACGGCCAGCCTGGGACCCTGGACTGCACAGTTCAGGCTCTCCTCAGCTCCCACAGATCATCCCTGGCCATCCCCCAGCTCCTCAGCCAGCTCCATCCCCTAAATTAAGGCAGCCATTTCTCCATGTCACCTTCCAAAGCCCACAGGTTATAGTCCTGAGCAGCAAAGCCCCAGAGTCCCTCTCCTCCTTCAGGGGCTGCTCGTGTGCATAAGCATGTCATGCAACATGAGAACGTGTCCACTGCTTGAACAGGAACAGCAATAATGTCCTCCTCCTCTTTGCCTTTTGAGGGCTGGGAGGCTCTGATGAGAGCCTGGAGGTACCAGGAGATAACAGGACTACCTTGTAATTTCTGACTGCCTATCCCTAGCTGATTCAGGTCATTAGAGCTATTTTGCAACATTCTCTTAATAACCTTGCAGACACTCTCCCCCAACGCTAAAATGATACACAGAAGGCCAAGGTTTAGGGAGATGAAGACAATGCTGATAATGAGTCCCTGATTGATTAAAAGTAAATACATTTTTATTCAGAGAAAAGGGCATTTGTTACCACAAACATTTCACCTTCAGCACAAATAGGAGCTGCGCTTACATTTACTAAGGGATTATAGCAGCACTACAACTAATTACTTCCCAGCAGCTATTGGCCTCAGGTTAGATGTAAGCTACTTCTGGCAATCTGTGGTGTGAGTTCATGTAAAAGGGGGCCCTATTTTCATCATCTTGGTAGAAAACAGTGCAACAGTGAGGCGTGAGTGAATATACTATGCATAATGCAATACAAAATAAGAGCTTATTACAAGGAGAGGGCTCAAGGAGATCAAACAACATTAGTCCATCCCACCATTTTATGTTATAAGGGAAATATTAATTTTTCTGTGTGCATTTTGTAGATGGCCTCAAGTTGTACAATTATCACATAGGAAGGTGCACATTACTTGCTGGAAACAGATATCGGATTCAGTCTACTTGATCACCTTCACTTGCATGAAATTAGGTGTATATTCCTAATGTGACCCATGCGAACTATAGTGTGTTTTTGATCAGTAAAATGTTACTTGACCTTAAGTTATTTACCAGAATTTGGTGTAAGATTTATGTTGTTTTTCTTTTTCTGGAATCCCAACACAATCACATCTTTGCTATTCTCACATGAATCTCTGAACTACCTACCCTTACAGCTAACATTTTTGCTAAGTTGCTGGTAGGAGATGAGATTTCTTTTAAAATACCAATTAGGATTCAAAGAAGGAGGTTCCTCCAAGTCCAGGCAAGGAACTGCTCTGAAATTACTGAGTTATTCATAACTTTGAGCAGTTACAAATTACTGCTATTAACCAAATCCTGTAATTACAGCAAGTAGCTAGGTTTTGTAGCATAATTTATGATATAGATAGCTTTTATATTACATTATTTTCCATTGCAGAGAAATGGCTTTTGCAGTACTGTGAAAATATGTTGTTTTCTAAACTGGGATCTGATTCAGATGATAATGAAGAAAAACCATTCACTTTGGATGAGGGAAAAGTCCTTACTCTGACTAAAATAGTTCAAGAATGGTGTCTTCTAGCCTAAGTGAATGCTCCCACCAGATGGACTGATTTTCACCATGACATGAGGGAAATCCTCCTCAACGGCCTCTCACTGGAAAGTTTTTTTAGACAATTGGTCTGTAGCATCAAGAAATTGCTGGCTGACACAAGTTAATCCATTTGAGACAAACCCTGGAGTGACTGGTCCCAAGGACTGTGTTAAAGAGCAAGCAGAGACCTCAGTGCAAGCATCCAATAGTCCTGTGTTGTCAACCAGCAGAAGCACACCACCACTGAGCTTGTTTAACAGTGAAGATTGATGTATGTCCTTTTCTGAAAGCAATACTATAAAAAGGGTATCTTCTTACTCAGCAGATCTGCTCTTGTGTCTTGTGGAACACCGTTGCCTGTATTCAGAACTAAAAAGTTTGTTGTTTTTAGCCCTGCAAAACCAACCCTCTTCAGGACAAGTGAGCTGGTTCCACTCTATTGCATTATTAATAAAACTCTTTACTCCTTATCAGTTTATCAGCCAGTCAGTAAACACACTGTTGCTCACAAGTGTTCCTGGATCTCTCCCTTTTTCCCACTTAGTGTCAGCATGAGTGAAATTTCTTCTTGTGTAAGAGACCAGTGATGTTTGTACAACAATAATGCTTGTATATGTTTGCTGGCAGATATTTCATGACCTGTAGGTGATGCATTGTAAAGAAAGAACTTTGTTTTGCCTTCTGAGTGTGGCTGAGTTTGCAGTGGACAAAAAATGACAGTTAAATAGCAGAAATCTACAAAAACCAAACTTCTGCTAAGGCACGTGGGAATTTAAATGGGAAAGAGGTGAGGAAAGAGTTCAGGACTTGGTCTTGAGAAAGTTTATGCACATGAAGCATCTCTTAAAACTTTACTGAATGGATAATCAAATACAGATTTCTTAGTGGAGGTTGTCTTTTCAAAAGGGCAAACATGAGGCAAACTCTCAGCACTGAGTGTGTTTTTATTGTAAAAACAACTTGTTAGCTCAGGTATGGATTAGCTTTCCAAAGCCAGGAAAACAGGAAAATATTAAAACACTATCCATTACTGCGGAAGCCAGTAGGCTGAGTCAGAGCTTCTTCCCTTTCTCCCTCATATCACAGCTTGTGAGCAAAGTGATTCAGAAGCCAGCATCTTTCCCATGCCAACCTAAAGTGGGTGCCCCACTGAAACTGGAGGTAACAAATAACAGGGCATGTCTGTATACTAGTTGCTTGTTGAGGTCTTCATATGCAGACACTCTGTTTTAATGAAAATATAAACTTCCCATCTGCTATGATTACAAATATTGTCACTGCTTTTATGATCTTCATTAGTGACAACTGTTCAAACACCACTAATCAATAGTCCTCTTACTGTTATTTCCCATTAGGAGGTCAGCTACTCTGTTGCCTATGTTGATCAACACGAGGAAGGAAATATTCCTCAGTGCATGACAGCTTGTCCATGTCTACTAGAGACTCCGGCAGGATTTCAAGCCCCAGGACCACAGAGATGCTGAATGCAAAATGTGTAAGGAAAGGTTAATACACTGGAGTTGTCAGGTTCTCTGGGGAATCTGGATAAAATCCTTAGTGGACTCCTGAGTTTTGAAGAAGATCACAGACCTACTGCTAATACAGCTTGCCCAGGACAGCAGGGATGAATCAGGATTTCCTGACTCACCCAAGCTTGTACAAAAGTCAGTTAAAAACGGCAAAAACCTCTTGTCCCCCAAACTTAATTACTTGTTCCCCAAACACTTCTGTCCAATGTGGAGAGACAGCCAGGAAATTCAGAGGAGTGAAGCACTTAGAGGGACTGACTGGCACCACAATGTATTTACACTGCTTACAGGGTGAAATTACTTAGGCGCTGCAACCTCTCAAGATATACACTTATCACAGTCTGAAGTGTGCCTTAAAGAGAGCAGGAACCTCTGTGGGACCCCCCCATGGCACACCATGAAATTCATCTGGATGAGATCCCCACAGCTGCAAATCCATCTTCTGTTTCCATTACACATTCTATTAGTTTGCCGTGCCCCCCCCTTTAGCATCAGCACAGCTCTTTATTTTAGCATTATTAATTTTTGACATGAAGTCACTCTAAACATGGTAAATACTGAAAGTAATTGGTATGTTAAACAGGGGAAGCATAATGAGTCTCATGTACGGACATGACTTGCTCCTGCTGCAGAGTTGGACTGCAACAGAATACAAAATTGAGCTGCCAATTTCAGCAGGAACTTCTTCACCAAGTCCCCTGGTTCATAGGCAGTGCCTCGACCTCTCCTGTACTTATGATACATCCAGCCACAGTTTAATGGCTGAAATGACTTTGAAGCTTTCCCAATGGAACCAATTTTCATCCTCCATGAATGTAAGCTCCAGCCTTTCAGAAAAGAGTTTAGTTTGGTGATAAGTTAACATGTGAGGCCAGCCTGAGAATAAATTTTGGCTGTGGCCCTGATGGTAGGGCTTTCACATTGTAACTTGTGATGATGACGTAGGGCTTTTTGGGAGAGACACGCTCTTCTGACTAACACTGGTTGATGGGAATTTTCATCAGTGAGATGTTCCGTGTAACCAGAGAGGCTGCTGCAGCAGTTTGTCAGCACTGATGGCAGATCTTCGCCAGCAGGAGCAGATAGGGAAGTCATAGCCCATTTGAGTCCATGCTTGTGGTGATAAGGGGTGGTAATGAAACACAGGATGAGAGTTTTAAGGGTACAGATAAGAAATCCTCCTCTAAATTTGATGAGAATTCAGTGGAAGAAGGAGGTATGCTAGAAAAAGAAAAGCTACGAAAAAAATATACCAACAGTTTCTATATAAGCTTCAAAATACCACCAACCTCAGCTTGTCTCTTTCTTTTCATTTTAGCCTTTATAAAGATTTCATATTTCTAGTTTTGCCTTGGAAATCATGCACACTAAATACAGTGATTCCAGCTGTTACAGTTTCAAATCCAATAATTTTTGTCCAGAATCAAGGCTGAAAGATCAGATTAAAATTATTGTACAATCCCGAATCAACAAAACACATATATATGCTATTTGAGAAGCTGTTTTCCGACCAGCTCTATGCCTTTTCTTTGGTGGAAATTCACAAATAAAAGACAGATACAGTCAGCAGCGGGATGGGGCCATAATATTTGACCAAGAATGAAGCTGACATACATCAGCAAAACACCCACAGACAGCAGATTCAGGAACCTGACCTGTCTGCTGCTTTACCCATGGTACTGCATAAATAATTTATCGTACCTGCCAATGTAACAGATAACACCAGGTAGTTCTCTGCCTTTTGTTTTTTTACAACAATCCTTGATCTTTTTCTGTGTTAGCTGTTGTAGAAGAAGAAACTGGAAGAAAGAGAGCAGACCCTTGTTACTTGTGTAATAGCCTACCTGCTTTCTCAGGTTATTCTTGAAGAGGGATTGTTGACAGACTATAAAATATCTCAGCAGCTCCTGGCAGGAGAGAATCAGAATTAAAAAACAGTATCTACCTTAATGTGAGTTTGTGTGTGAACCAAAAGGACACATAGATACAATTTTTGCTTGGAACATTTAAAATAGGGAACTATAATGTCCCATAAGATAGATACTAGGGAACAAGCAGAAGCTTATAGCAGGATAGATTTAACGGCACAACAGTTTCTTTCAATTTGGTTTTATGTTTGGATTTCAGAAGAACTCTGGAAACAGTCTGGAGACAAAATTTTCCTTTTCTTTTTAACACCTTTGTGATTTAATTTAAGAATGACATTTCATTCTGGACAAGATGCCCACGTTTCAGCTGAGACCTGAAACATACATTCTGCAATTCAGCAAGTACATCAATAAAAAGGACAAGTAGTGCTAGGATCTTCTCTGAGGAAACATCAGAGGTAAGTTTCAAATACTGAATTCAGCTGAGGTACCTATGCATGGTTTCAGGCAAGCAGCCAGCAAACATGTGTCCCTTTTTCTTTGTTTCTCCTTCTAGGGGTTATAATATTACTACTATTTTGATTTAACATATGTTTTCTGAAGGAGGATGGAAGCATTGCCCCATGTAACTCACCCAGCTCTGTAAAAGAAACCATAAAACTCACCAAAAAATGAGTAAGAAAACCCAGCACAGTGATTTCAGGACTAAGTCCCAGAACATACATGAATAGCATGCCTGAATGATGCAGAAGCTGGACAATAGCCTATGATCTCATAAGGGATATGATTTCAACTTGGGCCTGATAAACTCAAGTACATAAACTTGCACCTGCACTTTCCAAGTGTAAACACCTGGCTTGGCTTTATAGAAGGAGTCAAAAGTCTGCATTCTCTCTTTCAACAGCCTTTTCTAAGTGCAAGGATTGGAATCCCTACCTGCAAATTACATTCCTGGGCTATTCCTACTGACACCCTAATAAATTGTAATCTTTCTGGCTACACTGTCTTCAGAATTTCACTTAACATTGAATGCATTCACTTCAGAAAAATCACAGAGAAGTAATCTTCGATGACAGGCAAAGAATCCTGAGTCTGAAATCCTGAGTCTGAAACTCTGCTTCTGATAGATTTGTCACACCTTCTCCTCCCATCAAATAAGGGCCACATTTACCTAGCAGATAACTGAGCGCTAGTTAGACAACAGTGCAGAGGCATTTTCCAACTCTTGTTCTCAAGCAGAAACCTTAATTTATGACTTGATCCGGGCCCAGACATCACTGTACCTCTTAGACCCTTTCCTAAGCTTGTCTGAATGTTGATACCAGTCCAAATATCCAAAATCTAAGGAGAGAGATTGAACCATTTTTGAATATTATATTCAGCTGGAGACTTTTCAAATTGGACATTTTGGTTCATGGATTTAGAAAGATAAAGAATCAAGACTCAAACATGAAGATTAGGGTTCATCTTTAGACCCATCATGATTTTGAATGCACGATCAAGATGAACAGTGGTACCAGCAATGGTGTTTCCTGTTTGCCATCCCAAACTACTTCATCTGGAGGACAATTGACAAAAGTATCAGCAGAAACCACCCACTGATAGATGAGCACAAACACGTCAGGCGGACACCTCTGGACTTTTCTGAAGTAGCTTATCAGCTTTTTAGATGCCATCAAAAGCAACTAAAACAAAGCTTTCAGAGCTGGCTGTGCAGGATGCTCCACACACAGCTTGAATCACCTCGCTCTTGGTAATGGTCTGCCACAGAAGCCCTAATCAAGTATGAGTGTGAATTTTACTTTCATGAGACGACAGTTCCCAAGTGAAAGGACACTTCAGCTCTGATAAAACTTTCCTTCTATTGTCTGAGGTTTGTTTGTTTTCTGGCAAACCCCAGCACTGCCTCTGCTTTCTGTGCAGGCATGCATTTCCCAAGCTTCTGCAGGGAGGCCAACCAAAGTCTTTGGAGGCTTCTCAGTAGTATTGCCTGAAGCAAATACCACAGCTCAATAGCAATTTAATATTGTAATCAGGGAGCAAACTGTGCAGTTTTGGCACATTGTGATAATTATTAACTACATGTATTAGTGTTGTGATTCTAGTAACTAATATTTACAAAAGGTTCCCTGTGTGGGGAAGACCTCGCCTAGACATGAGCAGTTGAGCTATTCCTGAGTGATTGTCAGTGGGCCTTTAAGCCTCTGCTCATGTTCACTGCTTAAAGATAAAACATCAATACTTAGAAATTGTACTTCAAAAGACCTATTTCATGAATAATAAATTCTCAGGGTGTAAAACCATACCAAGCACCAGAACGTTTTGTGAATTTATGGGGAAGTTTTTCTGTGGAAAAAAATCTTAGAAGATAAGATTAAAAAAGCACATCTCAAATTCCCTAACATAATATAAAGGAGATTGGATTTAAACATTAAATCACTCTTGCTTTTCAGATTTTTGTTTCATGCCACAATGTGTGTCTTTCTCCTGCTTTCCCATTGCTATTAGAATTAATGACCTTATGAACCCCAGTTCAGAACTCACAGGCAAGGGCAGAGATAAGCAACAGCAAAATGTTCTCAAAACTCAAAATCTGTAATTGTCAAATTAAATTTCTGTGTGCAGTCATTATGTCTAGACTGACACAAGGCTGAAGCAAAGCTGCACTCCTCTTTGTGTCTTATGCAGCTCTTGTTGGTTTAGTAGCTCTTCGCCTGGCTGAGCATGCTGGTAAGGAGTGAAGGTGGTTGGGTGAGAACATTCATATCAACAAAAGATGACCTGTACCGTGAGCTTGACTAACACTCAACACCTTAGCATTCCTACTCAGCGTACATAACTGTATTTTTCTCACTGATCAATTGTGTGCTTTTCCAAATAGGTAGGGACACAAACAACACATTCTTGATATGGGGCCTCTTCTAGTTTGTGAGCTGTACCACATCACTGATGTGAATATATGCACACGAAAAAAAAAGCCATTTATTTTCTAATAGCACCATAGTTGGGAGAAAGATTTTCTCATGCAACTTAACCTCTGTGTAGTTTCTTCCCTTCAAGCTCACCCATATTTCACACAATTTTTCTGGCAGTATTCAAAGTGCCTTTTAAATTATGTATGCTTTTGGCTAGTATGCCAGACTTATAGTCTAAGAGACTAGACTTCCCTACAAAGAAGTCATGATTTGACATTGTTTATTTTGCTGCATAATCACATTAGATAGGGTAGTGTCATAAAGAAGACATGAAACAAATACGTGTAAACAATACACTGCCATTCCTTTAACAATTATTTAAACAAATTAGCAAGTAAAATATACCCTTAGCTTCAGGTAGTTCCAATGTCACAGGAGCCAGACATGTATTTCTTCGAATTCAGACCAGTACTGAGTGTTGTATTAATGTGGAAGACAAAGATGGTTCTTTCCATGTGTTTGCAATATACTTAACAACCAGGAGATGACTGAGGGATGCTGGCAGGAAGTAAAAGTAACCAGTGAAGTAGTGTTGGATAACATGGCCAGTGGTGATTGCAAAGCACTAGGACATACCAAAAAAGAAATTACAGAGGCAGAAGTACAGTTGGAAAGAGACAGAGAAGCCAAAGGAAAATCAGATTCCCAGAAAAAGTTAGGGGAATGATATCTGAAGTTGTTCACAGGTTAAGGAGGGCAGAGATAGCTACGGAGAGGTCAATGAAGACTTCGCCTGACTGCAAGGCACTGGGGACAGATTGAAGGAAGTTTTCTGAGGAGCAGAGAAGGAAATATATTGGAGAATGACACGTGCAATGTGTGTAGGAACAGGGTAATAGACTGGGGTGAGTTATACAAGTGTATGAATTATATAATGTTAATACTGGTGTGCATAGAGTATTAAAGATCGTGGTAATGTTTGCCATGTAAATTTTGTCCACCTCATAGATTATTACAATCTAAAAAAATTCTATCAGAAGCAGCAAAATTATATGCTTTATATTTATTTTTCTACTTTGTAGATTATAAACATGAAAAAATATGTTTAAATCTAATAGTGTAAACCTATATATGCATAAACACAACTTGTTCAAGACTAAGTTATAAATCCCAATATTCACATGTATTTCTCCCCAGTTTACAATTTTACCTGTTTCACTCCAAGTAGATATTTTAAGATTAATAAATCAGCCACTCTAAATTCTATTATTCTCACACATTACTGCTAGGGCACGTAGGCGTAACATTTGTTTTTATAAATTCCTTTAATTAAAGCAATTATGTCAAAGATAAGATATGGTAAGCATATTAATATTTTAAGTAAACATTTGTGCTTGTTTCCAGAATTAGCAGAAACAGGAATTTGGCTACAGTTAGGGTTCTTCACTGGTTCTGAGTGCTGTAATAAGGAAGGGGAAAGGTAAGTGTATGCCTACCTTTAAGTACGTGCTTCGCTTTTCTAACCTGCTGTGAAAGCAGCAAGTTAAGGGGACTAAGTACATACCTGAAGGAAAGAAGGTGCTTGACTGCCTTGCTGATCTGAGCCTAGAGAGAGCAGGATGGCAAGGCTTCTGAAAAGGCTGTTGGCACACTCACCACACCAGTTCAAGGACAAGGAGTAACTTTTTTCACAAGCAACTTAACAATTGAAGGGACCAAGGATTCAGTTAAGCAACAAATTTGCTTTGGCAGCAAAACCAGTAAAAACTCGTTTTTTCCTCTGAAGTGGTGACCTAATTCTAGCAAACCAGTTCAAAGCATGGCAGTAGTACCACTGTAATTGCAGAGATGATGAATTTTGGCCTAAGAAAAAATGCTTTCCAACATGTAAGAAGTTATTAAATCAGGTCATTAAATCATGGTCAAAGCTGTGGAGTTGTATCCTGTACCCTCTAAAATGTACTTTGGGGTTAGATGCCAAAAAAAGGTCAGGTACCTAATACTGGTCTTAGTCTACCTGCAGGTGCCCAAATTTGGACTTGTGACCTTAAAACTCCTGAATATGTCTGGAGATGCTAAAGACCCACCTTATAGTGGATTTCCAGAGTTCATGTTCTCTGAACACCTTTAACAACCTTGGCAACGTTTGGCTTCTGTGTCAGTTTAATATTTTCTGAGATCCACAAATAAAAGGTTTTCTTAATCTCCAAGTGGAATGCTGCTGCTGATACCTGTGATGATTAGAGGGAAGGAGAGAAAAGGGACAATTACCTCTACTGTCCTTTCATCTAATAGTTCAGTGATTAAAATCCTTGCACGGTATATAGCAGAATTTGGTGAAAGCACTAAATAGTTAGCAGAAACAGTTGCCATTACCTCCTTTGTACATACCCTAGCTTGATATTCTTTGATGCAAAGAAAATTATATCATTCCAGGCTACATAATGATGTAAACCCCAAATGAATAAACACAAAAAAAGCTATAACAGGGGAGCCTTCAGAAGATCATTAGAATATTGAAATGTTGTGAGTTTCTTGAAATCTTGAACGTTTACCGTAGCGAGACCCCAAATCTCCCTGTTTCTCTGTAAATGTTGAGAAAGAAAGTCTGAATACTCTTGTCTGTCATAAAAAATGACTCACCCTATGCAAATAGAAGACTAGGGCTTTGCCAAGCTGGGATACATTCTGTTGTTACAAAATTGTGCATATACAAAAGACAGCCTGCCTACTAATATTTATAGATGAGAGCAGTTAAGGAAACATTAAAACTCCATGACTTTTTACTATAAAATGCATGTACCTACAAAAATGGATTGTATTTGTGGTAGGTTGTAAGGGTCAGTGGTAGTGTCTCCGAATAAACAGCTCTTAGACCAGTTCCCCCCTGCCTCTTTCACTGCTGTTGCCTCTGGCTCTGTTCTGTTTTGTTGTTTTTTTTTTGCCTGCTAAGGCCAGCTGCTTCCTCAATGGTTGGATCCTCTGCCATGGCCTGGGCTGCCTCGGGGATGTCAAGGGACCACCTCCACTGGGGCCAGCCAGGCTCTCTTGGCTGCATGCGTGTGGTTTATCTGCCCGACAGGCCTGGGCAGCAAGGCAGAGATGCTCTTCTCTTCTCACTTTCTTATCTTTCCCTCGCTACCCCAGCACCAGTGACCTGTATCACCTTGCCTGAATGCATCACTTCTGCTACCACCGGGACCTGGATCAGGCAGCTGTAATCAGGCGTTCTTCCTAGCTCCTGATGTGTTTGAGTTTATCAGTGCTTACCCTCCCGGTCATTCCCGTGACTGTCAATAGCACAACATCCAGAGGTGAAGTATTGTGCCTTCTCATGTGTAGGCATTCATGGGGTTATGCCTGAACAACAGCTATGTCCAATTCTTCAAGCAGTGTGCAAGGGAAGGGGGAATATACAGTGCACAGAAGTCTCGAAATCACAGAATCATAGAATCTTTCAGGCTGGGAAAAACCTCTAAGGTTGAGTCCAACCATTAACCCAGAACTGCCAACTCCGCCATATCATGTTTTCAAGTGCCACAGTCACTCTTCTTATAAACAAACACCTCCAGGGATGGTGGCTCAGCCACTTCCCTGGGCAGCCTGTTCCTGTGGTCGACAGCCCTTTTTCCCAAATATCCAATCTAAACTTCCCCTGGCACAACTGGAGGCCATTTCCTCTTGTCTTGTCAGTTACTTCTCTGGAGAAGAGAGAAACCTACCTTGCTTTCCTTTCAGGTTGTTGTAGAGAGTGATAAGGTCTTCTCTAAGCCTTCTTTTCCCCAGGCTAAACAACCCCAGCTTCCTCAGCTGCTCCCCATAAGACTTGTTCTCTTTGCCCACTAATACTCTGAGCTCCCAGGTCAGGGAGCGGTTGCCCAAGGTCAGTGCCTTGCTGTGTTTTTGGCAGGACTCCTGTGAGGCTGTCCCCATCTAGTTCTCTGTGAATTCCCTTTGCTACTTCACCTTGAGCTCACTCCTCCTGAGAAATAGTTTTTGCAAATGGTGTTGCTAGTTGAGGACTTCTAATCAAACCTCCTCAGTAAGAGAGGAAGGGGGTTACTGAGCATGACACTTGTCTGAGAAACATTTCGTGGGTCTCAATGAACATCTGATAGAGATGATAAGGATTGCAGAAAATGGCGAGAAACAGATAATTTCAGTAATTCTAGGAAGCATCCTGTGTGGATCAGGAAGGATGCACTAGGGCTGGCCCTGTGTGTCCTGTGATGTAAATTCCGATAGTCCTGTCTGCCATGTGTAATCCGGAGCTCCAGTTTCTACATACAAAACCAACATTCAGAAGAAATGTTAAACATTTTCTCTCTGCTCTGAAAAATGCAAAAATCAGAAATCATTAAAATCAGAAGGGTTCACAAAGCAAGGACTTTACTGAATTACGGTTATGCAAAATGTTTTTGAGAAAAAAAGTGTAATGAATAACAAAGCATTCTGCTCAATTGAAGTGCCAGTAAATTAGGGCTACTGAAGTTTAATGAAAATTGAAGTCAAAATAAGTCTTTAAAGAAAACCATCACAGTAAAATTCTCAGATTTATCCATATTGGGTTGTTCTTGGAATAGCAGTTCATGCAGAATTTTGAAGATCTGAGTATATGACAAGAAAATATCTCAAAATCTCAATCTTGACACAACAAAAAATCTGTTTTCAGAATAGTCATATATGTGACACAGGAACATCACAAATCACTTTCCATCATTTCACTCAGTTTTAAAGGATTCTTTTAACAAAGTTTTTCATATAAAATATTGACAGAATTAACATGAGGAAAACTGTAGTATCCTTTCCAGGCTCCTGGAGCAACAAGAAGAAAATCATATGGAACAGAGGGGAGGTTCACACTGTATTTTGATCTTACAATAACTAGATTTCCTTACACAAAATTCTTGCAGTGGATCCAGTGTAATGCAGATTGATGAAACATTCCTTGGCATGTGTAGAAATTCCCTTAAAACTAAGAAGCTGGAAGCTGGGGATAGAGACCTTAATATTGCCACTCATAATTTCTGAGTCTGAACCCAGCCTGATGAAAGGCCAGATCTGTCAGGTCATATTTTGGCTGTTTCCTTGCCTCTCCTGGTGGGAAGCTTCCTTTCTTTTAATATCTTGGAGGATCTGCAAGGCCAGCTCACCACTCATAGGAGCCTGGTACCTTTTTTCTCTTCAAAATGCAGTAAATGACGGAGCTAGAAAGTCTAGCAACCCTTTTTCAGTTGCCCAGAACTCAGTCATATTTTAATATTTAAAAAATATGCCTTTTTCTTTCCTTAAGAGAGAAAAATCAAGATTTTGCATGCTTTTACAAACCACATATTGAAAAAAAGCCCGGTCTGTGGACACGGGACATTTCACAGCAATGCTCCAGACCTGTGTCAACAGATCCTGACACTAATTCAGGAAAGGCACTAGTTAATTTTGATTTCTCAGCTCTCTCTTCAGTTCTGTTGTCATAATTAGTAAGTCAACATTTACCCACATCTATCATGAGACCTAGGAAAACTATTAGTTGCAAACAGCTGATTTGTTGAATTTAGCTCTGTTTCCTAATTGCGGTTGATCAACGATCACATTTTAATTTCTATTAATTTTATTCGCTGAATAAATTCTTCTGTGACTTGTTGATCTGAATATATTTCAGCCTATGTAATGCTTACAGATTGGACGGTGTATCAGAGTTTCTGTGAGTTGCAATTCAGTTTGTACATGAACCATCAGTTGAAACCCAGTCTATTGTTTCTGGTCTCTAGGTGCATAGTCTTCAAAAATATAAAGTGATTTCAAGATGACTTTTGCAGACAGTTTGGAAGTTTTTTGGAAACAAAATTCACAGGAGTATTTGTTTCACTGTTTTCTTTAATATCAATTTATGTACAAACATTTCTCCTACTATGTGTATGCAAAAACCCAGTCAAACTATTGAAAACAACAGATATTTTCTGAATCAAATCAAAAAGAATCCTATAAAGTTCACTGTGGATAAAATGGGAAAATTATTTTCCAATTAAAGGAGTGGAGGGTTTTGGGTTATTTTTGTATTCTTTGGATTCTTAAAACTGATCCTCAGAGAGATTGTCCTTTCCTATCTTCCCCATTATTCCCCTACCTGTCGGCACCTCACTGGTTTCAGAGGCACCTAGATAATTTTTTATATTCTTCCCAACTGACAGCCTGGGGAAAGGCCTTTATTTAAAAAGAAACACAATATGGCAATGTGATTTGAGAAATGTAAAAAGGAAAATTGCCTGTTCAGCCTCAAAAAGAGATAATCGAGAAGGGGATCACATTAATGTGTGTATCTAAAGAGTTGGTGTCAAAAGGGTGGAGGCAGTGATAGTGCCAAGCAATAGGACAAGAGGCAACAGACAGAAACTGATGCCCAGGAAATTCTACCTGAACATGAGGAAAAAGTTCTTTACTGTGTGGATGATCGTGCACTAGAACAGATTGCTCAGAGAGGTTGTGGAGTCTCCCTCACGGAAAAACGATCTGGACACAACCTGTGCAATGTGCTCTTAGGATGCTTGAACAGGGAGGCTGGACCAGATGACCCACTATGGTATCTTCCAACCTGACCCATTCTGTGATTCTGTGAACATGAAAAGAAGCTATGTATCTTTTCCTGAAATGCTCAAAAGCCCATTGAACAGACGAAAGTTTCACACTAAGTACAGTCCCCCAGACTTGATGGTGTTTGTGTGCGGAGGGGACATGACCGACACCTATTAACCCAAGGTGACTGTTGACCACAGCCCCCACCAAAACAGCTGTGCCAGGCTTGCCTGCACCAGGATCTGTGGCTTTTGATGGCAAATTATGTGGAATGCTTTTAGATGGCAGAGCAGACTGGTTGTCGGTGCCAACTGCATTCATACTGAGCTGCTTTATGGTTCCCTTGCTGATTGCCAAGGACTTTGGGGAAAGATCTCCTCTCTCTCAAGGACCTGAGCAGTGTCTGACTATTGATATGCACTGGGAAGCTTGAAAACATTACTAGAAATGTTATTTTGGAAATGGGTTGTTTGTACGTGCATATCACAGAATCACAGAATGGGCAAGGTTGGAAAGGACTGCAATGGGTCATCTGGTCCAACATTCCTGTTCAAGGAGGGTCATCCTAGAGCACATAGCACAGGATTGCATACAGGTGGTTTTTGAATACCTCCAGTGAGAGAGACTCCACAACCTCTCCAGGCAATCTGTTCCAGTGTGTGGTCACTAGCACAGTAAAGAAGTTCTTCCTCATATTCAGGTGGAAATCCCTGTTCATCAGTTTCTGCCTGTCACCTTGTATCTATCCTATTGCCTGCCACCACTGAGAGGAGCCTGGCTACACCTTGATATCCTCCCTTTAGATATTTATACACATTGACGAGATCCCCTCTGACTTGTCTCTTTTTGAAGCTGAACATGCCCAGTTGCCTCAGCCTTTCTTTTCCCTGTGCCGAGGCTGTGCCGGGGCAGTGCTGGCGAAGCCGGGGCTGTGCCGAGGCTGTGCCCAGGCTGTGGCGGGGCTGTGGCGAGGCTGTGCTGCCCGGGCTGTGCCGGGGTTGTGCCGATGCTGTGCCGAGGCTGTGGCGGGGCTGTGGCGAGGCTGTGCTGCCGGGGCTGTGCTGCCGGGGCCTGGGCCTCGGCCGCGGGGCGGCCCCACGCCGGGAGCCGGAGCCGTTGCCATGGCGACGCCGGCAGAGCCGAGCCGCGGTGCGGGAGCGCGGCTCTGCGAGCGATCGTATCGATTAGACGTGATATATAGATACAGATATAGATACACATATGCATACACACACACACACACATTCGCGCACGGGGAAAGCGGCACTGAAGGGATCTAGAGCGGAAGGTGGCCGTCAGTTCCCTCCGCGGTCCCCGGGAGTGGGTGGCGTCCCCTCGCAGCACACACCGTCCATAAAGCGCATCCTCCGGGCGCCGAGCTCCCGACCCGAGCCGTCCTGACGGGAGAAGAGGCTGAGAGGAGCGCTCGAGGGCAAAGACGATTTGGTTTGGTGATGTTTAGGGCCAGCACTCGCCAGCGGGGTAGCCCTCGACCCCTGCTTGCCAGCTCTCCTTAAGTCACTGTCAGTGTGGACACCTCAGGTCGTCCCACAGGGATTCCTTGGAAGGATGGCGGGTGAGGACCTGCCTGCTGGAGGAACGTCTCCTGTAATGTTCATTATCCCCAGCCTGACCTCGTCGTGAGGATGCAGTGACCCCCTCGTAATAACAGGACCCCCCTTGCTCCCAAGCCGGATGACCTGCGCGGGTGCATGATGCTTGTGTGGCCCTCTTGCCTCCCCCATCTCGGGAAAGTGGCACAATACAGTGCGGCAGTCTGCCGGCAGATCTGTTACTAAAGGAATTCATGCATCTTGCATCTTGAAGATGCATTATTAATGCCTGGACAAATCACATCAGGTGGAGCTCAGCAAGTCCCTGGCACTGCAAAAAGGAACAAAGGCTGGTTCTACAAGAGAGAGAAGGATGAGACAAATTATAACAGCTGGGAGTTTCTTGTCAGTGAGATGGCATAAAAACAGAAATGCTAAAATTGTTTGCACATAAGGCACGTTTATATTTTTACTGGGAAGGAAATTGCACATTGCACTGTNACTGATGCCCAGGAAATTCTACCTGAACATGAGGAAAAAGTTCTTTACTGTGTGGATGATCGTGCACTAGAACAGATTGCTCAGAGAGGTTGTGGAGTCTCCCTCACGGAAAAACGATCTGGACACAACCTGTGCAATGTGCTCTTAGGATGCTTGAACAGGGAGGCTGGACCAGATGACCCACTATGGTATCTTCCAACCTGACCCATTCTGTGATTCTGTGAACATGAAAAGAAGCTATGTATCTTTTCCTGAAATGCTCAAAAGCCCATTGAACAGACGAAAGTTTCACACTAAGTACAGTCCCCCAGACTTGATGGTGTTTGTGTGCGGAGGGGACATGACCGACACCTATTAACCCAAGGTGACTGTTGACCACAGCCCCCACCAAAACAGCTGTGCCAGGCTTGCCTGCACCAGGATCTGTGGCTTTTGATGGCAAATTATGTGGAATGCTTTTAGATGGCAGAGCAGACTGGTTGTCGGTGCCAACTGCATTCATACTGAGCTGCTTTATGGTTCCCTTGCTGATTGCCAAGGACTTTGGGGAAAGATCTCCTCTCTCTCAAGGACCTGAGCAGTGTCTGACTATTGATATGCACTGGGAAGCTTGAAAACATTACTAGAAATGTTATTTTGGAAATGGGTTGTTTGTACGTGCATATCACAGAATCACAGAATGGGCAAGGTTGGAAAGGACTGCAATGGGTCATCTGGTCCAACATTCCTGTTCAAGGAGGGTCATCCTAGAGCACATAGCACAGGATTGCATACAGGTGGGTTTTGAATTCCTCCAGTGAGAGAGACTCCACAACCTCTCCAGGCAATCTGTTCCAGTGTGTGGTCACTAGCACAGTAAAGAAGTTCTTCCTCATATTCAGGTGGAAATCCCTGTTCATCAGTTTCTGCCTGTCACCTTGTATCTATCCTATTGCCTGCCACCACTGAGAGGAGCCTGGCTACACCTTGATATCCTCCCTTTAGATATTTATACACATTGACGAGATCCCCTCTGACTTGTCTCTTTTTGAAGCTGAACATGCCCAGTTGCCTCAGCCTTTCTTTTCCCTGTGCCGAGGCTGTGCCGGGGCAGTGCTGGCGAAGCCGGGGCTGTGCCGAGGCTGTGCCCAGGCTGTGGCGGGGCTGTGGCGAGGCTGTGCTGCCCGGGCTGTGCCGGGGTTGTGCCNGGGCTCTGCCGGGGCTGTGGCGGGGCTGTGGCGAGGCTGTGCTGCCGGGGCTGTGCTGCCGGGGCCTGGGCCTCGGCCGCGGGGCGGCCCCACGCCGGGAGCCGGAGCCGTTGCCATGGCGACGCCGGCAGAGCCGAGCCGCGGTGCGGGAGCGCGGCTCTGCGAGCGATCGTATCGATTAGACGTGATATATAGATACAGATATAGATACACATATGCATACACACACACACACACATTCGCGCACGGGGAAAGCGGCACTGAAGGGATCTAGAGCGGAAGGTGGCCGTCAGTTCCCTCCGCGGTCCCCGGGAGTGGGTGGCGTCCCCTCGCAGCACACACCGTCCATAAAGCGCATCCTCCGGGCGCCGAGCTCCCGACCCGAGCCGTCCTGACGGGAGAAGAGGCTGAGAGGAGCGCTCGAGGGCAAAGACGATTTGGTTTGGTGATGTTTAGGGCCAGCACTCGCCAGCGGGGTAGCCCTCGACCCCTGCTTGCCAGCTCTCCTTAAGTCACTGTCAGTGTGGACACCTCAGGTCGTCCCACAGGGATTCCTTGGAAGGATGGCGGGTGAGGACCTGCCTGCTGGAGGAACGTCTCCTGTAATGTTCATTATCCCCAGCCTGACCTCGTCGTGAGGATGCAGTGACCCCCTCGTAATAACAGGACCCCCCTTGCTCCCAAGCCGGATGACCTGCGCGGGTGCATGATGCTTGTGTGGCCCTCTTGCCTCCCCCATCTCGGGAAAGTGGCACAATACAGTGCGGCAGTCTGCCGGCAGATCTGTTACTAAAGGAATTCATGCATCTTGCATCTTGAAGATGCATTATTAATGCCTGGACAAATCACATCAGGTGGAGCTCAGCAAGTCCCTGGCACTGCAAAAAGGAACAAAGGCTGGTTCTACAAGAGAGAGAAGGATGAGACAAATTATAACAGCTGGGAGTTTCTTGTCAGTGAGATGGCATAAAAACAGAAATGCTAAAATTGTTTGCACATAAGGCACGTTTATATTTTTACTGGGAAGGAAATTGCACATTGCACTGTGAAGAAGACACTTTATTTGTATCCTAATAAACATGACGTTGGGCATCTTTGAAATCCATGGTAAACTGGCCCAGCTTGCTGGCATTCAAATTACTTCCAAGCACAGTTTTGTTTAGTATCTGGAAAGGACTATAAAGACTGGATTTGCAAGTAGAGGGCCTGATTCGCTTCTTGTCTCCTTGAAGTCAATGGCAAAGCTCCCATTCACTTCAGCAATAACAGGATCAGGCCAGAGTTTTTAGCAGTCTTCCAAAGGGAAGAAAGCAATGCTGCCTTCAAACAGCACATGGGACGGCATGGACCCCATTCTCCCAGGCAGAGAGCAGTAGTTCATCTCTCTAACTCTTGATAAGAAGATCTAATCTGTGCAGCGCAGGCTTTGATGCCAGCTAGTGTTTTTGTCCCCATGGTGCAAGTAGCTATCCAAAATCTGGGCCTTGCTGTCTTTGTTGCATTAGGAATGGAAGAGGATGATAGGAACCCAGGATCTCTTTGGGAAGTGCCCTGTTTATTTCCAGAGATTGCTATTACAGCAAAATGCTATTACAGCAAGGCAGGAGCAAGCAAAGTAGTTTCATGTTTGGAAGTGTAAGTCTCTTTTTAGGGAGTACTCAGCCAAGAAGAACTGTATTTTTGTTTCACCCCCTGACAGTGCACCATTCCACTGCTGCAGGTGGCTTTCCCAATGTCTTTTTTCTCATTATTCTTCACTCTGTCACACATCCACCTACAACATGCAACCCTCTTCAGCTGTGTCACTCGCAACTTTACCCAAGAATACTGCTGGGTCTGCTCTCTGCTCCTGCCCTTTTTGCTCTTGCCTTGTGAAGCTGAGCCATGCTCTGGGCAGTGACTTCTATTGTTTCTTTTGTCATTAAATTGAAGGGCACTTAATTGCTGTTTCATTTAGTCTTAAAAAACCAAACTTCTGACATTCACCTACGCTGTGTTTTGTGATTGCTATTTCAGCACATAAGTACTTTACTTTTGACTTCAGACTAACTGACTGGAAGGTGGCATTTTCTTTCAAAAGAGCCTCTAAGGGCACACTTGGTAACTCATGTTTAGCTGACAAAAAACCCCAAACCACTTTCAGATACCTACCAACTTGCCATTTTTTTCTTCCTCCAATATATGATTCTATAGAATTTCTATCAAAACTATGTATCTGAATTTAAAAAAAAGGGTTATCAGAGTGCTTTAAAAGCATCTGAAGTCATTTTTAATCACTGTAACAGTATGAAATGGTTTCCTCTAAGTCACTGAAAACAGATCTAGCCTTTGGTGTGAAGTGGAGAGAGTATTTGTTAGGGATCCACATGAGATGGTAGGAGATTATTGAGATATCTAGCCCTCACTACAGGGATAATCACTCTTTCGGTCCAGAAATAGGACCCAGTGAGGAGAGGCAAAGAAGAGAAAGGACAAACTAGGCAGTTTTCACTACAGCAAAAAGTTAAAAAGTGTGTCTCTAATTCTTTAATGTTTTGGCAAGCTGACAGCGGTAACCTTGTTTTGCCAGAACCAGTCAGATGAGGGAAGAAGATGACAGAGGGAGTATTGGGGTGAGGATTATGTACAGGCAGGCATGTTCTGAGGGTACTGTGGGGTTATGGATTATCTGCATCCAGCCAGGAGATGGAACTATGAATAGTAAGAACATCTGCTCAGTGCTCATAGACAACTGGAAATGTAATGTTAGCACATAAAATTAAAGAACTTGAGAATAACACTTCAAATATTTAAGATACTTTCATGTAAGTGGGTGAAGCATCATGGCACGTGGCACATGGTGTTTAGGATTAATCAAACGCTGTAGAGAAAAGTTAGGTTTTGGGAAACAGAAATCAGGATTAGCACATCAAAAAGAACTGAAAGCACAGGGAAGCTTTGAGCAATGAGAACGTGAGATGAGAACCTGCAAAGATGAGGTTGTTTAGATGTGGCAGCTCTTAAGAAAAGAGTCTTTAGTCAACATTCCTTGGAGTTAAGGAATGGCAGACATTTACAGTGTTTAAAGACACAAGTCTTCACCTGAATTCGCTGCAAACAGATGTGGCATTTGCTCTGGTACTGGAGGCCCAGACATATTTAAAGCACTCTCTCGTTTCCTTCAGTAAAACCCTAGTTTGATTAGACCCAAAGTGCATCTTCTGCTCATTGACTAAATTCTGAAAAGAGGATTTTATTTTATTAAATTGCAGACTAATGATTTCAAACACATTAAAAAGGGGCATTTTTCCAAAGCTCCTTCTGTGTAATCTGTCTGTTAAATAAGAATCTTCCTGACATCCTAAAGGAAATGACATTCTATTTAAACATGTTACCTGCTGATCTACTAGAGAAGCAGGCCAGAAGTCTTTTCTATTTGGTTTGTGTATACATGTGTATGTGGTTGTTTCATGGCTCCTGGGTAATGTTATCCATATTTTTCTGTTTGGAGAATCACTTTTCCCTACGCACTCACCAACCAACATGAAACCACCTAATTATATTTTCATAATCCTGATTAAAAACCATCTAAATTATCCTGCTTGATGTACTCAAAGAGTTTGTTGATTGCTTTTTGATGTGTATTAGAGCTTTTTGCAGAGCCACATCAAATGGTTTGCTCCACAATGAAATAAAAAAATCTTGTAATATACATATGCACATCTTTAAAAAAACATATATAATTTATATTCTGCTAATTAAGCTACATCAAAACCAAGTCTATCACCATGAAATAATTGTGTAAAAGCTACTCACCTATTACAAGAACATTAATTTCCACTTTGCTTTTTTTTTCCAAATATCGATTTTATCTTATACAAGGCAATTCAACATTTCAAAGCCTCAGAGTCTGAAAGTGTTTTTCCACCTCCATGGAGACCTTAAATCTTGAATACAAAATCAAGTTTTAGAATAGAAAACTCAAGTAAATAATATTTTCATGCAGAATATGTGCCTTCTGCATAATGGATCACAAACATTTTAATTTTTTCCTCTGTTGTTTTCACATCTTAAATACGCCAAATCAAATCTTGAGAAAAATTCTGTCTGCTGCAGCTAAGGGGTAGATAAGAGGAGGGGAGAAGGGAGAAGGGAGTTTGCAGAAACCCTGACCCTGGGTTTGAGACTGATCCATGGTCTCTTTTACCAGGAGACCATCTCAGTGTTCAGCTGTAGGTTTGGTGTCAGTCTGCTTAATCTTGAAGACTGTGTTGAGACAACATCATACATCAGAATATAATGGAGGCTAGAATTCCTCAAAGCCATGAAGGCCAGCCAAGGCTGGGTTGGATGGAATTTTGAGAAGCCTGGTCTAGTGGAAGGTGTCCATGCCCAGGACAGGGGGGCTGGAACTTAGTGGTCTTCAAGGTCCTTTCCAACCCAAACCCTTCTGGGATTCTATGGCATTGTTAGGTAAGCTCATGGAGTTTAAGGCTCACTTCGTGGTTGTCCAGCTCCAATCACAAAGTCAGCATTCATTAAATAATAAAAATAAAATACTCTAGGAAAACAATTAAATAATTCAAACTCTGCCTACTTGATATCAAATCTGTTGTCATATCAAATATTCATGTGAAATAAATCTGTAGGTGTGTCTGTATGAATGGAGTGCAAGTGCAAATATTGATGCTTTGCTACAACTTGACATCCAGTGCTCTAAGACAAGAGCAGAGAGGATGATCACACATGCAGAAGTGTCCCCCTTCAATGTCACCTTCCTTAGCTGCATGTATGTGTGTGTATGAAGACTGTGTCTCCTCTCCTGGAAACCTGTAATATGCTGCCACTTAATCGATGGTATCAGTGACAGCTATGGGGTATTCAACTACAGCTCCATTCATCCATGTGTTTCCAGTTTGGCTTTCAGTAAATCTTTAATGATCCTTTTCAATTACTGGACCAAACAGTATTTGACAAGAATGCACCTTGTCTAATACTAGCACTTAGACAGGAGTGCATTTTTTAGATAGCACTTAGCATCCACAATGTTGTCATGATATTTGTGAATGTACTTTCAGGTTGATCTTAATGACCCCATTACAAAGGTCTTCTCATGCCTTGCTGCGTTATCGTCTCTCTTTCATTGACTTTACTGATAAAGAGCTGCCAGAGTTCACCTGAGAACACTCCTACACTCAGTGTCCTGGGTTCACGCCCTAAAGGACATTGCCTTTGCTGGCAAGGCAGTAAGGGCCATTGGAGAGGAAGTTCCATGTGAAACCATTTGACCGATCCTTTGGATTCTCTGGCTGCATCTGATCTCACCCATGACCATCTGTAGAGTGCATCCCTCTCCTGTGTGTTGTCTGTATCCTAGGCTTCCATAGAGCACAATGATTTCAAGTACATTGTGGTCTCACTCTGGCTGCTGCTCCTGGGCTTGATGTCCTTGGGAGCCAGGGCATGCAGCAGGAGAGGCTGTCTGCTACAGGGTGGAATGGGCCCAGATGTCAGGACACAACCCCTGCAGATGACACACAGGTATATAAAATAAGACAGATGAAGGAATATTGCTATTAAAATGATACGGCCAAACACTTGGTAAGTAGGGGGTTAAGACAGTGTGGGATATGGCTACAGAGCTGTGACTGCTCCTTTACCTAGCATTCAAAGGTACTTTCTGTAGTTCTGAAGTAAATAATTCCACCTTTACTGTTATGCTCTTATTCTCTCCCTCTTATCTACTGTCCCTTCAGCCCATCACAGTACAAAAACAAATCGTCAGCCTGACCCCTTCCTTCCAGTAATGATGAAACAACAGGACACGGCAGACTCTTGGTGGATTTTGGAGATGCTCTCAGAGTATGTCTAGTGCAGCCTGGCCAGACCAAGTTCCTTGTAAAACTCTCTGAAGGCCTCGCTGTCTTTTAAAAAACTTGTGGAAAAGCAACCATCACCATTTCTATCTTGCATCAGCCTAGGGGTTACAAAGCAGGAAATCCACACTCAGATTCTATCCTCTTTGGAAAGAATTCAAACACACTTCTAGTCATTAGACTACAGGTTTTTCTGGGAATGCTTTACCACTCCTCATGAAGCTGCACCACTGTGCAGAAAAATGGTTTGAATTCACTGAGAAAAGGAGAAAAGGCGAGTGAAAGCATGACTCCCCAGGCTAATGATTAGGCAGCTTTTTTGGAAGTAGGAGGAGGTGGGCTCCAGTCATCCCTCCTGTTTTGTACTTTAGCTCATGCCTGTTTCATATCATGTCCTCATTCTTTCAGTTAAACTGGTACATTTTGGTATTTTGAACAAGAAATTATAGTCTGGTGCCTACCTACTGGGCATGCTCACAGTGTTCTGCCTATGCAATGATTTTATGCTGCATATGTCAATGAAGGAAGCTGAGGTTTCTCATCTATTTCCATTTATATAAGCTGGGATCCAGGCACAGTGAAAACTTCTTTTTGTCAAGTTTCCCGCCTGCTGCGCTTTCCCCCCCGCCTTTTTCACAGTGTCATCTTTTATTAAGATCACATCAGAGCTTCTGGAACAGCCATATTTTATCAGGATCTCTGAAAAGAGGATGAGTCAGACCATCTGATTTTATTTTGTTAAGTTCATTTTTTATTTGCTGAGTTTAGTTCAGATATGAACCCATCTTGTCCAATTTATCTTTAATATAATACAGATGCTGGCAAAGGCACTGATCTTGGTTACACTAGTGTAAATTTGGGGACATGCCAATGGAGCGCTGCCAAGGCCATATTAAAATTTCACTTTCAGCTTGACTAGAACTGCTAGCTTCTCAGGAAGCAGGCTGCTGTGGTGGGACGAGCCCATGTGCCACTTCTCAATAGCTCTGCAATTCTCTCTTGGTTAGAGAATATCCCAAGTAACACAATACAACCAAAGTCAGACAGGGCCAAAACACTGCTTTACATAGCCTGAGGCTGACTGGATCACTACTTCACATAAGCCTTGACTGACGGGAATAAGCTGGTGGGATTTAATCAGTAAAGAGGGAAAAATGAAGTAAATTTTGTACGGATGGCAGGAACCATGGCTAGTCAATGTGTTTATCACCTGGCTATTTTCCAGAGTCATACCATAAAACAAAGAAATGAACAGTATCAAACCTGTCCAAACCATATTTGCTTGGAATTAGTACACACTGCAAAACCTGTACCAGGAAAAAGCAACTGGATGCTCTTATGGCTTTTCCCAGAAAACAGGAGTTCTGTGCATTTCCCCCCAGTTTCTTTTTGCTGCAGAATGTGTGTGCTCCAACATTCTACAGTAAATTTTAAAAATGTAAATGACTTATTGATTTAACCAGTCACCTAAGTACTCTGGTATATTAGTATTCTGATGAATTTTCAGTTTTTGGCTCATGCAATGTTACTTCAGGAAACCCAGCTGATAGTAGCTTAGCTTCCTTGTGACTCAGAATGGATAATTTGTGCTCTATATCCAGTGAAAACCTCTGTATCTTTTTTGTACTTAATAGGTCTCAAGGCTGCTTGGCATCTCTCACTTAAGTGAAGCCAGAGCCCACGGTACAAAATCCTTTTGATATGTATTTCATGCTAAATCAGTGCTAAATATGGGGCAAAACTGACCCTGCTTCTCTGGCATGAATCATGAGAAACAGGGTTCGCAGAAATGGCAGCCTGCTGTGAACATCGATACCTCTGTAATTAATGTTTTCTGGAACTCTGCTGTCTTTAACCAGTTGTCTTTCTACTCTTTGCCTGTTTATTAGGTTTTTTTATTATTGCCTATGCTCTGACTTGTGAGCTCAGTGGGTTAATGATTCACTTTGTATAATTTCATAGTGGCACTTAAAAGTCCTTGGAAACCTCTGCAAAGAAAACCATGTAAGGTGTAGATTTGGAGTATTTTTGGAGCTAAAATGCCTTTTGACATCCAAGACTGAATATATGCAGTGCTTTTGCCATCTTATCTTTATTTGCATTGAGGTTTGATTTGTCAAATATTTTACAAATGTTTAATCCTTTCAACAAATAAAACCCACCTTTTAAATACACAGCACACTTTACTGCCAAGAGCAGTAGTCTGGTATGAAGCCAACACTATGGATGAATGACTTCTGCCAGGCCTCCAAGCTTTATGTGGATCTTTTGGGACTGTCTTCCCAAAGGTCCCAGGTGTAGCTTCTTGCAAGGCAAGCTCCACAACTCTGGGGCATGGTGATTGCACCTCTGGCTTCTCTCTCTTTGCAAATGGAAAACCCAAATTTAGGTCTATGCCTCACACCTGCCATAGTAAAAGTTGTAAGACAAAGCTTTTTGAAAGACAATAAGGCAACTTGAAAGCCCCTGGATGCAAGCAGGCATCTGCCTGAAGTTTTCAGGGGACTTGGGACTTTGAAAGGTGGATGAACACTGAAGAGCTGTGGATAAGAGGTTGTGCTTTACTTTTCCCAGTAGACACCATGCCAGATACACAAAGCCCCTGGATTATGACACTTAGGTAAAGTTTGTCAGAAGAAGGCTCTCTGCTGGCATGGCTGGAATGCTACCAGAACCCAATCTTGTGAGTTTAGGAATCTTTGAACTGTCCTATTATGCTATTGTCCTTCGAGAAATCATGCCTTTTGCCTCCTGGGTTCTTCTCAGGTGTGAGCTATCAAGAAGTCCATGGGCGCTTTGGTCCTCTTTCCCTTGGTGCGTGATGCCTGCCTGTCATGGCATCTGGCTCCACATCACTCGGCTGAGCTGCATCTGTGAGATGGGATGCCTCCATACATTTGATGTCAGAACAGACAGTGGGGTATGTGCTTTTCCTGTAGCTCCCTTCTGTCTTTAAGATACCCTGCAAAATGTCCGCTCTGTATCTTACCAAAATAGAATGTTGTCTTCTCTAGCTGTCACTGCTTGAACCAGATACTGCAGGACTTGGATGAGATGTGAGGCTGGATGTCAAAGGCCTGGGGGCTGCAGTGGTTTTCCACTCACTGCCAGTCACTGACTTCACACCAACTGCTGGGACCCCCAGGCAGATTGAGAGCCACAGGCAGAGCCCACAGATGGGTCACTCAGGTAGGCACACTGTGGCAGCAAATTTCTTTCTCCAAGAATCAAAAAGATTTAGTCTTGTTTGCACTAGAGATACTCTCTCTCAACAATGACAGACCAGTGAGCATGTGGCCAGGGGCTGATGACCCTGTGGTGGTTCTGGATAATTGACTGTGCTCCTCTGGTCCCTGCTGGTGAGGTGTCAGGGTTGTTTTGACCCTGGGGAGGTGGATCCTTGCATCTGCCAAGCTGCTCTTGGTGAATTGAATGACTGGGACACCATTTCCAAGTGACACAGATCTTACACCCGGCCAGGTGCAGCACAGCCTCTCTGACCAGGGCACTTCCTAGGTAGATAGTCAAGAAGATCTCTAAAGCTAGCTGAAAGTTCTGAAATAGAAGCAAGATAATATTTCCTTTCTCATCCTCTGTGGTCTGTGGGGAGGGAATAGAGACAGCCACCACTCATTTAGCACGAGCAATTCAATTTTTAAGAAATGGGAAGAGACACTAAAAAGTACTCTGTGACTTAGGGTCATTTAAGCAGATAGCACTGAAGCAAAACCTATGATTAAGAGCAGCAACTATTTTTAGATACATTATTACATATTATTCAAATTCATTGCAACTGGAAAATAATGCATCTATCACATTCATTTTCTATTAATTTTATTTTAAATAAGCCCTACAAATGTTATAAAAAGTTTGAAACATAATTGCTAGCATGACTACCTTATCTGCAGCCAAATAAGCTTTTTTTTTTATTAGACTTCATTTTATAAATGGAATGTGGCTTGAAAGTTTGAATTCAATCCTTCTTTGCTCAGCACTAAGCCACATATTGGAGAGGTACAGCATTAAATCTTGCCAAGATACCTCTGTAACCAGAAGGGCAAGAGAAAGTTCAGTTCTGTAAAGGGAAGGCTTAGATTCTGGAGAGCAGAGCCAAATCTGTGGAGAAAATCCTAAAACTGCAAATACCGTGGATTTAGATTGATCCTAATAATGCATTTTATTATTTAGATGTATTAAAAATTCAAATGATGGGAAAAATACTAAGATCTCTAGTTTTAGAGGTTAGTGAGAGAGTGAGTTAGTGAGAGAGATTGAAGTATTTTTAGACTACGCTATATGAATGCCAATATAGATGGTAGAGTTTTGATAGCTATTCATCTAACATTTACAGAAAGACATTAACAATATATCACCCTTCACTGCCAGCTGCAAACATGTAATTGGTCACAAATTATGTATTTAGATTTTGGGAACATGAGATGTTTTGGGTAATGTTAATACTGAGACTGTGTGCCCAGGAATATTGAATAGGGAGTCTCTGGCCCAGTCCTGATCTCTTTGATGTTTCTATTGACATCAAAGTGAGAGCCATATGCAAAGGGTTTAACACTGCCATCTGCAGATTGCTATCGGATTTGCTGCGTTTTCCCACTGATACAGGACTGCCTTTTCACTTAGTAAATCACGACAGTTAATTTGCTGCCCTTTTCTTTACTGCTGGTTACCCAAAAGCATGCTGTATATCCTCTGATGGAGTTTTTCTGGAAATGCTACACAAGGTCAGTTTTGTCAAAATATCCTTTTTTTTCCTCATGCCTCATTATTGACCTTTCCACCCACAAGGGGACTCTGAGCAACCAATCTGAGTCAAATAAGAGTGAGGCCATTGAAGATGATGTGCACATCCTGTGTTCTAGGATGACTTAGAAGCAGTGAAACTCGGAGCTGATGTCTTCCACTCAATAAAATTGCCAGAAGGGAAATACCTTCACTGTTGGAATGACTATGTGAACAGATGAATTAGGATTAATAGATGTTTTTAATGAGCTTTCTAAATTAGTTATAATAGAAAAGGCATTATGGCATGCTTGTGTCCCCAAAATGCCACCCCAGCATGGAAAAAAATGAAAAAGACCCAAGATTGGACACAAATGACTTTATATTAGTATGTAGTTTGAACAAGAGAGAGAGCAAACTAGGAGAGTCTGACAATCACTGCATGGAAGAGCTAATTTCAAAAGTGACATCAATGGGATGCCCTAATAAGGATGAGGTCTGTCTGCCCCAAAACCCAGAACCTGCTGCAGGAATTTGTGAACCATCAAAAACCTGAATAAGCAAGTCCATGTGGTACAGTGTAAAGTTTTGGGGGGCTACCAGTTTGGGCTTTCATCTGGGATATCCTGCATTGATACTGCCCTTAACCTGAGGTGTATAAAGATCTACCTCGTGCACTGTCAGCTTTGGAGTCTGATCACGTCACTCCACTATACTTCTACTGCTATTGTGGGCAGTATCTGCAGGCAAGATACAGACCCAGGCAATTTCCATTCTATTGCAAGCTCTGGTGACTATCTACAGTGTGACATTTAACACAAACTGTTTCTGGTCTTTGTTTTCATATCTATAATTAGGATAAAAGAATAATCATATCCCTTTGTAAAATGTATCTGATTAAAAAAACCCTCTCATATTTGAATCACTCTGTTTACTAATTTATTCTTGATAAAGATTCTGAGTAAGAATTTTAATTAATAGAGAGAATAAGTAAATAGTGAGGATTGAAATAAATCAGTTTTGGCAAGTTTCACAGTCTATCCATTCTAATATTAAACTGTGTTCTTGCCTACTTCAGAGAGAGTGGTGTAACTTTACAAAAGAATTTATTTTTCAGAGGGAAGAGCAGACCCCACAAATGAAATATTAATATTTTCTTCATTACAGCAAGGTCACATACAACTGCATTTTCAAAACCCAGGTGTTCTGCACTTTAGGCAGTAGGTGCTCAAATAGATCTCTGCATGCAGTTCTGGCCAGGAGTTTTCGACAGTTATCTTTAATGCTGATCTCTTCTAAAAATATGACCATATAATTACATGCTCAGATACTAAGGATTGTGACGATGGTGACTGGAGGCATGTGTACTGGTTCCCTGCTGGACACTTGGAAATTAGCAGTCCTTGCCTTTACTTCTCAACGGGATTGCTGCAAACATTGGCCTGTCGTTACAGATGGCTTCCTTATTCTCTGCCTAGCAGCAACAGAAAAATGATGCACCCAATTACTGGTGCCACTTATAAAAAAAGTGCACAGTTCATTAGTTTGAATGGGCGTGCAGTTCTGACCCAGTGTGTCATTTACATATTATAATCAGTCATTAGCATATGCTAATCACAACCCTGTGCCTTGCCCTGGCACTTCTAAAAGATGCTAGATGGTACTCTGTAGATGCTGCTATCATTGGCTGTGCTCTGAATGCAGGCTTCTGCTTCAAGCAGTAGCCTGGGCTGGTTGGCTCCAAGCTTGGTACCAGAAGTCTGCTTGTCTCTCTGCAGGAAGGACTGCTAAATCAGGTTCAATTGCAAGCAGAGGCTTTTTGAAGGAAAGCATGTTGCATGAGGGCAAAGCATATTTGTGAAGACGAGTCATAACTGGCAACCCTCTGTGATCTGCAAGGGAAACCAGTTGAAAATGGACGGAGACCCACAGACCTTTCCTAAACATGACAGCAGTGTCCAGTCCATTCAGCAAGTAGATACTATCAGAAAAAAGGCAAAGTGCCAAACCCCTGGAGTGGTAGTTGAAGTTCTGTATTTCAGACCTTGAAAGTGCCCTGAGTAAAATCAAAACATGTTGAAGCTGAATTTCTCCCATGCCCCACACTTCTACAAATGTTTTGACCTTGGCTCACTCCCCTTGGGGTCTAGTCTCCAAAGTTTCATCTACATTTGCTCCAGCTCTTCCCTGGCTTACCTTCTACCTGCCACCACAGAGCAGAGAGCAGGGAACACTGTCTGCCCCTCACATCCTGAGGGGGAAGGATATTTTTGCCTCTAGCTGAACCCACTGAAGTGCTGTGGCTGCCTTCTAGGATGGAGTCACTTCCAGAAAGTCCCTTGATTTTGATTTTCTTGTTTTTCCTTGAGATTTCAGACTGTCCCAGTTGGTTCTAGTTAGTGGAGTTCCTTAGATAATTTACCTATTGGGTTTGGCAAGAGCCTTTCACCTTTCCTTCCTAAGGTACATCTGCCATACCATGTAGTATCTTTCCTATTAAGAAATATGTTTACCAAGCATGAGAGCTAAGCATGGGAACTGGAGTTTAGGGGAGATTACCTCTGCAGAAATGTTGCTGATGCTTTCTTTTGCTTTCATTGACCAGGGGATAGAGCGAGGCAGTATCATCTGCTGGTCTCATGTCTTTTGGGGAACTGTTCCTTTCTTCTGCAGGCTGAAAGTTCTGGGTGCAGCAGTACATTTCTTCTACTTCATGCTTACAGTTGTCTCCCACTGGATGGTCTCTCTTACCACCAGGGCTGTCCAGGTAAGTGTGGAAGGTGAAGCATGGTAGATACCTGGTTGCATACACAAATACAGAGCAGCCAGTCCTTCCAGCTACACTTGCCTCTCCCGTGTAATGGGCGGGCAGTTGACTGGAAGTGGTGCTCACCACGTGCCCAGGGCTGCAGCTCCTGGATGTCACTCCCCCAGCTCTTGGTGCCCCTGTCCACCACCCCTTTTGCCAGGAGGAGGGACTCACACTCAATGCTCAGAAATTACACGTTGAACACTTGTTAATGATGGCATTAGCATTAAAATCACAGGATATTAAAACTAGTGTATTCTTTGTGCATTATGGTTTTAGAACCACCAGGGGCCAGGGTCTCCAGGGTTTTTCCTGACAGCATTACAGATTGCTGGACATGGGAAAGGAAGAGGGGAAAGGAGAGCACTCACACAAATCTATTGACTTCAGGGACTGGGGCGCAAGAAAACAGACAACAACTGCTGTGGAATTGATTAAAAAATTTGGCAATGTTGCACATGTTTTTGTCCGTGGGCAGAATAAAACATGCTAACAAGGGCTGAGCCTAGCTGAAGCTTTCATTCCTTTCTGTTGGATAATTTTTTCTAATTCCTCCTGATCCAGATCTCCATTCTGTTACACAGAGCCACCCACAAAAACACTTTCTGTGCAATTTCATCTTTGACTCTGGATTTGCTCATCCTGCGATTTTACTGCCCGCTACCAAAGAGAATGGCTGTTACTATGTGACTCTTCATGCAGGTTTCACTGCAGCTGAAGTATCCTGTTTTTCAAACAAACTTCTATCAAGCAGAAGTGATTAGCGAAATTAATGTGAAGTTAATGTCCCAAAGCAGCACAATTTGTTCTCAGAACTTCACGCGACATTTAGCTAACAGCTCAAAGAAAGGGTTCCATTTGATAAAGCGATCAGAAAGAGTCACAGCAATGAGCTCAGATATGCAGGGCATGGTATAGCTTTTTCACTACCATAAATTAAAGAATAAGTATCAAATAATGTATTTAGCCAGGCAAGCATATGTAGGAAAAAAGAAAAAGGCAACTTGGAAAGTTTCTTGCTGTTTCCATGGTGCATCTTGCAAATGGTAGCTCTGAAGGCCACCAGCAGAGAACAGTGCTGGGAAAGGAGGGACTGGTTAGGCTTGGGAAGGCCAAAAAACCAAAACTGAGGTGAGAGTCTAGGTCCTTCAGACCTTGACATGTTACAGGCCTTTAATGATAGAGCTCACTGTTCATCCTTTGCAGTAGCCTTTCGCTTATGCAAACCTATGTCCAAATCCTATTTGGAGCAAAGCAAGTCTGATGTAGGACAATGGATGTCTGTTTCTGAAAAGGCTCTCAGAAGAGCCTTTCCTAAAGAATGCTGAACACTGGATAGCAATCTTTCTTACAGAATAAATCCAGGGAGAGCAAGACTGGGATGGCAGTTTTTGTGCAGGTGCATTGCCTGAGCTGCCTGGGGAAGCACATGCAACACCTGCTCAGGCACTCCTGACTGAAGTTGAACCACTGCAATTAGTCCCTCATTTCAATGAGCACCAGACTCAGTCACATCTTTTTTAAATCACCCCCTGGTGATTTTATCCTTTGAAGTGCTGTTAATTCTCCACTACCAGGAAGATTGTGAGGAAATGGCTCACAGCACTAGCACTCAGGTGTGCTGGGCACCTTGCAAGACCAAGACAGGTCTGTGTGGCTTCTTGTTTGTGGTTTTGAAGGTCTATTTTGACTGCAAATGGTCCCTCTCAGAGGGACTATCCTTGGTTGACTGATGACTGTTTGAACTAGGATGGCCCAAAATGGCAGCATGGTAATTCCAGATGGATGGGTTTAGATTAACCCATAGAACTCTTCCTCTCAATTTAAGCAAGTGTCTTCTTTGCAAGGACAACTCCATGCTCTTTAAATTCAGGCTTCACATTTGTGCTGTATTCCTAGGACTTATCACATAACTTTGAACAGCATGGCCCATTCACCTCAGCTAATGCAAATAAAGTATAAAAAGGCTTTCAATCCAGTAAGTGTTTAGAGGATGGCTGTCTGTCTGACAAGCAGAGCAACTCTAGCACTTCAGTACTAAAGAAATCCTGCAAATTAGTATTCCATCATCTACAAATCCAGCAACTTTGTGGGGAGCTTTTAGGAACATATTCCATGGTCGGTTGATGCATATTGGGCTAGAACCAAAAAGAGATTAAACACTGAAATGAGAAGCCTATGAAATAAGCTGGGATCCCTAGAAAATCAGTGCACAGCTTATTGTAAATTTGATTATGAATTTTTTAGCACTAAGTAGACAAAATTACTGTTAATCACATGTAAATTGAGATACTGGAACTAATCCACTGAAATTAGTGGGATTTCTGCCATTGATTTTCAAAAGAGCAGGATTGGGCCTGCTCTGAGAAAAGAAGGGGGGGTGGAAAATTAATGTCTTGAAGAAGGAAGACTTAGGCCAGGTCTCACTATCAAAATGATGGATGGCTCAGTAAGTAACCAAACCTCTACTCTGTTTCTCTCCCTCAAGAAAGCATCATTAGCTGAAAATCCATGCCAAGCTCAAGAACCACTTCTGTTAAAAAAAAAAAAAGAAAAGAAGGATAAAATTTGTTAGCATGATGTATTAATACCAAAAGTCAAAACCAGAAACTTGCTTACTGAAGGTGTGCTGATGAAATGTTTGGTAACTGGCACAAGGATAGAAATCCAGCCTGTAATGGGGTGTCAGTAGAAAGGTTGTATTTGCTGGAAGTGCTGCTGTGGGATGCTCTGGTGTTTTCTGCCTGCCATGATCAGATAGCATGGATAATTTGCAGAGACAGTGCAGCCTGAAGTCAGGTAACCATCTTTACCAGGGGCATAGGTTTATTAAGAATAGCTAATACGTCCAGGTAATGTAGGCAGAATCTCAGAATTAAACAAAAAATCAGCTGCATTTTAGAGAGAACAAATGCAAGCTAAAGAAAGAATTTCTTCACTATCTAGAATTCAGCTTTAGTTTGTATTTACTTATTGTGGCATTTGGGAATAAGAAGCATAGTTTATGAATCAATTATTGATGGTGCTGTAGTCCCCTCCATGGCAGGCCAGAATGCACAAATGGCCTTTGCACTTTTAAGGTACAACCATCCAATATTGATCACCATTTCCTGCACTGTTCAACCTCATGGACAAATCATTATTAGCTCACACGTATGGAAGCAGAGATTTCCTAATTCTCCTTTCCCCTTTTCCTGGACTCAGAACAACAACCAAGGGCAGAATGAGGAGAGAAGATAATAATCACTCTAAGCTGCCTCTGCACCATATTCTTAGGCTACTGGAGATCCTTGGCAAGAATTCATCTTGAGACTGGCTCTGCACTGCTCTAACTGAGCCCTCATTCCTGAGGACTCATTTGAACAACAACAGCCATCGGCCAAGGCTTACCAGTCACGCTGTTCCGTCTGTTTCCTCCTGTTGCGTATGCCAAAGCCTGATGGAAGTGTCTTTACCCAGCCTGAGAAATCCCTTACATAAGGTAAATTCTCCAGAGGACCTTTATGCATGATTTACAGCATCATTATGCTATCATGCAGCCATAAAACCCATAAAGGCCCAAGCACTGAAACCAAGGCTCACACAGATGTGTGCTTTCCTCTAACCGCTCCTGTGCCTCCAGAAAACGTGCAGCAGGAACTGCCTCTCCCTGCCTCTCCCTCCTCCACAACCAACACCACGCCCTGGCAGGTCACAGTGTGTTGCCAACCACATTGCATGTGATGCCCCTGAGAGAGAAGAGGGCTGAAGAGCTCCTGGCAGATGTGGGTGTACCTGTGATATGGCAAGGTGACAGAGGTTGCATCCAAGCACCATGGCTCTTCCCTTATCATCTGATGCTAGAAAGTTTTCTCTTGCCAGTGGATAAACCACTGCACAGTCTCAGCTGTCAAAAAGAGAAGCAGCCTGAGAGTCTTGGCAAACATGAATTAAACGCGACTGCTCGGGTACTGTGTTATGACAAGCATATTTCCATCCATTATTTTCAGCTATCCAACAAGAAATCATTTCAATATCACTGGCTAGCTCTATATACTCACTCATTTGAATATAATGACTTTGGTTTCATCTGAGGACTTAAAAGTCCTCTGGGCAAATTGGATATTTTTTTTTTAAATCTTTGTGAATTGAAAAATTTAGTAGCCATGGTTGATTTCCCATTTTGATGGGTACATTGCTTTCTTAGCTATCTCTCAGGCAGCGTATATCACCTGAAGTGTGAAGTTCTATAAGCACAAATTATTCCTGATACTAAGATGCCTTCTTTTTTTTCCCCTAATTAGTAAAGTTAATTTGATTTAAATGGCAGTTCTGCTGAGGCACTGGTATTTATTCCACTTTCAGTGCATGAACATTCTGAAAATGTTTTCAAAATATTAAGTGAAGCTATAAGTTTCCTGTGGTCAACCAAAAAATAACCCCCCAAAAATTATTACTTGAGCATATTATTCCCAAACATTTTTGAGAGGGCTTGCTTGGCTTTCTTTACACACTTTGATTTTTTAGGACTAATGACTTCTCTCATGTGGCAGAAAATTTCAAGTCTCAGCTATGAAGAACCGAGAAAAACATAAGCCTCTTTATGAGAAACATGTTATCCTAAGACAGTCTTTTTCAGTCTGGTGTTCTTGCAGACTCCTGTGGGTCCCAGCCCTCCTACTTTGGGGACTAGGAAGGGTAAGCAAAACCAGCATGCCCACTGCCAATAGGTTTTCATTTGCTGTGCAGAGATCCACATCTCCAGTGATAAATCCTTAAGGGTCCACAAATTGAAAAATGTTGAAAATCACCGCCCTAGGAATTGTGCTCGTACCTTGGAGCTATCTTTGCTAATTGGGCAGAGCTGACAAGCAGGTCCAATATGGTGAAGAGAGATCCCCAGATTATTAACAACATGATGGCATCTGGAAGTTTTGTAGAGCAATAGAGGCACAGCTCTAATCAAGCACTTTTTCAGCCTCTTGTATAGCCCATCTGTTCCAGATTTAGCATATTATATATAATGCCCTCAGCAACTGACTTTGATGTATGTTCAACTGTGAGACTTCTTTTGTAACTAACATAAAGAAATTATTGTTTATTATCTGCTAGGTCCTTAGAATGGAATCTCTGCAACAGTCACCAAAATAAATGATCTATGTTTTCAATATCTATGAAATATTGGTATCAGATGGAATTACTCTGTTATCTAAAGATCACTAAGTCATGGAGATTTTTTCTGGATTTCACTAGAATTCTAATCTTGGCCAAACTCTGCATAAGACAAAAGAGACATGTTAAACTTAGGGTACTGAGATTTTAGATGAAAAATGGGAAGCAATGTGGTGCAAACCTAACTATGTTTCTATTGACACAAAATGATTTATTGTAAATATTAGAACACATTTTATTGCAAAGTATTGAAGCAGCCTGGTCATTTTTATTCCCCTTTGCTTGGTGCAGCACAAAAAATGGGCAAGGGATGTGTCCTGGATAAATTCCAGTTTGGGAAGTTACATTTTGCTTGACCCTAAATGCACCTGGCAGTGCCAAAAAAGAAGGAAAAAAAGCCTCCAATCCTAAATCATTCTCTGTTGCTCTAATTCTTAATCAGTAGGCACATCTGATTTCCTTTAGTTTTGGGAGAAACAGATCTTTCTTTGCAGGGCTCTTTATTAACTTAAAATGCTTTCATTTTCTAAAATGAGAAACATTCTATAAATACAAAATAACTGCTTTGAGGAGCCTTTATTTATTTTTAAGCTAGCCTACACCTTCAGTACCTGATATTAGTGTAATACAATCTCCTTCTCTTCAAATTTGTTTTTGATGTTTTACTTAGTGAAAAGTTCCTTCCCTTGTCCTTCCTCAACCAGAATTTTCATGACATTCACAGAGGACTTGTCTGGATTAGGTGTGTGGCAAATTAGTCAGGATTTCAGTATTTGGTCCTTAGGACTGCCATGGCTCCTAATGGACATTTGCCAAAGCAGCTGCCAGGATGCCACCACACAAAGGTCAGGAGACCACCCCCAGGTTCCTGACAGTGGCCTCCAGAACCTGGTAGAGTGTTTTGCTGGTCCAGGGGCTGCTGAAGCCCATGAAGTGCTGAGCTCTGTGGACTGGGAATGCCTGTTTAAGGTGAGGCTTCAGCAAGGGTATTTCTTTGTGTAGCTGTGTCAGGAAATTTTTCCCTTAAGCTTTTGACAGGAAGGCTGAATTGCTGTGATCTCTCATGTTGCTCCCCACAATATCCATCCATGTTCCTGTCACAGTGCAAGGAGAAGGTGACAAAGGAGTGTGAGGACTACATGCCACATGGTATCAAGGGCCCATCCAGGCCACCAGGCCATGCACACATGCTGTGGGGACATGGAGGTGTCACAGAGGAGCACACAGCCCCAGCACTGTACGGGGCACTCGCCAGGGTGCTTTCAGCAGCTCTCACAGATTTGTCTTCTTAACACCAATGGTTGTCAAATGGAGATTAAAATAAACTGTTGTTCATATTTCTACAGGATGAGGGCTAGCAAGTCTTAGGACTAGAGTGCCCTTCCAAGCTTCCTTTAGATCCAGTTTTAATTTCCCTGAAGCTAAATCACATTAACATATCTCCATGTTTTTTCCTTAGTGATGCAATCCAACGACTTTATTGAAACTTAAAAAACAAGAATAAATTATGCACTCACTGCTTAGTTTTTGTGTGTGTGTGTTTTTATTTTTTTATTGGTTTTTTTTGCGTGTGTGTTTTATTTTGTGTGTTTACAGTTAAAGCAGAGCAGCTTTGCACTGGAAGAAGTCACTGAGTCACTCACTATGTTGAGTACATTCATTTGGAGATAATAGACTTTAAAATTGCCCAGTTTTGATTTACAGACGTAAATTAGTAATAAAAATCTCTAATTACTTTAAATACTTTGCTTTGATAATTAAATTGTAAAAGGGGCTATAAATGGATGGGAAGAAGAGAATATGTTCCCGTTAATATTTATGCATTTTTCTGGCATCAGTTATCTCCCTGTAAATTTTTTGAATACAGGACAGGACCTGATAAAATTCTTGTCTTTCATGAAGAAACTCTGTGTGTCTCCCATTTAAACCATCTAAACAACATCAACACTTAAAGCACATAAAAATACATATTCAGTTTCTTCCTTATCATACTTCTTTGATTTCTGAAGAGAGAAATCAAAGGCTTTTTCTAAATAGGGAAAAAGAAAAAAAATAACTTAGATTGGTTTTAAAATATCCTGGACTGGGTGACAAAATGAGATTCTTTGCAGACCAATAAATATGTCAGATATTAATTCATGGATTTATAAAAAAGAACAGTACAAAAATGTATGAATAGTCTTGTATCTCATTTCTTTATGCTCTAAGTTTATAAATTAATATTGCCCCAAAGTTCAAGAAAACTACAATAAAGATATACTCAGACTGCTGACAGTTTCTGAGAGAAACTTGCAAAGATCAGTATCATAGGTTTTGATGTGAGGAAGGATTTTGCAAAGAGATAGTATCGACTTCTAAGCATCCTCTCCATGGGCAGTGGCAAAACAAGAACAGAAATTGCTTATGACATGCCTTAAAGCTCAGCAAGGTTTTGAAGGGATCTGTTCATTTGAAACAAAGCAAAAAAAATCACTAATTGATTTTTTTACACCAACATAAAAATATTTTATATTTTTGGAGTTTTTTGCACTAGGTGTTTTATTCAGTGGTTGAGTACCAAACAAACCAAGATAAATTAAGTCATTCACTCTCAGGAACTTCATAAGTGAAGTGGTACAGTGTTGGTGATAACCAGCTAGTCTTACACACAGTGCATTTGCTTGCTTTTGTAGGAAGATCACAAAAAGAGACAATTTTATCCAGTTCACTAATTAAATTAACAAGTTGAGTGAGTGCACATTAATAATACATAAATGAGATGCTTTTCACCTCCATCATGACAAAATTTTATGAGCTTTTAAGTATTTATTATGGTGGAGTCTCACTATGAAATATAGCTCATAGGACTCAATGTCAAATTTAGGGCTCTGGTTTCCACCCAGGTTCCTCCAGTCCTAATTGATGCCAATGACAATTCCCATGCATGCTATTAGTTAAATAACACTGTGTAAAATATCCCATAGTAGAGTGGTGGAGTGCTGGAATTGTCTCCGATGTATAAGTGTGTATCAATAGTTGAATCCTCTTTATATTGCTGGATCTAGCAGAGCACCGTATAAGTACATCCTGGCTGGCTGAAACAGAATGTCTCTCTAGCCCAGTAGCTTGTGATTAAGAAAGCCAAATAGGGGATGCTTAGGGAAACAGCACAAGAAAGTGTGAAGGATTCAAATGGTGTTTGTGCTGGGTTACGCTCTTAAACTCAGACATGGTGGTCTGGGGTTGCTTGGTTCCTTAGTGTCCACGTGGCCTCCTACAAAGTCAGCAGAAATAGTACCATATGGGCTGAGGCTGCATCTCACTCCTGTTTTGGTTGAAAGTGGTAATCAGATTTTTACAGAATTTCCAGTTGTCTCCTTTTACCATCTACTGGTTTGATTTGCAGTGTGGCTTTGGATTTCTTTGAGAGCAAACTAAATAAGAAACTCCCCTCCTGGTTTGTATTAGATGCCCTCAAAACCCAGATGGAGTCACGAGGCTACAAATAACTGACTGGTGCTTTGAATGACTTTGAAATGCAGGCATGATAAGGAAGTTTAACCCAGAGGACCAAGCTGAATCTAACCTGAAATAAAATCCTGTAATTGTACATAGTGTAAATGCAGAGACTTCAATACCGATCTCTCAGGCTATGACTGAGAGGGCAAAGCTGCAATTTTTTCTTGAACTACTGAGCTGCAAATCAGGCTCTTTCCACTATCTTTGTTGAAAGAGACTTCAGCATAAGGAACTCCATAAAACCTGGTACTGATGGGAATTCATGAACCCATGTAGCAGCAGTTAATATTAAACAATATTACCTACATATCCATCTCTCAGACATAATTTTAGAAGCTGCCATCTTCTTGTTCACTGAAATAAAAATTTAGCTAAGAAGTATAAAGCAACTAAATGAAAAAGGACAAAGCTCTTTTTTTCTCTCATATTGCTCTACACAGTTTACCAATTAGTTCCTTTGACATTGAATTTATTGAAATCCTGGGTACTTTCAGTGATAATAATGAGTCAACTGACAAAATTAGATGAAATAGTATTTATACAGCAGTGCAGTGGGTTTCAGGTACTGGTTATTACCTAGTAACCTGCTTCAGAGAGGAGGGAAAAAAAAACACAGCAAAGAGGGGCTGCCCAGTTACAGAGTGGCTGCAGAGTCCCCTTTCTGTGATGTGTAGTCACACCCTGGACCTCAGAATTCCCCAGTGTGGCATCTGGCACATGTGGGAGGGTGTATTTACAGGCACACTGGCACATTACCATCTAGGAACCAGCTGATAATGCAGGATGTATTGTAAGCTCCTGTTGCTCTGAGCAGCAGAACTAGCTGCCTGGCTTAGGGAATTGTAGGGCACCAATCACTGTAGAATCTAAGTGCCAATAATGCTTAACATTTATTTTACACTTTACAGAGTTAAAGTGCTGTAGGAACATTAGCTAATTAATAATTGCATCTCCCTTGTGAGGTGGGTCGGTTGGTAAGTATTAGTCCCATGTTACAGATAGGAAAACTGAGATGTGGTGTTTTCCCCTTTTATTTCTCTATTGTATTCTCTAAAGCTCCGGACACTCTCTAGAGGAGTTTGCTGCAAGTTACTTGCCCAAAGTCACTACTCAAGTTGGGGTCCTGAACAGTAGTGTAAAATTTGACTCCAGGTTCCTTCTCTCTTGCTCAACCCTCCGCACACAACACAGCCTGTTTCTGGATGGTAAGGAGACTGTTACGTTGCACACACACACCAAAAAGCAAACCAGTCAGAGATGGAGCAACAAACCCAGTGCTCTGACAGATCTGCTCAGTCCAGAACTCCAAACAACTAATCTGGGTACTCTGCTACCTCTACTACAGGTTTCCCATACAGCACCAGAAATAGGGTAGATCTGCAATGCCTTTTGAACAGGCATCCAGAGGCAACTAAAGAACCTTTCAAGAAATGTGAGCTGTGCTTCTCGATTAACCTACTGTTTGGGAAGTCCAGAGGATTGGGATACCTGAAAACTCAATAATATTTGTCAAATCTTTCCATACCATTCAGCATTCAAGTCACTGGAAGTGGCCCTGAAGTCCAAACACTGATTTTGTTGCATGAATACATGTTCTAACAGAAATCAGATTTCCTTTGAGCTAGGGGTTTTTTTGGGGAACAGCTGTCAGGGTCTTGCAAGAACTTGCTAGAATAACCAACACCTTCTCCATGTTTGGTGTTGTTGAAAGAAAAAGTAATCCATCCTTTGACAGTAAATGCAGAATCCCTTTACTTTGACTTGTCTGGGTTATGTTTGGAATTGGGAAAGGATCGGTCCTAAGAACTTAGCGATCATAAATCAGGTTGCCAAATAATCTGATGATTACTGGGTTATTATTTGCTAGTCACCTTTTGGTAAGCCCACATAGTACTTTCAGCCTTACCTTGCAGTTGTCTGCACTGAAATCATGATTTAGCTTTTTTCTTTCTTAGCTGTGAGCCTGATCTAATCACATGGTTCTAAGAGTTGATGTTTTAAGAAACCCCCAGGATTCACAAGACCCGGCAATTTCAAAATGCAATTCATAAAGCTAATTGCAATTCTTCATGTAAGTAGAACTAATTATGTCTATGTACTTGACCTTTAAACACCAGTTTTGTTTTCTCTATGAGACTTTTGTGGTTTTAATTTCTTCACCTCTCTGTTTATTGTTCTTAATCAAATTGTGCCCTCAAGTGATTAAGAACTCAAATTAAGGTTAGATTTTTCTTTAAGTATGTGATGGAAAGAAGAGGGTTAATGCAAACACTTTCAAGGCAGTATTTAAAATATTTAAGTTATTAGTTTGGCTGATTTAAATACTTCTTCAAAGTGCTAATAAAACAAATATTGTATTATGCTAGTAGACAAAATCCAATGAGGAGAGTTTCCCTATAAAATTGTTATAGATAATGTAATAGCAAGGTGCCTTCCCTAATTAAGCAAGGTGTAAATCAAAAATATATAATGAAGAGTGCACTTGATTTTTAAAATCACTTTAAATAAGATGAAGTCTAATCAGTAGCATAGGCAAGATTATAAAAAATTAATTTAACAGTGCTCTGGCAGCAGCCTTTGAAAAACCACTTCTGGTAACCTTCCCTGGCATTCACTAAGTATTGGCAGCCTTGGCAAACTGGCAGGAAAGAAGATGCAGAAATTATCTAATTTAAACGTCTGAATCATTGTGTGTTGGTTCCGCCAATCTTTGCGCCCTACCCTTGGGTTCTCCTGCACCGTCCATCACTGCTGTACTGGGGATTGGGCTGGTGCCTCCAGCTAATGAATCCTGCATTGCCTCCCCTCCTGTCATCTCACCTATCAAGATGGAAATGCAAAATACTGTGCGTGTGTCTCATCCTGCCTCTTACCATCAGCGTAACCGTGAAGCAGTGTCAAAAAGGGGGAGGCTTGGATGGATGGATGGGCTTGGGCTGCTCTCCCTCCTGACCTGCTGCCTCTACTGGAAAGCTGACACCACTCGCTGTGGGCAAGTTGTAATATGGTTTGTTTAAGAGGGTAAATCATGCTTTTATCACTGGAAATAAGATGTGGTGGAGACACGTTGTCATGGTTACTTAGCCATTTCCCCAGAGTCACAACACCAGTGTCCCAGAGGGGACATAATTCTATTTCATGCATATGCATGAGGCTAGCAGGTGCTTTGGCACTTTAATTATATATTTTTTAAATGGCTAACTGTAAAATTGTGACAGAAACACAGAATAAAAAGGATAAGAAATGGACTTGGAAAGCAGGCAATAGATTGTTAGAAAAAGGAAAAAAAGGTCCAAGTTTCTGAAGGCCAATGTCAGAATTTAAAATAAATAAATATATTTCCTAATTATTTAGGAAAGTCAAAGAGATACCAAAAGTCAAAATCTCCAGGTGGGAGAATATGTGAAACTTCACAGAATTGATTTCTTCTATGCATTTTTTTCTATAGGAAAGCTGCTCAGCTCTTGGGAATGGCAACAAGAATGGGAGTAAGAAAGACAAGATTTAATAAAATATTAATAACTCTTAAATAATTCAGAAAACCCCCCCAAACAACAATAAAACATGTAACTACTAAAAATACTGGCAAATGATTAGTATCATCAGATGACTCCTTTCATGCCTGTTCAAGACCTTTTGTAAGTTAGTGCACTTCGTTTCGCTGCTGTCTCCCCACGTTACTCATGACCCACCAGCTCCTGCTGTACCAGGTGTTAATTATTGTCCTTCAGGTTTTTTAGCTTAGTACAATAGAAAGTACAGCTTTAAGTAAAAATAACCTGTAAATATGAGGATTTCCCAAAATATCTTCAGATATGTCAGCTGCTGTGTAATTACGGTGTATTCAAATATTATACAAGTCTGTGTATGTTTTTAGAGGTAACTGATATTTAAACATTGGCTAATGTGTCCAACAGTAAGACGAAATCACAAAATCTGTAAAACCTCTGAATACTCATAGCTGTTGGACATAAATGTTCAGGCTGAAATAACAAACCTTTACAACTAGTTTGCCTTGTATGTGTCTCCTACCACAGAAACACAGCTGAAGGGATGTTTTGGACTGGATCAAAGATTTCTGGAGTTGACAGGAATAAACCTATTCACAGAAGCTGAATAAGCCATGAAGAATTTTTCTGAGAAGTGTCCCATGTCTTTTTACTGTACCTCTTATAGAGGGTTGGGTAACCATTATTTAATGAATATGTCAAAACTTCAAACTTATCTTTTATTTGGTAGGATTGAAAATTAGTCTGCTCACTATTTTTGTGAGTGACTTCAAGTCAGATGAGGAATTATTTTGTTTTGAGGACATTCACTTGGGATTTGAGACAGTTTTATTCTGTTACTTGGATATATAGAGACACATGACCTGTCTCTCTCTTCCTCTCCATTTCTTCTTCTTCCAACTTATTTTTGCCAAAATTGGTATGCTTCCAGGAAGTACTTTCCTTTTGACAGAAAACCACATGCAAGTGAGTGATTTTTCAGATCTTTTAACTCAATCTGGTTTTATGTTCTTGAGCATCTTTTTTTAAGAGAATCATATCAGGCTCTGCTTTCATGGGCATTTCCCAGCTCCTAAGCAAAAGGAAGTGGTGGCTTTTGTACATTGCTGGAATGGGCTGTTAGATTTGGCACAGAACCATCTGATGCTGGTTCATGCCTGAGCTGCTCAGGTGCTACCTCTCTGTAGATATGACTTTAAATTCAACCTCATAAAGTCTTTTAAAAATCTGAGGTACAAGTGAAGAGTTTTGCAGGAGCAAAAGTGAAGCTAACTGCAGCACTATGCTCTCCTATAGCTGAAAACTTGAAATAAATAAAAATAGGGGAAAATAGTCAGAAAAATATCTAGGAAGTTCATATTCTACTCCCCTGTCTTTGTGGCATCTTGCCCTGTTTATTCCACCTCTGACATGGGCTTAAGAATCTCTGCTGAAAGAAATACTGCAACCTCAATGAGCAATTTCTCCCATGTCATTACAGTCCTGATTAGAAAGGATTCCTAAAGTCAAGACTGTTTCTATTATTAAACTTATTCACCACAGATGTGGCAGAGCATTCTTGTGCCCTGTAATAACCTTTTACATATCTGAGGACTGGTGTTAAATCCATTCTCAGCCTTTTCTTCCTTAGATTAAACAATCCTGTATTTTAAAATCTTTCTTCCAAAGTCACCTTTTGCTCACCCCTTTCCTCCTCTTTGTTGGTTTTTTTGGTTCTTTTTCAAAGTTACCTCCCCTGTCCCTACCCAAGGCTATACACAGCATTTCAGCCAAGACATCAATTCTGAGAAGAGATAGAAGATTAATTTGTAGCAGAAGAAATAGGATTTTGGTAAAAATCACGCTGAAGACTTACATGGCACTTGCCATGTCATCCACTGCACTGCACTGAAGCAACCTTTACAGGATTTCATGATAAATACTTTTGTTTTGATCATAAACCACTGTAATTGCAATGCAAAAAATTTCTCTATCTTCCCTATAATCCCTTCTATCAGGTAGAAGAGTGTCAAAACCTTGCGAAAGTCAAGGTGCGTATCACCTACAGATTCCCATTACCCACAAGGCCCATTACACAGCCAGGAATGAAAATAAGGCTCATTTGACATAGTATGATACATAAATATTGATTTCCAGATGCTTTACTTCTTACAGAATTTTTCCGAGGATTGAAGTTAATTTGACTTCTTCTGTAACTCAATTCCTCCTTTTGCTTAAAAAAAAAGCACAATATTGTGCTTTTCTAGCTATCTAGTTCTTGCTTCCCTCTCCACGGGTTCCCAGGAAGACTACTAATGACTCTGAGAGAGCTTCAGACAGTCCTCTAAGTATCCCATACAAAATTCATCAGACTCAAAGGATTTTTTTAAAAAATGAAGTTAAATGAATATCCTTTACCCATTCTTGCCCTTTTCTGGGGAAAAGTCTTTTTTTGTTTCTGATTTTAATCATGCCAGCTGCATGCTTACAACTGGCCTTGCAATTGATGAGGATGCAGGAACCCCACTTCACACACAGGCCTTCTCTGCATCTTTTTTGTGACTATTTTGTCTCATGATTGTTTAGTTGACACTGCTCTTGGCTTACCTCTTACTCCCAATACACATGAAGAATGATTTTTTCTTACCCTTGGTGCAGCCACCTAATAATGGTTCAGTCCACATTCCAATGTTTCTTATTTTGTCCTTACATGTTCCTGATAATCTTTCATACTCAGTCCATAGTTTCTGAGCATGGCTTCTTCCTTCTGTGGACCCCATACACATGCTGGTCAGTCTGTCTCCTGCTGCAGGGACTTTCCAGCACTGTCAAAGCCCCCTTGCTACCACTGAAATCTGCTCTCTCTGATCAGTTCCGTGGCCAATTGCTGTGGCCCTCCAACCATGAAAGTACCTGAGGTCTTTTCCTCTATAATTACTATCTGTAAAATTTTCAGGTGGTTTTAGTCCTCTCTACATGCCAGGCTTCCAGCAAGTAAATGGATCCAAGCTGAGGCAACACCTCTCCTGTTTTCTCCTTGCCTGCTCTCCCTTTCATATTACTTTTCAAGTCATGCCAATTATCCCACCAAGACTCTGTTATGCCAATTAAGTCATAATTTTGATCTTGTATTAAGACTTCTAGCTCCACCTGTTTATCCTAAATATTTCTTCCATTAGTATACAGACTTCTAAAGTATTCAGTGGACTGATTCACTACTCCCCGTGTCTCTCCTGTGACCCTATTTGAATACCAACATCACTGAAATTTTAGGTCCCCATCAGGCTGCTCTTGTTTATGTTAACTTTCTTTTTTTCCTAGACAACCCCTCCCTCAATCCTACTTTAAAGCTTTTCTAACTAGGTTAGCAGTTTTCTGGATCAACAGCATGGAGCCAGTGCAGTAGGAAAACCTGAACACCTTTCAGTAGCATCACAGGCTATGGCAGACAGCACCCCTTCCTCCCTACACCTGCTTCCCTGACACAGCAAACAGCAAACCTCCTCTCTTCCCATCAGAAGAGGGTCATCAACTTTCTCAGTTATTCCTTGTTTTGGAGGAGGGCTGGCTGCAAATCTCATATCTAGAGACGGGTGTGTGATTTTTCCTTAGCACTAGGATTAAAATATTGTTTGCTCCCTGGAAAACATGCCTGTTCTTGATTTCCACATCTGCCTCAGGAAGGAGCCAACTGCATCCCTACCTGTGGGGAAGCTGTTTCCTTCTCCACTGATGGTGCTGCTCCCTGCTCTAGGCAGTCAGTCTCTTTGGGCCTAGAGGTATCCTCACACACTGTGTCCTTGGGCCCTCCTGACTACTTTCCCTGAAGCTCCCTGGCTTGCCACCAAAGAGACCCATGGATACAGGCACCTCTCCTGCCTTCCCCACTAGAAGGGAGAGAGAGGCCTCATTCCTTGTCAGTCCAACCCAATACAGGGTCTGAGTCATCCAGGATCAGCATTCCCCACCTGAGGTGTACCTTCCTGGTGCAGACCAAAGTCAAAGCTTGCTGTAACGTACAGGTACAGCCAGACTGAGCTCACTCCACCCTTAAACTGAGAAGCAGAGAGCTGCTCTTCTCTGGGAACAGGCTGGATGCTCCAGGGGGTATCTTCTTTTCATGGCCGTCAGCATCAGCCTGGGCACAAACCCACAACGAGATATCTTCAGCCAGTCCTTTAAATATCCTATACAAAATTCATCATACCCAGAGGACTTGAAAACACCAGAGTAGGGAGCTTTACAGCTTTCACATCATAGCTAGCTCATCAAGCTGACCTGCTTGGAGTCCAGGCAATGCGAGTGCATGTCCCACTGCTTCTCTTCAGGCAGGCATGTTTTAAAAGTACTCTTCTGCCTCATTTTTGTAAATGTAGAAGACGGCAGTCCTGCCACCACAGCCAGTCATGTGATTCCCCCCCCCCTCCAACTATGTTATGTTTTAATGAAGGAACATTTTGTTTAGCATGCGAACTGGTAAAAATCTCAAATCATAGGAAAACATACAATAGTTGCATTTTGTTAAAAACAATGAGTGCCCACTAGGAAAACACTGGAAGAATGAAACCCTCTTCCTTTTCCTGTTGACTATGTGTGCTTTGCTTTCAGGCAAAATGGCATTTCCCTCCAAGACCTGAATCACCATTCTTTCCTAGCACTTGCTTTCAACATAACTTCCCAAGTTATTGTTATTCCTCTTATTGATTATTAGTGCAAATACACATAAAGCTTATACCAGCATGCAGCTCCTCCAAAGACAGTGCAAATGTCCTCACAAGAAATCTGATCGCTGACTCATAAAGGTAGGGGAAAGTGTGAAGAACTAGCAATAATAACTGTGGTACCAAATATTGTAGTCTATGCACCTGTTTATCTGAATATGTTATTTTATACAGAATGGGGAATTTCAAACATTGTAGTTACTGCTGGATCTGAGTTGGACAGATCAAAGTGATAATTATCATGTTCTAGAAATGCTTATTTTTGATGATGAGGTTTTTTAAGCCTATAACAACACACAGCTCCAATTGCAAAAGCTTAAAATTGCCTCTTCAGTAGAAGCAGGGCTTTGATTTCATCTAATTTGACCCTTCCACTGCACTTATAAGTGCACTCCAGTGTGGCTAGAGATAAAAACTTTGAAATTTAAATGTGCAACTTGCAGCTGAGGTTGAATTTGTGAGCTAGGACATAGAGTACCTTTTGATGAGCAGCAGTTTTCATTACAGCTGTCAGAAAATACCTCCCCATTAGGAAGCGATGAGTACATTTAATTCAAGTCCAACCCTTCCAACATCATCACTTGCAGACACTCTTCTGCTCTGTGAGTGAGGTTCTAATAATACATTGAGCCATGTGGGACACACCAGGGTGATTAATGCTTGGATGTGAACATGTACTGCACAGAGTATATATTTCCCCCTTAAATGAATATATCTGGTTTTCATTGATATTGAGGTAGATTTGCTCTGTACTTGCTCACATGAGGAAGCCTAGAACTGTGGGATCTATCATTCAGTAATAGCTCCTGATAACACTAACACTTGGAACATGGCAAAGTAAAAAATGTGAATTCATAATCACTTTTAATAAACTGGGGTAATTAGTCAGTTGAAATGCAATAGAAAGTGACAGCCTGTGACACATAAAAGACTGCAGACTGACAAAGACAGAGCTATTCTTCATTGCACTAACATCCGTTTCTTCATCAACATTGAATTTTTTCAGTCTCTTGGCATTTCAATTACATTATAAAATGAAGGGCTAAAATCCTGTCTCTGCATTTTTTCCTCTCCTCTTTGAAACTAAAGTAAAGAAAAGAGAAGAGAATAAAAGAGAAAAAACCCTCTCCTCAATTTACTTCTGTATCCCCTGAAATTATGTCCGTGGGCCACGGCATCCACAGTACCTGTGGCACATGCAGGAAAAGGTGTTCAAGCCTTGACTTCATCACAGTGCTGCTGGGACTGTGAAATCCCACCTAAGGGAACTGCCTGGAAGACAGTGAAAATGGAGCAAAATAGCTAAAAACCCCAGCAAAAACCTTTATGACTAAAACAAATGTAACCATGAAACTGAGGATGCTTTCAACACTCCTTTGCTTTTTGCTGGCATCATCAGTATTTCCCTCTGCATCCCCAGTGCACAGCACCTAAGGAGTGTCTAATGGGCCAGCTGGGCAACTCATTTCTGACAGAAGGGGATGTCATGTTTCCACCTCAGCTGCTCCCCCTTTCCCCAGTGCTTCCATCCTTTGTTGGGCTGCAGGACGCTGGGAGCCGGGATAGGCGGCACAGTCGGCAGGGCAGTGCCCTCACTCACCAGGGATGCAGTCTCATGGTGCTCCATCAGAGCAGGGCCACCTTCCAGCTCACCTTTTGGGAGCAGCAGTGAGTCAGATGGCTCTGCCCAAAATATTCCCAGTTCTTAGTTCCCTCTTCTTCATAATGGTTCTCATCTGGGGACATGAGTGGTGCTGCCTTTTAAATGGATATGATGAGCAGCTACATTTATGTCATTTCAGCATTTGGTGTGGTTAAACCTGTATAGAGAGAAGCAATATCTTGTATTGGATCACTTGGGACAACAGCCAGAAACAGACCAGATTCCAGGCACAGGAGTCCTTCCTTGGGATTGAAACAGCCTCACTCAGCACCTTGGATCAGCCTAGTGACCAGAGCACTGCTACTCTTCCCACTCTTTGGTTTCTCTGGAAATCTTAACCATAGGCCTCCTGCAGAGGAAAAGAAAGTACTTTTACATGAAGAATAAATGACATTTAAATCCTCTTTTTAAATGACATATGGGCATTTTGCTGTGCAAAGCCTCAGCTTGTTGGCTGGTGAAAGATCAATGACTTACCTCCCAGGCATGCTATTTTGTTAATTTTTGTATATTGTTTTGAGAGGCTCAGATGGAAGGCACTAAGGTTGAGCTGTATAATTTTCTCAGAAGCCTCATGGTCTCATTTGGTTCATTTATATGTCAAAGCAGCTTTTAATTTCTCAGTTGTGGGGCTCAAGTCTTAAAATATACTAGCAGCCAGAAGGTCCCCTTTAAGTACCTGGATGAAAGGGTCAGGTTTTCAACTGTTTCTGGTCTCCTGCAGTTCCTATTGTTTTAATAGAGGTGCGCTGTTCAAAAAACTTAGCTCCCAGCTGTAGGCATGAGCACTTCTACTGCTGTTAATACTTCACAGAACAGTCACTACTTCTATCACCTCAGTGAAAAATGGATCTAGAGGGGATTCGTAGCCTAACTAGCATCCATGGAAAAATGGTGATGATCTGAACTGCCTCCACTGCCTACCTTTGAGTCTTATTTTCAGTGAAAAAGAAGCAATCTTTGCAGAAGTGAAATAAGCAACCATATATTTTGAATAGATCTTACAATTCTCAGAGATGGGAAAAGGCAAAAATATGTTAGCAGCATTATGGAATTATTCATTTGTGAACAGTTTTATAAAAAGTATTGCTCTGAGGTGTTCCTGTCAGTTCTTCCATCTGTCCCTGAGGTGCTCTGCAGAAGGTGCAACCTGAGCACTGTGACAGGTTGCTGAAGGCACCTCTTATCTTTTCCACTCTCTAGCTGGACTTCTTATGTCTGGTATCTTCCTTCTATTGATAGTAAAGTGTTTTTTGATAACTAGGTAAATCAAAATTCTGAATTTTAAGTAGTCAGGGATATGAACTTGAACCTATACTTATACATTTGAAATTCATTGCCTAGATGTGCCTTTTTTTCCAGTAAAATTTACCTGTATGAGTTAGTCTTTCAAAAGAGTCATGAACAGATTGGATCTGAAGTGCAGGCCAGTCCCTCAAGTGGCATGAAGTATTGACTCATCACAGTGGGCATCAACACTGGTGAAACTAAATCATTTTGCACCAGCTGAGGGCTCTGCATCTTTTTTTTTTTTTTTTTTTTTTAACTCATAGAACTTTTCACAGATAAGGCTTTATTCTCACCTTGTTCAGCCAGCAATATTCATGGTCAGAAATACAGTGTTCCTCTGCCAGGTCACTACAGAAGTGAGATAAATGAGCAGATGAGGATGAAGTCTTAATCATGGTTTACTTTTAACCCTTAGATTTTGTTCATTACCTATTGAGTTACTCATTCTAGCAAATCACCTTGGCTCTGGCAGAAAATACAAGGGAAATAAACTGGAGGCTGTTTTCACCTTAAGCGGCCAAGTGGTTAAAGGACTGGCATGCAAACAGCTCTGCTGCACCTATGCTGTATTATGAAGTCCAGTGGGATTCAGCTTTAATCTTGAGAGGGAGTGTGAGGGGTTTGTTTTTCACAGGGGTTTTAGCCTACAGTTAAGTGCAAACACCTGCTGAAGTACTGGTAATTAGTAGGTAATTAGTAGCTAATGTTCTTAGAATTTAAAAAGAAAAGCTTACATAAGTAATTACTTACTATTTCTTATAATGTGCTGCTTTTCCTGAGATTTCATATCCCCAGAACATTTGCCAAGTTCCTAGGTTCCTCAACATACTAAATTGTTTATTAATTACACACGTATATTGCTTGTAGAAAAAATAAAATGCATTAAAAGGCTGGAAACAGGAGTGAGTTATCTTTTAAATTACAGCACAAGACTCATTGGAAATGACAGAATTCACAGAGGATAACAGCTTTAGGAGGAGCATTAATTTGAGGCTGGGGGAGGAAGATGGTGGTGGCTGGAGCAGAGAAAGCAACAGCTGGGTAGCCCTGAATGAGTTACTTTTGCTTGGATAGGGGATAGAGAGACACGAAGTGAGAAGCAGCCTTTGTGGTGAGTGTTTTGCTCAGGCCAGTAAATGTATAGCACAGCTGTGGACCCCCTGGTTTCATGCTTTCCCAGCTCTATTCACACATTTCAGGTGTGCTACAAGTTAGGGGCTTCTCTGACTCCACAGCAAAGTGGTTTGCATTGTATTTCCTCTTTTGTAGAAAGATCACTTCTGGATCAATGGAAGAGCTAAAGCATCTGCCTTGTCAAACTCTTTGTGCAGTCAGTACTCACCATTTTCATACATAAGAACTCTTTAGGAAAAGCTTTTCTACATATTTTAGACGAGGACTCAGAGATGATGCAGCTCTTGAGGCTATAATGGCACTTACCAGCTGCCAGCCTTGCCCTTGTATGGGACATGCTTTATACAGAGGCAGAAGAGCAGAGTGCCTGCTGAGTCCCCAGCTGGGTGATGCTCATCATGTGTCCTCGTGTAGGACCCTGCTTGCAGCTCAGCAAGAGCCCCTTCCTCTGCGGGAGTGGGGTACACACCTCCTGTTCTCCGATGATGATTCTCCTTCAAGGTGCAGGGCAGGGAAAAGCAGGTTTAGTAACACCGGGGACCATGCAAAGGCAAATGGGAGTTCTACAGAGTAGTCCTTGCAGGGAAGAGGTTGAATGTCACCCTCTGAGCTCCTGCACTGGGGCAACACAAAGCCCTGAGCTCTGCCATCTTCCCTGAAGTTGTGCTGTGCAGCAAGGCCGAGGGGACAGCAGAGCTCTCTCAGGATCTTCTCATGTAGGACAGGGATTTCTGGGAGAGCTGATATTGGAAAACCTCCCTGACTCTCAAGGAAGTTCATCAGTTTGAAGGAGCAGTCTTCCAGACAATGGCCCTGGTGATGGTGGGGAATGGTTCTGGAGATAACTTCCTTTATCCTGTTTCACCCTACTTCACTTAGGACTTCCTAAACTGAGAGCTTGTGGGGCAGTCTGAACACGGCTGTGATGTTTTAACAGAATGGTGATTCAATTGAAAATGGAGCTACTCTTTAAAGATAAATCATGAGCTGAAGTCCTTCTTTTATTGTTACTATTCACTGTTCTTTTGTTTTTTTTAGCTTGGCAGTGAATAAGAAAAAACAAACAAACATTCACAAATTGGACTAATTGAGATGAAAGCTGCTGGTAGGCACCAACTTAGCATACAGCTTGGGCTTCCTCAGGGTTTTAGGTCCTCCAGCATTCTTATTATTCTTTTCCAATCAATTAAGCTGAATGCAAATGGCAAAAAGTGAAATTAAAAGAGAAAAAAAACAACCCCAAACCAAAGGGGAAAATTACTTCCAAAAACCCACCCAAAAAACAACACCACCCCAGGGTGGGGAAGAGTTGGCTGTTTCAACCATACATAGCTCTTAAGAAAAACACCCACATTTTCATGCAGAGTTCTAATACTAGCTGACTAATCTCTTTGAGGTGTTCACCTTGGAAGGCTCCAAACCCAGCTGTATCTTAATAACAACTAATATCAACTCTCACACACAGGCAGCAATTCTCTGAGGAGGTGCATAAGTGCTAGGGCAGCATTTGTTTCCTGAACAACGGGTCTGCTTTCTCCTGGTGAAGACCAGCCCAGCAGAATCATAGAATCACAGAATTGTTTGGGTTGGATAAAAACTCTACGATCATTGAGTCTAACTATTACCCCAGCACTGCCAAGTCCACCACTAAGTCATGTCTCTAATTTGCTGTAGATTCATACACCATTTACCACAAGTCAAGATTTCCTGAACTGCAAACAGTATTGCCTGTCAGGACAAATAAAACCCCTGAATGAAGGCATCTGGGGTGATGAAGGTATTTGTCCTTGCAAATGCCTTATGAAAGAGTGGCTTTGTGTCTCTCACAGTGTTCCTTTCAGTGAAAAAGTGCTAGCTTCATTTTTTAATTAAAAATAGTGCATGGTTCATATTTACATGGTAATGATTTGTAAAAGTATTTATGTTTCCTAAATAAGCAGTAATTAAAAAAATTAAACAGCAAATCTGTGGCCCTTTAGGAGCTATTTCCTGCCACTGTGCTATGCACCAGGGATGTGTGAGGCTTCCCAGTCATAGCTGGGGACCAAAGCAGATTATTTGCTTCAAAGGCCTCGGTCTGTACATTCAAAATACAAAGCACCATCCCTATGCTTTAGTATCATTAGTGGTGTAGGACTGAGAAAGGAGTTGTTGTAATTACTTTAAAAGGAAAAAAAATTATCCCTCAGCCTATTTTAATTCCTCATTCTTACAGAATGTTTTGCTCAGAAGGAGAAGCTAAGTCACTATGGAAGGAGGTATGGTAAGAATATTGACACGGGAGGATAGTTTCATATTCCTTGAGTTGCAATGGAAAACTTCTTGAAAGAACACAGAAATACCACACAGCAGCTTAAAAAAGGAAGAGCAATTAATTCAAATAATTTTGAACACAAATTGGCTTTAAAGCACAAACGCAATTTGGCCAGGACATTGGATTAATGGATCTTGCCAAAAGGTTTATGGCATTAAATCATCTAATCTAGCCATGCTTTCAGACCTGAACAAAAAACCAATTCTGTAACTCAGTCTCCTCTGTGAGCCCACTCCATGTGCCCTGGGGCTCCTACTGCAATCTTATTTAGCTTTTCCATAAAAACCTACCTTGAATTGACATCGTATTTTTACTGTTTCTCCAGCATGTACTTAAGATGTGTCTCACCATGAGGACTGAATTCAGCTGCCTAATCAGAAGTTTCAAATGCTATTTTTGATGCCCCATGGTGGCCAAGACATCCACCAGGGCTGGCAGATGTAGCACATCCCTGAGGGAAGGCTCATGGCTTTCTGGACCAGGAACTATTTCTTATCCCATGTCTGTTGGAAATACAAGGCTTGTGTTGTAACAGTCCAAGCTAGTGTTGTAATGAAGTGATAGTACCTTTGAATTTCACTGTGATAGTCAGTTTTATTATTATTATTTTATTATTATTATAATTAAGAATATTATTATATTCTTACTATATTCAGTGTTGTTTGTTTTGTTTCCTGTGAAAATTTGAAACCAGATAGAAAACAGTTTTTCCGAGGCTACTACATCTTCCTGGGAGTTACTGGAGAGATGAGCTGCATAATGACATTTTGTAGCTTGACTCCTGAAAACTGGTTTGATTTCAGGTCAGTCATTTTACTTCTGATGCAAACTGATGGCAGATAGCAGAGCAAAAATGCACGTTCTTCTCTGTCTGAGTCTCAACTGATGCATCATTTACCCAGCTGATGTATCAATTCACACATGAAAAGCTGCGTGCAAATAACACAGGATAATGTTTATGCATTGTAGGCTAATTTTGCTCTCAGTTATACCCACTCCACTCTGTTCTTTTCATTGGGGTTGACAGGTGTAAATGAGAGCAGCTGATTTTTTACTCCGTGACCTTATAATGAAATGAATGGGATTCTTCAGGGCTTGATAGCCTGTACCATCATCATCATAATGTAACTGCAGTAATCCTATCTGGCTTCATTGCCGCCCTGGGGGACTGGCTCAGTTCGCTTAATTGGCAATTGGATGATGATCCCTCCTGGTCAAGCTTGCCCTGAGTTAAACCTGGGATGGCAGTGGGTAAAAGCTGAAGCCATATGATGACTCTTCAGTGGTGCTTGGTGTGAGTGTTACATTCATAGAGAGCAGAGATACCTCTTGGGTTTATTACAAGACTGTGTCCATATCTGATATCACAAGATAACACAGTCATTAGAATCCCATTCCAGTCTCAACAGCAAGGATTTGAACCCAAGAGGGCTGAATCCCTGTTTCCCCCATGTTCAGGCATGGGCAGATGAATGAGTCCATGTGGGGAAGCAGCAATCCCAGGCTGCACTCAGTTACCTTCTCCCAGGGCTCTTGAAGACCCTTTCTGAAGTTTACCGCAAACCTACACACAACCAACTGGACAATAGAAAGACAAGAACAGGACAAAGAAGGGGCAAGTGTTGTATGCATCTTAGCATTCAGTTCTTGTCTAATATTTAGTGAAGCTTTCTGTTTGGTTTAAATATGTTATTTGGAAGCATCTCTTGTCTTTTTGTAAAGACTTACGGTTGCAGACACATATTCACAACTGTTAGAAACTTTAACATGTTTGCATAAATAGAAAAGACTCACAGCCTGTGAGCCTTCAAGAACTAGATGACATGAGAAATGAATAGAGCACAAAGAAAAGCCACACTAACAAGTACTATGACATCAAAGAGATCTTCTTTCACTCATGGCATGTCGTGTTCTGGAGTCTGACAGATCTGGTATCCTGGTTCTCTGTGGATCATCTAACACAGTATCATTGGTTCTTTGCAGAACAGCCATCTTTACAAGAGTCTGAAAAAACAGTGGTTGCCTGATGACAGCCATTGTGTACAGACTAGAAGGGAGCAAAATATTTGTTTCTCAAGCAAATCAGTTGATTATCTTGAAAAAACATTTCTGGAACTGAAACAATCACCTGATTAAATCTAGCAATCACCTGCTCTCTAGAGGGGGTAGACCTCTGAGTGAATCAGACAAAAGAAATAATGGAGGTTCCAGAAGGAGGTCATAAATCTCATAATTCCTTAGATGATTTCCAGGTCCTCTTAATAATTCTTGCAGTCAGGAAGTTCCTCTCCTAGCTAAGTAGTGTCTTTGTATCATCTTTATGCTTGTATACATGATCTCTGAACTTACCATGTATTTATGTATGCATTTAACTATAGTGGGTAGATAACAATGAAACAATCAGTAACAACAAATTATAATGATGGGAGCAAGAGAAAAGGAAACAAAAATTAATGTAAAACTTAATTTTGATACGCAAGACTCTGCGTATCAAAAACTGGGTAAAAAACTTCAGCTGTGCTCTTTGGTTTACATTATGCAGTGTTTATTATCTGGAGGTGGCACCCACATAGGTCATACTGATGTCACAATTGCAAAGCCTAAAACCTCTGAATGCCACCAAACATTTCCAGCAGAGAATGTGCACACCTTACAGAGACTGCAGCAACATCTAGTTTTGTTTTGTTTGGTATCTTTTGTCAATTAAGGACATGTCTGAAGTCCAAGCTTATTTTTATCACTTAGATAAGTGACAAACTGTAACACGGATGTGGCCCTTGTTTGACACCAGCTCAACAAGTCTTTCTGGCTCAAAGATCTGGCATGGTGGAAAAGACATCTGAAAAAGTGAAATGATTTATCTACAATTGCACAACAGACCAATTTTGAATCCTTTTTTTATTAAATCCAAGCTACACTTCCTCATTGGCCTTTCCCCATGACAGAAATAGTCCAGAGGGGGGTTTTGACTTCAGCAATGATTGCCACAAGTTCACATAATGAAATGTTAGTAGCCTAAACATGTAAAGTAGCATGAATCCTAGCCTGCACCAAGGTTTCCCTGTCAGTGTAGCATGCTGCTTTCTTGGGTGCTCATTAGATGCCTGTAAATGCCTGTCAGAATTTATTTCCTGCTTTTTTTCCTCCCCATTTCACTTACTTGCACAGGTCTTGTCTCTTCAACCACATAATTCAATTATTGAGCATGAAAATATTTCCCCCTGTATTCTGATTGTTCTGCGGCTGATGATGGTGTGAGGTGCCATGATGGAGTGCACTCAAGGAGCTCTTAGATGAGTATATATATTTGCATTGCTAATTTCGTGCCTTGAGAGGGAAGGCAATGGTTGACTTTGTTCCTTGTTTGATTCATAGATCTGTCTCATTTTACTAAGGATTGATTTGTGTGTAGGCAGGGAGCAGGGCTGGATATACGGTTTGAATTGCTAGCACTTATGCACAAGTGAAGTACTGCTTGTTTGCAAGCAGATACTGAAAAATGGGAAAACAATTGCATTAGAAAAGATTTGTTAAGGTGCCTGTGAGGAAGCTCCATGTGTAAAGACCTACACAAAGAGACGCTCTTGGTCTGTGTGGACTAGAAAAAGGAGATGATCCAAGGAGAACGTAAAATGGATAGCTGGAATCAAATAGAAATCATTGATTACACAAAAATAAATGCTTTGCATGGGCTTAGTGCTAGCATCAGGCTCATATGATGCTGGAAGGATGAATAAAAGCCATAAATCAATGCAATCCTGAAAAGAATAATGTTTCTTTAACAAGTCATATAAGACTTGGAGACTTAGGCCAGACCAAGTACAAAGTAAAAAGCTTCACAAAAAAATAATTGAGGTCCCTGCAAAATATTTCAATTTTTTTATTGATTGAAGGCAATTATCCCTTAATTGCATATTTAAATGAGGTATTAGGAGGTTTAACTAAGCAATGCCTCTTAATTGCTGCTGCACACTAGGTGTCACAGATTGTGTTTATTTCATATGTTAATTAAAGAGAATGGGTATTTTATTTTATTGACTAGCGGGCTCTTCAGACTGCACTGCTTGGGACCAGGGATGTCTCAGGTGTCCACAGTAGCCTGGGTGTTAATGCAATCATGAGAAAGGTTCTGGTTTTAAATGAAGAGGTGTATCTCCATTTCATGGATATTTTCAGCCACTTTGACCGTATATAAGTAGTGGGAGGGAGAACCTTAACCCAGGTAACAAATGATACAAAAGTGCTTAGGTGCAGGCACAACCACAGCAAAGGTATGCACATCAAGAGCACAGGTATTTTTTTTTGCCTCTGCTGAACACACAACTCTAAGGCTGTGAAGCACAATGTGATGGGGCTGAGATTTGAAATACCTGGCATAATTTCCAGGCTATGCCATAATTTTTGAGGCTTTGTTGCACAGCCAGCAGCCCCACTGCCATGAGATTGGGGGAAAGTGTCTGGATCCCACATGGTAGTTCTGAGCTGATTTTGGGGGATAGCGGCACATGAATGGTAGAGTTTTCTGTAAGAAAAAAACAAATTTCTTGTCTGACTAACTGTGTGGCTGCTGAAAGAGAGATATACAGGCAGAGCCAAACATTAAAGTGGGGTAGAGTTCTTCTCTGGTGTGTAGTGCATGCCTACTACATGTGTGATACACAGGGTTATCCACCTCAGGCTCTTGGAGTGCCCTCTTTTTCTGTAAGATAAAAATAATCAGCCAGAGTGTTGAAAAGGCAAGAGACAAGGTATCCTGTCTAATCACAGGAGTGCTATGTTGTATCTATATGGAGGGGGCAGATGGATGGATACTGCAAACTGGCCAGATACGAACCTTCTCCGGGACAGAAACCATACAGCCGTGTTAGTGAGGTTTGTGCCTGAGCTAATAAGGCCCACTGGGAGGCAGAGCGTGTTAATTCAGGAATACTGTAACACTCCTGCCGTCAAACAGCTTCTGGATCACAGCAAGTGTAGCTCAGAGCATGGGCAAAGGGGACACAGCGCAGCTCACCAGCGTGGTGGGGCTGGTGAGAAACTGGAGGTGGTTTCAGGGCATATCAGGCCTGTGCCTGCCCGGGGCATGAAGGAGCTCTCAGAAACACTTGTAAGGAAAAGCGATCTGGAGTTGGAACCAGAGGATAAAAGATCTGCCAGAATGACTGGGGGGGTGGGGGTGGGGAGCCTGTCCTATTATGGGAGACCCAGAAACAGCGTATCTTGTCTGGAAAAACAGAAGCAGATGGCAGGAGCCTGGGCAATCTTCAGGCACAGGCCTAGGGCAGCGAGCGGCGTCCTTGTCTGAGGAGGCAGTGGCTGGTTTGCAGCAGGAGCCATGGCCTCGGCCACACATCACACCTTTGTAGGGTCCCCACAGGAAAAGGCAGGTGCAGGTGGGTGGAGAAAGAAGTAGCAGGATTCTCCAACTCCTTCTGGGGGAAGGCATCATGAAGGAGAAAGAGGGGAATTCACAGATCTGTTCCCACTCTGCCCAAGTTTTTCCTCCCCAGGTGAGCCCTAGAGACTTTTCCTAATTTCTGACCAGTTCCCACCAGTTTCTGATCTTTCCCTGACACCCCTTCTGCTGGTCAGTGTTAAAGGGAAGGCTCTTTCTGTGTTACTATGTATTCACAGCAGTGGAATTCATTTAGAGGGGTGGTGAAAACTGGAGGTCTCCAGGAAAACTGGAGACCAATGACAGCAAAAAGGCAAAGTTCACATAAGACTACATGGGTATAAATTCATTTTGAATAAATTCATGCTGGAAATTGGGTGCATCTTAACAGCATGGCAGGGAAGTTCAGAAATGGCCTTCCAGTTAGGGCAGTGGAAGCAAAAAGTATTGTTATGATAGAATTGAATTGGTTTATTTATTGTATCACTAGTTAGTGTTTTAGAGCTGGCTAGTTTTAGGGAATAGCCCTTCCAACTCCACATTCAAATATAATATTCCATAAATTGTGTTTCTGGTTTGTTCTTCTACCTTTTGCTGAACATATATGGAAATTTCAAAGAAACACCAAAATCCCATGGCTGTTCTTTGAACACAGGGCATCTGTGCTTTTTCTTTTCATGTTTGGGAAAAAACAACTGGAGCCACTAATGATGGGATGATCATGGACATAATTTCTGCCTTCTGTCAGAATATAAAAATGCAGTGCCAGAGCAAGAACCATCAGCCTCAAGTATTGACTGGACTGTTAGACGGAACAGTGAATTTCCTCTCTTTTAAATGTGTTAAATCCAACCCTAGATTAAATTTAAACTACTTTGCTACAGCATAATCCACTAGGGATATCCTGACTTTCCACTGACTTTAATGGAGCCTCTACTGAACAATTAGAGCAAAGCACAAAATATGCAGTGCGGCTGTAGAGATGAAGTGGTTAACAGCCTTTTTTTGTGGGTAATGTCCCCTTTTAATTTTTACTGTGTCATTAGAATTAGCAAAGCCCAAAGGGTTCAAATCTAAGCTAAAAAAGGCCAGCGTCATGATAGTTTGTGTGTTGTTACTACTGCTTATTACATCTATCATTATCATCTCACCATGACCTTGGGCTTCCCCCACTGATTTATTATCTCGTCTCCATCGCCTATGTCTGCTGAAAGCTCTTCGGGGCAGATCTGGTGGTTTGGTGGTCCAGACCTACAACAACAGACTTAATTCTACATCGAGGCCTGTATTAGCAGCAGCACAACTTCTTTGGGAAGGCAAATACTGCAGTGCCAGTTTGTCCTCCTGAGGTCCGACAGCTGATTGTTGTAGTGCCAAAAAAGGGCTGAGCTTTTCTTGCAGGATGGCACAGGATGGGCAGGGAACACCTCTGCTCTACCTCCAAACACAGCCTGCCATGCTGTAGACATAAGGACACACCAGGGGAGCTGGTGCGAGAACCCACAGGAGATAGAAGAGGCTTGGATGTTCCTCCAGTTCAGTTTTAAGAGAGCTCAACCACGGATTGATGAGACTCATCAGTAGACATTTCCTTTCAGTAGAGATGGGCCAGACACGGCTGCCCCAGCGGTTGCAGAGGCTTTATGCTCTGCCATCAGTGAGTCTTGGAAAAGTTGCAATACTTTTGTCTATCTAACATCTTTGGGCCAATGCAAGAGTGCGTGGATGGAACATGGCAGCTTCTTAATGATTAAATGGGAGAGAAATCAGACTGGACAGTTTACAGTTCCCTTTTGGCCAGAAATCTGTGGAACAATGTGCTGTCCCTCACTGGTCAAAGACTTCTGAGAAGCCCATAATTTAGCCCGTAATATAGGAGAGGTTTAATATTGCAACACAGAGCACAATGGCTTGAAGAGAACCAGACGGGTCTTGACATCACCAATCTTTTCTTCCCTTCAATTCCCCAGCGCGGTTGCTATTGTTTGAGCCTCATCACTAATGGCAGTGGAGAGGGATCCAGCATTGGCCAACCGCTAGGGCTGTTGCGACTATATCATTATTTCTTCTCCTAGCAGATCTAGGCAGGACCATGATCAAAATATTGCAGGCTGACAGCAAACTTCTGCTGCCGTGAGAGGAGTCGAACTGCTGTTTGTGAGGGCAGGATGGGAATTTCAAAGTTAATCTGGTTCCCATCTCTAGAACTATTTAACTGCAGCACACAAAGCATTTGCAGTGCACCGGGAATTCAGTCGTTTTATGCAGGTCAGCCATACGATGAAAAATTTTTATATCAAAATGTTTAACTTCAAAAAGGGTTAGATTCAATTTCCTGGTGAAGGCTTGAGTCAGTTCTCATTTTAATCTCCCCTGCATTCCTGCCCCTAGGTAAAACGTCATTGTATTGTCACGTTTGGTTGTAATAATTGCAGTCATTTGGCCAGCAACAAAATCACAGGCCTGAACATTTCTGATGATTTAATCCAAATTCAGATCCAGATATGTCACCTGTCCCATCTTTGAAATGAGTGGAGCCATTTATTTGCACCTGGATCATCAAATTAGGATGCAGCTCTGTCCTCTGAGGTCCTTGGGTCTATCTTACCTTATCTGCTGCTCCCCAGACAACATTTTTCCTGTTTAGGGCAGCTGCTCAAATGACTGATTCTGAATCTGCTGGAATAATGCGAACTCTTCCCCCATCCAGAGAAACCAGTGGTGTCCCATTGTTTGTGTATTTCCTTTCATAAGTAGTCCATGAATATGCTTCCTTAAGTCACCGAAGGAAAATACTTCCAAGAAAAAACTCCTGTCTTGTCTTTAAGAAAAATATTTGGACTGGTAAAATGCATTGTACTATGAAGGATAGTTCCAATTTACAGACTCATGAGCTTATGAGTGGAATAAGCCTCCATCCTTATCTTTATGTTACAGCAATGGCACCCACATACGATAAGTCTTTGCTGGCAGAATTTTGAAAAAGTAATTCCAGTGCAGTGAATATAAAATAAATGCTATCAAGGAAAAATATTTTTTGCTCCCCTGGAATAGAAAACATTATTGAAACTGTTGGATGCCTCAGGAGTCTATTCATGCAAAATCTATTTCTGCAGTCAAAATATATTCTATTCTGCAGATTTTTTTTTCAATATGTGACTGAGACTTCAAGACAGAAAGAAATAGCCATTTTGGCCAGGAAAGAACTGGCATGTGGTCTGGTTTTAGGTGAGTGTAGATTTTGCATGAAAATTATAGTAATTATGGGCATTTGTAAACAGTGATTTTTGCACTTTAACGGCCTAATCGCATGGTCAACAGCTGGAAGTTGCTCTATGCAGATTCTTACCTAACACATAATAAAAGTCACCCTTTGCTGCATTTCCACAAAGAAACAAATTATAGCACAAAAGAGACCTGCCAAATGCAATCTTTCATCCCCTTCTGGTTCTTAAAGAGAAGGTTTGAATATTCTGATTTTAAAAAAGGGATAAAACAAAAGGAAAAATAATTTATGTATATCTAAAACACGTGTATAAAGAAAAAAGGAATGGAAAATGCTGATGTATATGTACTACTTATAGCCTTTCATTGTAATATATGCATTTCCTTTGCGTTTGAAAGTTCCTGTGTCATGCATGGTACACATCTGTTCCTTTCATTTTTAATTCTGTTTTAAATACATATTTTTAATTTCTCCCTATTGTTTTCTCAAATGGTTCCATTACAGCAATTTAAAAGCATATCCAACAAGCAAAACCACACAAAATGACTCTTGTCATATTGAAAATCTTGGCAATCTGATGAAGAATTTGCTGTCTAACTGGAAGCAACAATCCAGAAGGAAAACCAGAACAAATCAAACTCAACATTTCCCTCAGACTGCTGTAAACACCTTGGTTTAGCAGCCTGGTTGCCAGGTGTCCAAGGCCAGGTACTGTTCAACCAGTTAGAAGTTGCACTAACTGGCATTGGTAGTTTACAGTAATCTTTTTCTTTGCCTGGGAAATCAAAGGGCAGTTGCTGTCGTTCTGCTGAGAAATGGTAGCTTCAAATCCTTAATTTGCTTGTGATGAATACCCTTTATCCTTAGGTTTTCTAATGAGACACTGTCAATATCTATCACTTCTGATCTTCTGCATCTTTGCCCCTGTTTCTTTGCTGGACATCCGCTGACAATTGTGTTTAGGGTTTTCTATAGCCAAGTTTTCCAAAATGAGTGATACTGGTGATACACCCACAGCTTCACCAGGAGAAACACACAACTTCAGCCCTCTCTCTTTCTTGCCTTTATAGTTGTTCCCTTTCAGTCAGCTCCCTCATAGCTATATAGATTGTGTTAACAATTTATTCAGTTACATAAAGCACACACCCGTGGGTTAATTTGTGTATGGAATCAATGAGTTTGTTTGTGCTGTTTATAATGTCAACACTAGCTCCTGGAACACAAGCATAAATTTAGTCTAAAACTTGCAGATAAGGAAAAGCAACTGCTAGGAAACTACGGAGGAGTGAAAACTTTGAAGAACTCCAAAGCCTGCATAAGAGAATCCATTTTAAAGGACCAAAGCAGAACCCAAAATTTGTCCCATGGGACCCTGTCCCTGGTTCATGCTGCTGTGGTGGGCCAAGTGTAGGGTGACAGTTTTATGGGATTGCAAGTGGGACCTGAGCATCCCCACCAAGTCCCAGGTGAGAGAGAGCTCAGAGAAATGCACTGGCAATGCTCTAACACAGAACAGTTCCCACATAACACCAGCCTGGTATCTGAGACCCTCCTACAGGTCTAGGGAGCCACAGCTGCTGGAGGGTGCAACTGGGGCAGCAGTGAAGGTTGTTCTCTCTTTCCCATGGTGTTACACAGGCTTCCCTTCTGCTGACAAGGTTGGGAGACACAGCTCTCATATTGTACTTACAGGTCTTACCCTGAGGCTCAGTCCTGCCCCTCAAAGTCATCCTCCTTTCCATCAGCAGACACTTGGCATATATTTGGGTTCATTTTGCTCTTTCTCCCTTCTTGCCACTGTGTGTGTTATTCTTTGTTAATTTATGAATTGCTGTGAGTTTTTGGCTTGGCTCTTATTAAAAACTGCATTTTAAAGGTGTTTAGTTCTTTCATTGCTAGTATTAATCGCTTCACTATCAATTCCCTATTCCCATCTGTTGTTTTGAAATAACATTATATATTATTATGCCTTTTCATTGCTTCGGCTCTCTGTCATAGCTGACTGCTTGTTTACTTCACCCTCTGTGGAGCTTCCAAAATCCTTTTTCTCCCTTGTTCTCATGGCAAAGCTCCAGCTCCCTGAGTTCTGGTGCGTTCACCAGAGGTGCTCCTGCATAACCTTTAGGGCATCTTGCTCCAGAATTTTAACATCTCTCTCAGTTTGTCTCCCTCTCCCTCCCCAGATACCTGTCCTGTATCTATCTGCTGAAGGCAACTGCCTTGTGTAGCATCAGCATCATCTGTGTATTTGTACCTGTAGCTCAGGTGCCAGCCTGGCATCTCAGATGAAACCACCAGCAGCAAGAAGGGGCACAGCTGAGTTACTGGGAAGACTCCACTGACTCCATTCACCTCTGACAGGTCCCCCTCAGGTTCCACATGAGAACCCATGGGATTTGATTAGGTATTTCATAGAAGAGTTACCTTGGATGTTGCTGTAATACCATAGTATCTCATTTGCTGCTTTTTTTCTCCCTGCTCATCCTTTCCTTCTCCTACAGCATTTTTGTGCCCTTTTCCTAACTAATTGGCTTCCCAATTTTATTACTGCTTTTTTCCTCCCTGCTAATAGCAGGATTATTTCTAAGATGTTTTGTCAATTCTCTGATACACCTATTTTCTCCTCCTGTCTTCTAACCAACATATTTTATCAATGCTTCCAATTTTCACTACATCAAATGTAATTTCTGCCTACATTTCAAGCTATTTAATCTGTAGCACCTGAAAAAGCAAGGTATTTATGCTTTCAAGGGAAAATAATGTCATTAATAAAGGGTTGGGGTTCTTTTTTTCAACAGCCTTTCATAGGACCATCCATAACTTACATTTTAATCCTCGCAGTGCTAAGGACTCATGAGCAGAGAAGATAAAAATGGTAAACACCAATTCAGCCAATGCCCCCTCCATCTGCCATCTCTGAAATCTCTTCTCTGCCCTTCACAATGACCTTGTCCCACACTGCCTGGGTGAATTCCTGCTGTTTGTTTCTCAATCTCCATCACATTATATTTTGTATGGCTGTGTATATGCAGAATTGCAATCTCTTTCTGGAGGAGAGGGAAATACTTCTGTTTTAAAACATAGCTGAGAATGGGAATATCAGTCTGGCAGAGAGTTAGAAAACACCATGCTGTTCAGGTACCGTGTCATATAAATCCTGTCATACGTGGACCAACCTCTGTTGTTGAAAGAAACCATCAGCTTGATGTGTTGATCCTGTTCTTCCATTTGGAATGTTGCTATTCTGTTAGAAACCTTTTTTTTCCCCATTTGTTTTTAATTTCTAAATTTTCTAAATTTACGGGAGGCCGGTTTCTATCCAGTTGTTCTTGCCCAGTGGATGGCTTGTTTTTTCTCCTACAGCAGGTGTTTACAAACTGTTTATCCAAGATAGGGCAGTTCTCTATGCCTTCAAGATTTCATTTTGCTAGCTGAACATGCCAAGCTCCAGCTTCTTTAGTACAGCTAACAGCCTGTTTCCCAAGCACCTTAGCACTGTTCTCTATGTGAATTTCAGTTTGAACTTCCGGTTTTTGCATGTGGGTAGCCAAAGGAGTAGGCAGTATTTTAGGTCGTGTTGCATCAATGTTTCTCACGGTTACCCTAATACTTTCCTGTTACTGCTGGGACTATCTTGCCTGGCATGGGCTGGATTCTGCCTTTGCAAGGGTGGCCCCCATTGGCAGCTTAGAGTTGTTGATGCTCTCCTTAGCTCCTGTACCAGCCTAACTCGTCTCAGCCATTTTCTACTGTTGAGATTTATTTTTACAGCAGCTGTGCTAAGCTGTGGTCCCTCAAAGAATGAGCTTTTATTTTATTCTGTTCCTATAACGCATTTCTTTCTGTCCACTGCCATCATCCTCTCCTGTATTAACACTTTCTTTTAGCCGTGGACAATTAGTATCCCAATCAGAGACCCAGAAGAAATGACACTCTCTATTTATATCCAAGTTACCAGGAAAGAGAGAAAGTAAAAATATCTCAAAACTGAATGTGGAAGAAGTCCATTCATATCTCTCCTTCAGTTCTTTTTGCAGTGCTACCAGTGGTTGTCTTCATTTCAGCGGGCTCCCACTCAACATTTCCCTCATGCATCCCTAGTTTCTCTCGTTAAATTTTTTTTTCCCATCTGACACTTTATTAAATGCTTTGCTGAAGCTCAGTTAAATTATATCCACCATGTTTCCTTTGTCTAAAAAAATCTTTTATCTCTTAAAAGTCCTAACAAGTTAGTCTAAAACAACCTACCATTAGCAAACCCAAAACCTTTGGTAATATTTTAGTCAATTCCCAGTTTATCTCAATTACTTAAATTACTTCTTTCTTTCAAAATTTGTTCCAAAGCCTTCAGACATTTGAGATCAGACTAACTTGTAATTGTGAGATCTCTTTTCTTCTGAACTGAACTTCAGATACTGTCTTTACTATTTTCTAATCTCATGAGTAGATAGGCTCATCATGAATACCTGCAAGTTCCTGTAGTTTCATGTGCCAGTTCTGTCTGAACTCTGAATGAGATTATCCAGGTCCTCCCAACTGGTGACAATTAAGCCCTTAGATTTTTTCTGTTGTTTCCAGTTAGTAAAATCTCATTCCCATACAATTAAGCTTTTACACAATTTTTCTACTGTTTCCAATGTAGTAAAACCTCATTCCCATTATATATCTTCCCTTTGCACATCTCAGCGTTCAGTGTCATTACTTTTACTGAAGTTTGAACTAAAGGCTCTTTAAGTGGCTCTTTACCTTGCAGCTCCATAGATGACTGGGTTTTTTCCTCCTGCTAGGAATACAGCTTTGAGATCTTGTAAGCACCAGTGATTCAAAGAATCCTCCAGCCTCTTTCCCATCCTGTTGCAGAGACACACAGTGTGTTGACTTTGGCAGCTGGGGCGCTCAGAGCACTTAGTCCATGCCCTTTTGAAATGGAGAACATTAGTTCCAGCCATACTTTTATTTGTTCTTCCATTTAATGTAAACTGAATCAAAGCACAATCACTTGAGCCAATGCTGTTTCTCAGCTCAGGTCTACTAAAATGTCTTCATTGCTTATCCAAACCAATGGAAAATTCCAGTCATTCTTTTAATATCTTTCAGTAATAAACACAACTGTATATATTATTTATAATTGTCTTCACCGGCTACTTAATTTCATTGATACCAGAATGGCCAGCAATCTTTTTAGGAGTCATTTTGTCTTGATTGCTCTTAATAGAGAGGGAAAAAGAGCCTGACAGGCAGGAGGAACCTTAAATGTAAGTGGAGATGATTGGAAATTGTGGGAAATTCCAGCTGTTTTAGCCCAAATTGGGGCGAAACACGAAAGTATTTATACTAAAAGGAGATTGTTTCCAGGTCAAATGAACTGCTTGAAATGTTTCATTTTGTCTTAAGTCCATTAGAACTGATTCAATAGTCTTTTCATTTCTTTTTCCCCTCTGGCATTTTGAAATTCGGAAAAAAAGAAAAGTGACCTGGCAGAGATGAAAATTACTCTAATATTAAATGTTCATATTTTTATTCTTCATAGAAAATGTACTTTTAAAATGACTTCCTGTGTTGTTTCATACAAGGCAGTGGATTTAAAATATGCTCACCCTGTAGCAGAAATTAAACAGGAATGTGTGATTCATGTGATCAATCACAGCTAAGCAAACTCTACAAACTGTAGAAATGTTAGCTGAATTATTCTCACTGTGACCCGGGGCTCTGCTAGGTGTATTTCTAAAGTGCACGCTTCTGCTTTGTAATCACCGCAAGTTTGGTGGCATGTTTCCTGGGAGGGAATAAGAGTCCCTTGATGCCAAAGTTACGCTGACTGTGGTAGATTTTGAGGGCTTGTTGTCTCTGCAGAGAGGACGGTCCTAATAAAGAGGCATCTGGGCCTTCTTGTCTCTTTTCATCTATTAAGATATGTCAGGCTAGACTCTGGACAGCTGGATTGTGATGTTTTTGCCCCTAGGGTGTCTTGGGGTAGTGCAGCAGGAGAGCATTGCTATCTCCAGGAGCCAGTGAATCTGAGAATACGTCTCAAGGATGAAACCTGGAGAAGTGCAAAGAATGATTTCATCTTGATTAATTACACAGTATTGATCCTCTGTGGAAAGAGCAATTATCCCAGACACTCTTCTTGCTGAAGTGAAAGCCACCGGGAAAGCCACTCTGATAAAGAGGATGAACGTTTTCCCTCCAAAGGGCTCAACTGGTTTTATCCTGAGGGTCTGCAGTGTTAAATTTAGACTCAAAGGGAAAAAAATTCAAGCCTCAGTGTAGATGTGCCCAGCTTATATCAAGTGCAACAGAAGTTGAACAGACAAGAGGCAGGGTTAAAACTCACCTCCTGTGGGTAAAGTGTGAAATCTAACCTTGTGCATCTTTTCATGAATGGCTTTGTCCAGAAATTTCAAAATCTGGGAGTTGTCTGTTGAATGTTATCATAATGAGGATGTCATTCTCCTTCACTCATGCCTTGCCACACTGTGAATATCTCCATAGGCATTGATCTCAAGGATGCCAGATTCTACCCAGGCATCAAGGAAATAAAGCTTCTTAAGCAGGAACGTGAATCTGCCAGATGCAGGCTGTCTCAAAGATATGCTGACATTGTCTTCTCTTCTGATGTTGCAAGGAGGTGCTACTCGCAAAGTTTATTATTTTTAAAGTTCAGTATCATTAGTCTGTATTAATCTTCAAGATGTATATGCCAATAGAACTTATAGTACTGGCCAGAGGTTAAGTTTATGCTCAAATACAAGCCCATTCATCTCCCTAATGTTTTCTCTGTTTGTTTCTTGTTTTTTTCACCAGGCTGCATTGTCTAAAAGGGAGGTGTTTCCAGTCACTGAAGGGCAGAGCCACCCACATCCAGTCAAATCAGTGCTAATCCATACACCTGTGCTTGAGTTCTTTGGTACCCCTGGATTGTGGTCTTCACCACCCACTCAGTCTGAGGCTCTGGTGAATCTGAAGTCCTCCATGATGTAAAAGCCTGAGGATTTCTCAGCTTTTTGTCAATGCCATCATTCTCTTTCTGCCCCGTAAAGGTAGGCAAGGAATTTGAGTCAAGGAATCACCCCATTAGCTGTAGATGCCTTTCCCTTTGAAGTCTTTCTGGTCACATGAGGTCTGTACACATCTCCTCAGGGGTGCTGCCCTTGAGCTAGGTGTTCCAGCACATTTCTCTTTCCCCCTAGTTAGCTCCTGTGTTAAGAACCACTGATGTTAACCATTAACACTAACAAATCCAGACAAACTGCTAGGTGGTGACAGCTGTTTCTGTAGCATAGCTTAAACCACTGGTTCTCTTGCCAAACTTATTCTGATCCCTTTTTTATTGAAAATTTGTCCTGGCCCATCACATATCTTTTCCTTAGTTGTTGATCACTATGAGAAGCTTTATAGAAAGGTTTATACACTTTGTATAAAATCAGTGCCATGCCAAACACGTGAAATACACTTCTTTCCAAGAGCTGTTCCTACCTTTCAAGAAACAAACTGCTCTATTCTTCTGCTCAGATTCTGCAATCTACAATTCCCGTAGTACCACTCAGAGAAACACACATCTTTGGTGATGTCAGTATCTTGTACTCAGCCACAGCTGGGATTTTGGGGAAAACAATTTTCTAGGTATGTACAGTATGTGTAGATGACTGGCTTTTGTAGCAGCAAGCTGTATATCAAAATATTTTCCACTTTGGGGAAGTGGGTGAAATTGCCAATGTGATCGTAATGCAAGCTATAAAAAGATCAAAGTTGCAATGTTCTGCAACAGCATCATCCATTGAAATGTAGCAGGAGCTTGCTGAAAAAAAAAGAAGTTCATGCAATATATAAGACATTAAAAATTCTGTTACATTACTCTTGCCACAAAGATTGTAATGAAAATGGGAAATGGCACAAACGTAACCCATTCTCATTACAATCGTTAGATTGTAATCTTGTGCTCTCCTTCTCAAGAGAATGTTAAATGAGATTTTAAAGTATGGAAAATAAAGGAGCAAATAGAAACTGGAAAGCAAAAGAGGTGAGGCATGATAGGCTTCTCCTGCATTCTGGTGTTCTTTATTTTTGCAGTAAAACAAGAGAGAACAGTATGATTTCAAAAAAGATGTACACACACACATAGATACACTTCCAGTTTTCTTTCTTTTTGGAAAGTATATTATTTCAATATTTTTATCTTCTTCACTCTTACTGTAAAAAAAGGGTCCCCCGAAGCCAAAGAGACAAAGCAACACTTTAGATGTCAACATCAAAAGATTTATTTTAACAGTGTAGAATTTGCCCTTATCCATCATAGTAAGAGCTGAAGGTAACACCTCCCAGTGAGAGAGAGCTGTATGACTTAGGAGACTAGCAATTAAAAATGTGTCAGTCACAGGTCTGGATCCAATCCTGATTAGATAGTGACCGAAAGTTGTTAATATTACGCGATCACCACGGAAGGAAGTACTGACCTTGCGCTAATCCCCATGCAAGTATTTAAATGACACGCTGTAGCTGTCACTCAGCAGTGCCATTGGTGCTGCCAGCAGAAGACAAAGCATCAAATAAGCATAAGAAGTGATCTAACTCCACCTCCTTTGCTGTGGAGATATTTAACAAACAGGGTTTGAAGCAGGTGTAACAGGTACCTTCCTTCTAGCATCTAATAGAGGAAAGGGGATGCTGGCCTCTTAGACTGTACATTCAGGGGCTTGCAGAACTTCTTAAAATATTAATTTTGGAAAAAAATCTATTGAAGATTCAGAGGCAGTGTCACAGTAAAGCCTCTGTTTTGCTTGGAGAGTCAGTGGAGGTGAATGATTGTTATGCACAGGAGTCAAAAGGGCTCCTTGATCACTGGGGCTGTGCCCCTACAGAGTCCATGTGGCATCCTCTCCACACAGCCCTGCAACAATGCAACCTTATAAACATCATAACACTTCAATAACAAAATAAGTGCCTTGCAGACAAAAGATTTAAATCTACAAAGGCTCTAACTCAACCCAGAGAGAAGGCAGGAAAGATCAAAGTCATTAGAAATAGTTTAGGTCTTTGCAGCTCTCTTAGAGAGGTATCTTCTTGTCTGGTCCTATACTTTTGGTTCACTTTTTTTCTTTTTTTTTTTTTTCTTGCTTGCTTGCTCACTTTATTTGGCATAAGTCTAGGTTTTGGGTTAAAATTTTGGAATTTTTTGGTTCATTTGCTTTCGTTTTTGATTACCCATGGAATTTATGTTGACTCACCTCTCTTCCCCCACTGACCTTCCCCAACGAGGTGATCATGGACTGCTCTAAGTAAAAGTGGAAGATGGAACCTATCCCTAAAGACAAATCATCTGTCATAACTTCATGTAACCTTCCATCACTCTTTGATGAATGGATATCCTATGTAAAGCTTATTTTCTTGTTTTAAATCTGTCAAGAAATTATGGAAGAAGAAATCTGATATTTCATGGGTTTATATGAGAATAAATTTCCTTTGTCCTTGATGTTTGCAGTCTCCAAAGGTCAGATTTTTTTCTTGTCTACATATAGATACTGGAAGTGTTAATTATCTGACCAGGTTTCTAGCTGAAAACGGAGTCTACTCTTCAAAGAACATATATAAGTAACTGTAACTTCAGGATGACTTGTAATTTTCCTGTAATCTGGGTTAAAAGTGTTTGCATCTGAGATGAGTTCTTATTTGCAAGTTTATACTATCATGAAAATGTTATATCTGAACTAGAATTCATGACAGCTCTTCTATTTTAACTGCCAAGAGATTTTGCACTAAGAGCAAAACCTGTATTATGGCTGGCTGTACTGCATCTAGCCTATGATAAATAGAGGACTTTTAATTTCCCAAGTATCCAGTTCCTCCAACTCCACAACCCACAAAAATTAAAAATAAAATTTTCATTCTGAAGCTTAAAATTAATTTAGTTTCTGTTGTAGTGCTATAATAAGTAGATCTAATTTAACCAGTCAGCAGTTCCTTCCATTGGACATTAATTTTTTAAAGTCTGCAAGTTAATCAACCTGTTTTATGGCTATATGTGTTTTTACATCAAAACTCCTCATTATTTCTTTTTTATTTTTCTGTTAAGTGTCTGGGATAAGTGAAAATAGCTTCTGAATATAAAAGAATCAATTAATGTTTCAATATAGGGGGGAAAAATCATTTCCCAAATGGGTAACTATTTCCAGTGCTCCAGACTGTTTCTCTTGCAGCTGTTTGGATCATGATCTGTCAGTGCCACCTGTTAACTAGACTGGTCTTTACAGGCAGAATATATGGTCAGAAGATGAAGAAGCTCCTGAATTTTCTCTTTTTGATTTTAATAGTCCCTCTGAAACATGAAATTAGTCTCAGGGATTTTGGAAGCTACATCTTCACACCTATTAGAGAAGAATCTGTCAGAGGACAGAGGTTTTAGATAATGGATAATGCTGTTTACAGGGCCCTGTACCTGATATCTAGAGCCAGATATTGATTCAAACCAAACCATTTTGATATCACCCTGTAGCCACACTGGAGATGCTTCTGAGAGAGAGGACACTGGGATCCTTGGTTCCTGCTCCCTGAGGACAGGTGTATGGGAGAATCTTTCCCTCAAGGGGCTGCATTGCAGCATTTCCTCTGACTGTAGGGTACCACACAGGCATCCCCTTTTGTTAATGCCAAAATGCAAGCTTCTAGAGGAAATGAAAAGTGTAAGTGTATCCATTCGAACCTCTCCTTTGTTTTTGCTTATATGTCAAAATTCAGCAAACACAATACATTTGCTCCCTGGACTTTCAACCTGTCATGGCTCTTTTCTGCAAATCAGTTTGCACCTTAGTGTGTCTCAGCTGCTGCAGTAGCTATAATTCCAATCATAGCCAGTCACTTTAATGGGCTTCTTGAATCCACTGGGAAGAGCTATCCCATATGCAATGTCAGCTCCCAGCACCTAGAGAAAGCACGGTCTCTCTGCCACTTTTTAAGGAGAGCTTCAGTTCTGTGGTGACATTTGAGAGCTTTCATTATCTCAGTGCGAGAATCTCTGGGGCACACGCTGGTCTCTTAACATGCCCTTGTTTAACGGCACTCCTTACCTTTGACTGCCTGTGTTCAGCTAACCAAGTGGTGGCAGAAATGTGAATAGTCCCTCTTAAATCATTCTGATTTTCCCAAGTTCCTCTGCAGTTTTTTGATGGAACATATGGCAATGTTATGTCTATTTGAAAAAGCCTTTGCATCATATGTTTATACAACTGCTCACTATCCCAAGACAAAAATTCTTTCCTGTTATTGCCCATTTGCTGACTAAAGAAATTATCCTCTTTATGTATTCTGGTACTTTACCTTGATACCTTACATGTTTAATTATGTAGTCCTTGGTCCATAATCCATATGATTCACTCACCACATAATACAACTCGCATTAGTTTTATTTTTTTTAACTCTTGCCCTTTCTTTCTCACTTGCTTTCCTTTGTCAGCCTTTGCTATCTATTTAGTTTTGGATCTTAGCCTGGCTCCCATAAAGTTTTTCCTCCTCAGTGACAAAATAGGGTCCAGTGGTACAGGATTTGTCTCAAAGGACAAGAGCTCCTAATGTTTAAAGACAAGACCTTAAAAAAGGAAAAAAACCAAGGAACAAACCCCAAAGAAAACGCCTGTTATGTGTCATATAAAGGAATAACATCATGAAATAGAGAAAGGAATGGGGTTTTTGGCTACAGAAACAAATGAAGAAACAGCACTCTCTGTTTGGCTCTTTTTCTCTCTTCCCCTGTGCTGCTGGCCAGCGACCTCAGTCAGCCATGGAAGTCATGGATTTCCAACAGTTTGTGCAGGAAAGAGAGTTGCACACTGGATCTTTCCATTCTTCCATTCTCCCAATACTCAGCAAAGTAGAAATAATGATTTTTCTCTTCCTTGGGTTAGAGGTGGGTGAGGCCAGAAAAAACCCAGAATCCTTCAAGAGTGAAAACAATTTTCCCCCTTGAGGTCTGTTTTGAAAAAAACCCCCGACAACCTGAACATAAAGCTGTATGTGGATTTTTTTCCCTCAGAAGGAGCAATGAAATAGTTTTTAAGTAATGTTTAAAATGGGTTTTTTACAATTGAACTTTGTTCCTTTGAAATCCTTTCTGTGACCACTGACTACTTCAAATGAAGTAACTTTATTTCAGAGCTTGCAATATTAGGGAAATATGTCTAATATACTTTGCATCTACAGGTAATGGGTTCAATTTCTACTGGTCCTTTGTATCATACTGTCTCCAGTGCATCTTAATGGGCATATCTAGGGACTCTGTGTTCATTTTTTATAGGCTTTCTAGAAATCTGGATTTTTTTGTGTCTGCATTATTACAAAAGGTATTTATTTACATGAAATTCCTGAGCTCTACTGATATAACCATCCTTTTTTTTAAGTCAATAATATCAAGCCTTTCTTTTCAACACTTTGTTCTTTGCTCTCTTACTTTAAAAAATAAGTCAATAGGCAAAAATAAAACGTGTATTTTCATACTTGGTGCAGTTCATACCTCATACTTTGTATATTACTCACCATGCTTAAACAAGAAAGTTTTGCTTGTGATGAATACCCATTTTGTATATATCCCTAGCAGCTCTTCCAATGCATTTCTATTTTTTGATGAGAACACCCTTCAGCTTTTTTCCTTCTTCTTGGCATTTTTTTCTGAAAACATATGTTTGCAGGTGGTGGGGAGAGCTGCATGGTGAATGAAATTTATTAAATTCCTTCTGATAGCCAGAAACTAATAGCTGTGGTAGAATACTACAAAAGAAAATACAAAAGTTTCTAAAATGTGTTTTCTCCTCACAGGCATCTTGCTTCTCTGAATCCAGGATAAGCCAATCACACCAGATACAGTTTTGCCAGAGGAGGATGGAAGGTGGTACCAGAGCCCAAAACAGCCCCACATTCATGTTGGTTTAACTGACTGGAAGGACAGGCACTGGGGTTAGATCCAGAGCAGCTCTGATTTGGGGAAAGGAGAGGAGGGCTATCACATTAGGAGAGTGTAACCATCCAGCCTGACATCTGGAAATGGCTGAATACACAATACTGGGGGTAAAAGAGGGTCAATCAATTTTGAATGATGATTTAGGACTCAGTCCTGGAAACTACTTATTGTAGGTGGACTTCTGTCCTTGTTCCCAGTACAGTCTCTGCTGGCCATGCTAAGAGGATAGTGGAAACTATTTGAATGTACAACAGGCATGAAGATGCCAGAACAATGATGGGAGTTACTCTTCTGACTCAACATTTTACCCTTCTTTATTCTGAGGCTACAAGACTATTCAGCTTCTCCTAATTGACTTGATGGTCTTGCTGGAAAAAATGAGTTGCGATGACTTTTTTCTTCTGCTGAATTATTTACAGGTGGAAAATATCTGCCTTGCTGGATCTTACCCAAAAGGCACTAAAATGTTTCTTGCAGCCTGATATTATGCTTTTCTCCACTTTTCGTTTGGCTAGCAAAAAAAATTGGTTCAGTCAGATCTGAATAAAATATTTTTTCTTCTTATTTTTTTTTTCTTCTGGTTTAGGGACTGAAAAATTATTTACACCGCCCTATTCCTGATAGCAACCATATGTCTGGACTGCACAGCAATGAGCCTTGCAGTCCTACTTCTGGCAGCTCTCCCTGGCCACAAGGACATCCCGCAGTGCTCCTAATGGGAGTAGGTGCCGTGGAGCTCTTTGCGTGCCATCGGCACTTCCCAGCTTCCAGCACCTTACCTCATATGCCACCACTGTCCTCCCACAGCACTTGCAGCTAAGCATTTGGTGAGCTGTGTGGCACAGGCAGCATTTGGAAGCTCAAAGCCCTCAAAGACTGTGATGCTGAGATGGGTCAGAGATTAAAAACACAGGGTGGTTGAATGAGTTAGACTGTCTGGATTCCCATGAGCTTGGAACGCAAATTTTGTGGGGGACGCAAATAAACTCTATGGAGCTTATTTGCGTCACTTAGAAAAATCTGTGATACAAAGACTCTCCCCACAGCAAAGAACTAAGAAACATGCCTGATGGCCTGGCTGGGACTGCTCAAGGAGGACAGATACTACCTGAGAAACTGAACTTGGGTGGAAAATGACTTTGTCATCAAATAAGGTCTCTCTTCTGTTTTGATTTTCCTTATTAGGAAAGCAGAGCTCTCCTTTAAAAAGACCAATTAATTTCCACTTGTGAAGGGACTGAAAGTAAACCCAGTTGTGCTGGAAAAGCCCCATTGAACTGTAGTAGAAACACATTTCCTGATCAGATGGAAGAAGAGATGAGGGGGTCCTGGATGGGGAGGAGAGTTTAAAAGAATGAAATTTTGTGTGACATTGCTAGTGAGAGTGTGAGGCGGTTAGAGGCTCAGTTAGCTCAGAATCTGAAGCCATCCTTCCTGTACTGTTTGCTCCCCCTTGGTCGAAGGAGGCAGAAGAGAAGGACATGCAGCCTCTGTGCCTGTAGGAGATCCTGTGAGCACCTTCCCAGCTCCAGTCCCAGTGAGAGGCTTGTAAGGATTTGTCTTTTGCTGCTGAGTACAGGTGTGACTTCTTCCAACTGGGCATCATAAGTGGGGCAGGACACAGCAGGACAAAGCCTCCCTTCTGCACACATGCTGAACTTGGCCCAATGTGAGCTCTGGCTGTGGAAAATGCAGTAGGAGGCTGTGCTATGGAGCTTTTATCAGCTGTGCAGATCAGAAGGGGAATTTCACTCTGTTTCCTCCCATTTCCAGTGCAGCAATATTTTAGCATTGTGCTTCAACCCATGGTTCACAGCTGAGTGGTAGTTTTGTGATTTTATGAGGCATCAGACCACAGTGTCTTTAAATGTTCTGTAAAATATACAGGTTAATCACCTGATCCCTGCAAACTTCTTGGAAGAACTTGTATTGCATTAGCTAATGCATTGCAATGCCTTCCTGGAGCTGCAGAAAACCATTGTACATGAAAAGCAAACCTGTCAAACTTGCAGCTTTGCTAACTTTGCACAAAACAGGGGGAAAAAAGTTCCTTAAACCACTGCAAAACAAGATAAAACCACAAACTTGATGGCCTTTTGTGCAACCTCAATTGGACATTGCAGCTCTATGCTATAATCTCAGAACAGAGCCTTTATCATCTTGGGTGTACTAGCATTGACCCATAACAGAGTCTTAAATAAAAAGCAAACCATAATGTCAAAGCAAAAGTCAGTATCTCAGCAGGTCTGGCCTCAAGTGTGGGAGTGTGAACTGAGAAAACAAAAGCTCAGAATAAGGAGAAGGCTGGATGGGTTTGAAGGAGGAAAAAATCCCCCAACCTCTGGAAAAATAGCAGGGTGGAGCAGAAATAAAAATACTTTGGACAAGAGAATCCCTACGGACTCCAAAGTGCAAGGCAAAAAAGGGAAAAAAGGCCTTATCCTTGCCTTACCAGTGCCTGAGCTGATGTGGGTCAGCTTTGGTGGGAGAAGGGCTCAGGGCTTGGATTTTGAAATATCAGCACAGAGGTGGTCCAGCAAGGCCTCATGGCAGGGACAGCATTGTGGAAGCTTTGGGCCAGGCTGTAGTTTATTGGCAAAACGCTCTGGGGCTAAATAGTTAAGAGAGATGGCACTGCACTCCCTCTGAGAAGAGTGAACGATGCTTCCCTCTTGCTTGGAGGCGGGGAAATGACATTGTTCTGTGGCAGTCAGTCCCAAGGAGAGCAGAGCCTTTTCAAGTAATTTGCATGCCTGAGTGAGTTAGCACTGAGTGGTTCCTGCTCTCCCTTGGATTGTGCTTCTGCCCATTGTACACCAAACAGAGATGGATACAGAGGCATAGCTGAAGTCATAGTCCTGTCCAGAGACAGGGCATGTACTTCTCCTAATTCACAACCCTACCATGTGAATTTGCTCCTGTCACATGTACTCTCTTGGCATTGAAGCCAAGTCTGCCTCAGGAAGAAATTATCCTTCCCATCCATTTGTGCATCCCTGCAAGGGACAGAATGGACCCAGCCTTCAGCAGACATGTTCTGAAGAATTTCTCACAGCTCTAGGAAGAGCTGTTGGGTGTTCAAAAGCTGGGAAGCTGAAGGAGTGCTGAAATGCAGCCTGTGGAGATCAAGGTTTGATTCCTACTGTGGAAAGCCCCTTGCCCCAAAAAAATTAAATTGGCAGGGGGCCAGATTGCTTGGTTTCCTACTACACTTATTCCTTGGCAGTTTCGTAAGTGTCATGAAACTCCCTTTGGAGGGGAGTGGGATGAGTTCACCTACAGCAAAACAGAGGTGGCTGCATCCCTGAGTCAAAACAGTGGCCATTTACCTTCCTGTTGTATCAAACTGGGATGTCCTGCCAGCCTCCCTGGGCAACAGGTTAATTTACCTGTACACCCTCTACTGCTCCATGGTCAACCAGGCCTGCTCTCACTGTAATGCTGAGTATTGGTGTACAACCAGCTGCCCCTTTTGTGTTTCCAGCTCCCAGGAGTTACTTATAGGTTCCCAGAATTCCCAGAATTTATGGAGCTCTCTTGCCCTCTGCTTTGTTAAGGTCCTTTGCTCAGGAATGTTCATCTCTAAGGAAAGCAGTGTGTGTAAACCCATTTGCAAGTGACCTTTCATCCCAGGAAGGCCAGAAAAAGGGACAGAAGGGACACACATCAGCACTAGGGGAACTGGCTGCACTGTAAAACCTAGGAGAGCAGGATCTCTGGTGATGCTGGCAGGTTTTGTAGACAAATAAGGGTCACTCATTCTCTTGCGGATTCCCTGAAACACAAAATCCCCTCATTTAGATGAGCCAGGTGAAGCTGAATGTCCTACATCAAGGCCTAGAGGGAGCTGGAGGCCACTGAGGAGATCATATCTACTAAGCATTACATGATGTGTGACAATAGAGCCATACAGGGGACTCGGTGATGAAATGGTTTGGGTAGCACCATGGGAATGTCGTATTGGTCCATCTTCTTTTTACTTTTTGACACCCTTGCTGATATGTTGCTCAAAATGGCATTCCTACTGGGGAGCTTACACATTTTTGTGCTCTGTTTTTCTTCTCTAAACAGCCCAGCATACCCCAGTGTGCTGTATGGTTGTACATCCCACTCAGAGCTCTTGTGCTGTCCCTCCTGTGCTGCTTACAGCTGCCTTTTCTGCCAGCTGGCCAAGGTCTACCTCCACCCAAGACAGAAGTGCCAAATGGCTTAATGGGAGATGTTTTCAACTGGTGACACTTTTTATTGGCAGGCCAGGAACAAAAAATGGAACCTGGCATGTTGCGCCTTTAGCACTCCTCACTGGGAGTCAACCACAAGGTAAATCATCTGGCTCACACTCCGCAAGGACTCGGTTTAAAGCAAACAGAAAAAAAGATGTTAAAGCTTTCCCACCCCACCCCAGGATCCCACAGCAGAGCAGTTTCCTTTGTAGTTCCTTGCACTGCAGATGGGAGTTTCAGGCAAAGATGATACTCTTTGGCTCAGAGATCACTCCAAGAGAGCAGCTCTGTGGGGATGGGTTCTGTGTTCCTATCAGCTCCCAGTAAGGCATGTTTTGGCGAGCAGCAGCAGCTACAGTTCACAGGCACTTACTCATCCTCTCCCCTGACTGCCCCAGCAATGCCTGATGGTGACTCACTGTCCAGCCCTGCAAGCCTGGACATCCCACGTGAAGGGCTGGGGAAATGTCTTACCTGTTCCTCATCCCACCAGAAATCTGTGACTGGCTTTCAACCAAATCTGCAGGCTTCCTCCATGGATGCATTGTGTGCAGCCATGAGGGTTGGTGCTGGCACAGAGAGAAAAACAGTGGGAGCATACTGCTGGGGTGGGCAGCATCACAGAAGCCCAGGGCAATTAAAGCTGTCCCAAGTTCATTCAAGGGTGGTAGACCCATGGGAATAAAACCTCAAAATTGGTATGAAAGCATCTTTATACTGTTTTGGGAAAATAATTTGGGAAATAGTATTTTTTTCTCATTATTTCAGTGGTTTTTTAGTCTTCCTCACTTTCACCTTTTCCTCTTCCGTAACTAGCCTGATGAAAAAAGGAGACAAGATGTGTCTGAGAAAATGACATCTGTGTCAAAGATGTTGTTAATGGACAGATAAATAGCCATATTGCAGCTGCACCTAAGCCTTGGAAACAGTGACTGCTGGTGTACAACCATTTGTCTAACTACAGGGGTTTTTAATAACTATTAATTTTACGTAGTAGTATGTGCACTCAGTAAAAGACAAAGATTGTCCACAACATTCAGTTTGGTGTATTTATTGTTATTTATGAAATTATTGAAGGTGTCTTTGCATTCATGGGTCTGGGTCTTGCACAATTCATTGAAATGCTTGGCATCACTGCCATAAAACAACACACTGAAGGTAATAAAACCCAGCTATGCAGTACAGTAAAAATCCCCACAAAAATATCATAAAATGGACATATGAATCTTGATAAAGTCCGTGTATTGCTATGCTGCACATTCACATGAATTAGAGGTGTGTGGTAATCCTGGACAAAGCCTTTTATAAAAGCACAAACTGTCTACAGGGGCAACATAAAGTGTAAAGAGGGAATACAATGCACCCTGTCCCTCTGATTATGCACAACTGTAACCCCTCATCGAGGGCTCCTCCTTGGCTGTGCAAAATGTTCCCCAGTTCAGCAAACCACCCCTAGCAGGTGTGTTCCAGGTTCCCTCCCCCAACCTCACAAAGGCCATGTGAAACTGGGCATGCAATCTTGGGAGGCTGATAATGCTCCTCATCCTCCTGGTATGCTGTTCACCTCCCTCCTCTGTCTGTCAGCTTCCCAAGTGCCTGTTTCACCATCGTTCTGCAAATGTAATCTGCAACTTCTAAGAAACATTTCTGACCTTCCATCCCACTAATACAGTCCATAAACTGGAGTAGCAGAGGGGAAAAGGGAGATGTATCTAAAAATACTTGGAGTAAAGATTTCCATAGTTGTTTCTGGAGGGAAACAGCCCGTTGCTTTTACAGGGGCCAATATTATCAGCTTTCCTAGGCTACCACTGGAAAGATAGCATACATAATGTTGGGATCTGTGGTGCTCTAGAAAGCCTTTGAAGCATTATGACAAAACACTCATTGTAACACGAGTTGTCTATGAGTTATACAAGAGGGCAGAAAACAGATGTATGAGGACCTCAGTGTGATGGCACAGCCTAGGAGCCTCGACTGCCTTTGAATTGGCCAACCAACAGCAACTACTGGCTAGCAGTGTGCAACTTCCTCACTATAACCACAGCATTTTATCCCCCAGCTTGTTACCTCAGTCTGTGCTCTTACAGGTAAGTGGTCCCCAGGAGATTTTCTGTCACTAAGCTTTGAAGCGAGCTCTGCACAGCCTTGCAGAAAATAACTTTTAGCATGCTGAAGTCTTGTGTCTGCTTTTACTCACTTCAGATGTGTAACATCTCCTTAATGACTGCTTAAGGCTGCATGGGTGACCAGGAGCATGGATGTCCACTGCCAGAAAATACCTGGGAGAAGAAAAGCATCACCTGCCAGGCACTATCTCACAACAGCAGCAGGAAAAATCCTACAACACACTCTGCAGAGCCCCATGTCAAGAAACTGAATATGGATTACTTTGAAGCCTAGGCCTTGTTCTGTGGCATCAAGGATTTGAGACAGGGGCAGACCATTGCAGATTAATGGTCTGCTTTCTTAGTTCCACTGGTGCTTGTTTGCAGTGGGTTTGATGTATATGCATGAAACGTGTACCAAGCACTCAGGTACAGACATGCTACAGAGAGATGATGAAGGGGAAAGACCTCACTTTTCTAGCTCTGTTAAATAAGATAAGAAATGGCTTGTGGGCAGCCAGGATGATCAGAGGGCAGGAGCATTTCTACTGTGAGGGAAGGCTAAGAGAATTGGGACTGTTCAGCCTGGAGAAGAGAAGGCTTCGGGATGACCTAATCACAGCCTTCCAGTACCCGAAGGGAGCCTACAAAAAAGGAAAGAAACTTTTTACAAGGACATGTAGTGACAGGACAAGGGGGAAGGGAATTAAACTGAAAGAGAGTAGGTTTTGATTGGATATTAGGAAGAAATTCTTTACTGTGAGGGTCATGAGACAAGCTGGAACAAGTTGCCCAGAGAAGTTGTGAATCTCCCATCCCTGGATTGGATAGAGCTTTGAGCAACGTGGTCTAGTGAAAGGTATCCCTGTCCATGGTAGGAAGTTTGGAACTAGATGGTCTTTAAGGCTCTTCTAACCCAAACTGTTCTATAATTCTGTGATTCTATGTAGAGAGAGTGATTTGGGTAAGGAGGGTTAAATCCATGGAAAAAAATTTGAAGAGTGCCTCAGCAAAAAGATGAGCACATAAAATTTCCCACCAGGAAGATTCATGAGAATCTGGGAAAACTTTTCATGATCTAAGTAAGCATCAATAGTTGGATCATTTAGAATCAGTTGTGCCAAGCCCTAGTAAAGTGAAGAGGACTGGATAATTTGGGGGTAAGTTTTCTTTTGTTAGTTGAGGATAAACAAACTGGTGACTGTGACTGAGCTATGTCCTAGCTCAGCTGTGGGGCACATCAGCCCAGCCTTATGGAGTTGGGAGTGGGGCACTTGTGGGCAAGAAGAAACAACACCAATGGCCATGAACCCAGGCAGCGAGTCCTACACCAGCACTTGTGCCATTGTAATGTTTCCATTGTTGCTGCATGAAGTGGCCACAGGGAAGCTAAAACATCCATGTCTGCTCCCACTACCATCACACCATCACTTGTTCTGCTAGCTTATCCCGTCCCAGGGCTCTCACACTGACCCTGGCCAGGCTCAGGCTGCCCCTGTGCTCATGCTATCATTTCTTCTCAGCTCAGATACAGAGAGGAAACTTTATTTCTCAAAGCCACACTGGTAGAGTTCCCGAGGAGAGATGCAGAGAAGCAATACAGATGCATGTGGATGCTCTGCTGAGTCTGTCCGTGCCTGCATATTTCACTGGGAAAGGGCAATGCAGGCCAGTGGCATGGTTCTCTGTCCCACTTTCTCCCTGTGTAAAACAGGAATAATGATACTGACCTAGATCACTGGGGAGCCTGGAAAGGCCAGTTAATGTTTCTGAGGCTCTTTGAAAATAAAAAGGTCTGTATTGGTGCTAAATGTTATTATTCATGTATTGTAATTCTAACCTATAAGAGACTTGACTTTACTAGGAGAATTTCGGTGACTGTGGCTGAAAGAAGGTTTCATATTTCATCTTTAGCTGTATACAGATTAACAGCACTCGCACAATTTCTTCACAGGCATAAAGATGAAGGTTAAATCCACACCAGTATTAGGCATTACAGTGAATTACCTTGGCATGAAGGCCCTCTGATTTCCAGCATCTGTGAAAGTTTAGCTGAAGTGATGTATAAAGACTTGGTGCTAGCTAACAAAAGCAAGTGTTTGTGAAATTGATTCTGAAATCTGAATTTTTCCACAGACTATGGCACAACCTGGAGTGGTGCTCAAATCAGAAAGGTAAAAGGTCAACATTTTACTATGCAACATATATTAACCAAGTGAGGGTATAAATATATAGAAGGTTCAGAGAGGTTTCACAGAGGTCATTTCACTCAGAATTTACCTCTCTCCAACTAGATCAGTGACACAGTGTGGCACATGTAATTCTAAAAATCATAAAGATATCAAACAGGGCTTTTATAACGTGCCATGCAGACCTGATGTATATTGCTGCTATATGCTATGCATTTCCATCATCACTGCTTCTCCTGTCTGGATCATGCTGACCTCCCAGAGGAGATGACTGCATATTGGAATCTTGTATCAGGTAACAGCAAGAAAAAATGATGGGGCAAGCATTCAACTGAGACACCACCTTCCCAGCAAGAGACAGGATTATCAGCTCATTAAATCACATAGGGGACAGTGGCATATCCACCATGAACAAAACCCAAATGTTTTCACATAATTTAGAAGTTATTTCAATGTGTTACACATGATGCCCTGCCACATGGGGACTATTTGCCCTGATTTTACTTCTCTGATTTTTGTTACAATCATTCTATTTCAGTTTTCACTCCCAATTAACAGTTAGGGAACATGATATTATTGCTTGGGCATTCAAGGGAGAGGGTGCGTGATCAGTTGTCCAGGACACAGGGAGAAATGTTCCCTTCCTCACAAAGGGCTCCCTCTCCACCATCTCTTAATTTTTGAGTAGACAACAGCTACTTTATGGAATATGAACAATGTAAGATGGAGCTGCAGAAGTTCTTAGGTATTGTTATATATTACACTTAATGTCATAACAATAAGAAGAGTAAAAAGAAGTGCAAATCTTGATTGTAGAGAGCCATGTTTTCCATATTCCCTCTTGTTTCTTTAGGTAATAGAAAATCAATGGGTCTTTTGTATATGTGGCACATCTGAAGCAGTGAAGCTCCCATCCTCCCCTCATATATGAATAAATTAATTTGTTTACTTTGCTGTCTGAACAAGTATGTTTCAAAACAATGACAGATTCCAGTGCATTACCTCCAGCACTTCTTTGCAGCAGAGCCTTTCTCTCTTCCACATTTCCTTAGATGAACAACTCATAGCATTTCCTACACAAGCTCTTCACACCCCACCTCGTGACTGAAGTGGGGAGTGCAGCACATATAAAAATGTCACTCAACAGAGCACCATTCAATTCCTGGTTGAAATACTGGATTGTTTTTCATCCCTTCTCCTTTCCCAAATAGTAGTTTTCTTCTCCCCAAATTTGGTACAGCTTCTCTAGCTGCTTACCATTGCCCAGCCACATGCTTTTTCATGGCTTTTGGCATAGCTGTCCATGTTTTGAGGTGACATTTCAGAGGTTCTTTGGTTTGGTTTCTTTTCATGATGAACTCTTACAAGGAATTGGCATTTTTCTGTTAAGCTTGGTTGCTAAATTTCTCACTAGTTGTACAGTTTAAGAATTCAGTACACTATTAACAAAAACACTAAGTCTTCACTGTAAATGGTTATGCCCTGTATGGCTTTTTCCTATATTCTGTAACTATTTATGAGTAATTGATTATTTATGGAGATATTTATGGTGCTTTTCTTGGACATGCTCTTTGAAGAAATCAGTAAGCTCGAGGAGAACAACAATGGGGAGTTCTTGGGAGTGGACTTTTAGGTTTGTTTTTATGTTTTAAAAAGCCTTCAGCACCATCAAAAATCACTGCTAATGCTTAGCATTTTCCTATTGGCTTCTGTTGGGGAATCTGAAATGGAGACAGGCTTCCAGGAGGTAGGTGGAATGGTAACACTACCTGTGGTGTTAGGATGTCCATTGTACAGGCAGCCTGGATGAAACCTGGAGAAATTATGGGCTTGACCCTAAAGCTAGTAGGAATTTTGACTCTGCTGCTGCTAGGCATGATGTGAAATTGTTGATGCCTTTCAAAAATTATGGAGGAATTTTGTTAGTGGAGCATGTATCAGAACTCTGATTTCCTGGCTTTTGACCTTGTTTTAGAGGTTGTAGAGCACTGATGGCCCCACAATGACCCATTCCCCTCTTCACTTGAGAATATAGGGGGCTTCCCTTCAGGCATCTGGACACAGCAGACTTCGTATATTCTGGACCAGGTCTCAGTTTCAACAGACAGGACCATCAAAATTGCTTTCCATTTTTGGTTTGATTTGTATTTTATTTCTAATGTGGTGGTTTGAGACATTGTGTGCAGGAGAGAGAGGGAGAGAGGGAATGGCATGCTACCTAGGGACAGAGGAGTCCAGCCTGCTTAAAAAGGAAATGTTGCTGGATAAACACAAATTGGTGTAAGCCACATCATTAGGAGAAAGTTGTCTATCATTAAGCACTACGTAGTGCATCCCTGTGAGCCTGAAGTAAGTCTCCAGGGGATGTACAATCATACTTGCCACACGAGTGGAAATGCTGAAGATGAACCACGTGCTGTCTCGGTGTCCACCTCCCAACTGTGTTAGCATCATTATGTGCATGTTGGGCTGACTTAGCACACTGAGGAGGAAGATGGCCATGCCATTCTCTTTTACCAAATAGATAATTCACTCTGTGAGTTTCTTAGAGAGTGAATTCATTAATGCAGATATGCAGGGTGCAATTATTCAGATGATGCAGTGGGAGGAAGCTGCATAAAATTTACAGAGTGAGCTCTGCTGGTACTCTGAGCAGTGTTTTTCTGGGTGGTCCTGCCTGGAAAAAAATCACACCTAGGAATGCCTTGATGACTTCTGACTGCATCCCAAATGGCAGCTCCTCCCAACTGGCATCAGTGGGAGCCACTCTCACTGGGCAAGGGAGATGCTAGAAGACTCCCAGTTAGCATCTGTCACAACAGAGAGGAAATCTGTGGGAAATGCTGATCATTTATATCAAAATTAATGAGATTTTGCCTCTCTGAATGTGAGGGCTGAGATGTATGCTGACTACAGGGAAAAAAAAATCCATCCATGGATATCTAGCTTGCCTTTTTATTTATATTTTTCCAGGGGTCTTGTATAATTGATGACAGTGCCTATTTGGCAAAGGAATTTTCTGAGCACGAAATTTGTTTTAATAGTAATTTTTGCCTATTAAACAAACTGTAGTTTTTTCCCTAGTACATCTGAAGCCAAAATCACAGGACCACAAAACAAATCAGCTTAATTTCACTGTGAACTTTTCTTTTGACATCCTTCTATTTTTCAAAGAGAATAAATGTGTTGTTACATGACTGCTCTTTTCCAGACAGAAGAGGCAGAGAGCTATTTTTGAAGCTCCTTAAATCAGAAGCTCTGGCTCTTTACAAAAGCATCCCCACAGGATATCAGGACTGTGTTTGGAAACATATGTGATAAAAAAAAATCAAACCATAAAAATGAACTGGGATCACCTTGTAATTGGGCAGAGAAGACTTCCTGCTGCTGTCTGTATTTTTGTTAAAAGCCAGTACTTCTGCATTTCTCACCTTTTGCTGTGCGAGATTGTACACAAAATCTCTGATTGCCAAGCAAATCAAAGCCAAGAGGGAGACCCCCTGTTTGGAGGAAACCATCCCCCTCCTATATTCTCTTTTACTGGTGTTATGTGGGAAAAATTAGATGTACAGAATGAATCAAAAGTCATTGTAAAAAAAAATAAAATAAAAACACCACCAGTGGAACAGAGCTATATGGAGGACCCGAAGGAGATCTTTGAATGCATCAGCCTCCATATAGAGCAGTAAGCTAATAGGCAGTTCATTGGAGCTAAAGTATAACATAAAACATAAAATTACAGAGAAAATGGCTGAAAATATAATAAAAAATAATTAAAAATCTTGTAGGAAGGTGGCATATCAACATCTGATGTAAATACAGACATAGGAAGTGTGCTTTATCATTTGAATAGATGAAACAGCTGAAAGTGGTAACAAAATTTGCAGGTTTGCAGTCTATTTCTTCCAAAACTTTGAGAAAACCCCAATGGTTCCAGCAACAACTTGCCATTTTCATCTGTCAGAAGATGATTTCTCTGTTTTGCTCAGCTACCAGAATTCTAAAGAGAAAAAGCACCCATTGTAAAATTGTTTAAAACTGTAAATTTAAATTCAAAATCAAAAGAAAGGAAGAAAAATGAGTAATTTCCCTGGTCCTTAAATATTAAACATACTGTGGAAAGACACAAGTCTCTCAACCAGTTTGGCATGACATGAACCTTTGAATAGCAACCAGACTTCTATTTTCTTTTGTCCACTGCTTTCTACTCTTCAATGAAATGAAATTTTAATGTTGTTGAAGACTTAGGGCAAAATTATTTTTTCCATGAAGTTGTAAGACAAATTGGACAAGGCATTAAGAGAAGTTAAACATAGGAAGTCTTCTCCCTCCCCTGGAAACTTTTATCCTACTATCTGCAGTCAGGCATATTTAAAACTCAGCATCTCCTAGTGATATGGATATCATACTAATAACACATATTTTCCTTTTATGGACTGGCACCTGGAATTAGCTCACTGAGAGCAAACTGGTAATATTCAGGCTGCAAATGTTTTGAGGATGAAGTATCTTTCTGTTTGCTTGACCGGAAACTTATTCCCAGACACAACGTAAATATCAAAAACAGCCTTACATTATTAAGAGTGACCCTCATGAGAGTATTGGTATTGGTTCAGGCAACACATGACAATGTATATGTGTATGTGTGCACACACAGCTATCTGTATTTTGAATTGATATTTATGTGTTTTGACCTGTGTAAGTATATGTACATATATGTATTTACATGTTGTAAATATTGTGTGTATGTTGAGAAGAATGCACTCTCAGTGCCATAGAACTCATGCAATGGTGGTAGGTGGAGAAACAAAGACAGTGACAATCCTTTTCTAGGCTGCTGCATCCTTCTCCTCATGGATAGTTTCTGGGCCAGGAACAAACATTCTCTGTAATTAAACTATCCTGCATTTACAAGACTTAGTAGGAATATTTTCCTCCTTCTTTTCTCCTCATCATCTAGGGGCATGCCTTATACACAGTAAGCAGTACAGAGTGCATTGGCTCACTCCTCAACACAGCCAGCAATTTTGGCATGTGTGCTCAGATGGTTTTGTAAGTACAGAGGATGTAGTATAAGCAAAGCTCTGACAATGTGGCTTATCAAGTTAAAAAAAAAAAAAAGTGTTGCTTTAGTACACACAGATACATACAAACATTCATGTTGTAGTAGTGTTTACACCCACAACAAAGATCAGGAATCTACCACGTAAAACATGGTGCAGGCTTCCATATAAGTGAAGCAGAGCCGAATGCAGTTGCCATCTACCTTATGAAGGGCTTGAAATCCAACAGAGCTACCTTACAGTGCAATTTACATATTTTAAATATAGTTTATTTAATAGTTGGTAAAAGCAGGGGTCAGCTTCCTCTGAAAAGCAAGAGCTTTAAATACCTGCAGTTATTCTGAGAACATGGGTGATTAAATTTCAGCAACTCTGCAATTTCAAATGCAATAGGAAGTAAATGATAAATAAAAAATATTATGTCACTTGCTCTGAAGTTATTTTGCACCTTTTTCTTCTTTCTGTGTCTCTCCTCTTTCATTTTCTGTTCTTTACCTACCAAACTGCCTACCTGTGTATTGTACCTACCACAAATACACACACACATGAGAACTGATTCTTTAGATGGCATTCAAATTTATATGTCCAGTGGCTTATCTTCCGACCTTTATAATATTATTCCAAATAGTATTTGGCAAGACAAACAGGAATGCAGGTAAGAAATATGAAGAAAGCTTTTAATTCACAGCTTTAGCTTTCCATCCTGTTTAAATGTTTGTATAATTCCAGTTTTTGCAAGTCCCTAAAAGGAAGATGAAACCCATTGGCCAAAAGAGGCAAGAAAGAAAAAGGAATTAATATAATCAGAAAATATTTTCTAGGTGGAAAAGAAGAAAGATTCAGATTTAATTGACAGCTACTAAGAAGCAGTGACTTCTATCTCTTCACTTAAAGAAGATTTTAAAAAAATCCATCCCAATAGAATTTTCAGTCATTAGTGGAGGTTTCCAAAATCTCCAGAGAGAGAAAATGAATGGAGGTGTTAAATGCAAAGGCTTATCTTGGGGACCCTAATTCTGCCTTATGCTGCTCACATTATGTATTATCCTCACTTGGCCTTCCTCTTTGAGAAAGGGACCAGCAAAGTGGAAGCATTTCTGTGCAGTAGCGGAAATCAGATTGCTCAAGATTGCTAATCACAAAGCCCCGCAGAAATGGACAAAAAATTGGAAAGCCTTGGCTTATATTCATGGCTCCCTCTATGTTTCTATCTTTTTCACCCCATTCCCAAATCCAAATTCTTTGGCTTTCTGACCTGCAGTGCTCCTCAGTCAGGTTGAGAGATTGCAGGGGAAGGAGGAGCTGCTAGAAATGGTGCAGTGTCACAAGAAACTGTGAAAATACATATCTAGGAATTAGATACCATTTTTAAATTGAGTACGACAGTCACTTTTTCTGAGCACAAAAGTGATAATCATAGAATCATAGGTTCATAAAATGGTTTGGGTTGGAAGGGGAACTTGAAGATCATCTAGTTCCAAATCCCCTGCTGTGGGCAAGGACACCTCCAAGACCAGGCTGCTCGAAGCCCCATCCAACCTGGGCTTGAACACCACCAGGGATGGGACATCCACAACTTCCCTGGGCAACATGTTCCTTGTGGAGTTGCAAGGACAGTCTGACAAGACTCTGTATTACATCATATTCATAAAACAGAGAATGAAAATCAATATTATGTCATTCACTGACATTGTAATATTATGTTCAGTAGTAAAACTCAAACCTGACTGCACTGAGATGTGGAAGAGCTTCATGACACTGATCATGGAGCAACTAGGTAATAGAATGGCAGGAGACATTCAATGCTAATAAATGCAAACTAACATATATGGACAAAAATGTCACTAAGGTTACAAGCAAGGTGTTGGGATCAACATTGGATGTTGGTATTTTCAAAAACATGTCTTAGAGCCAGTGTGATTTGCTTTATGAAAATGTTAGCTCAGAATATTTAGCTGTAGCAGAAAAAGGGAAAAAAACCCCTGAATTTTAGGCATTACTGAGAAATTACTAGAAAGCAAATGGTAAATATGCTTTTCTGTCCTTCTATCTTGAAAGATATGTAATCAAGCCATAAAACTGGCAAAAGAGGGCAAATAAAGTAATCAAAGATGTGGAGCAGCTCCCAAATGTGGAAAAGATTAAACAGAGCTGGATGTTTTAGCTTGGAAAAAAGATGATCAAGGAGGGGTAAGGCAAAAGTCTATAAAAGCACAGAGAAGTCAAATGGAGGAAATGGAGGTTACTGATCATTGCTTCCCCAAATGTAAGAAAAAAGGCTTTTCAAATTAAGATCTTGGGGAGTAAACATAAACAAAAGTAAGAAGCTCATGGAATCTCAAGGCTGAAAGTATATGTAGGTCCCAAACATAATAGGATAAACTCAGAGAAGAAACACCTGTGGAAGGCTGTATAGCACAAACCCAGAGCTTCCCAGATTGGGGACTTTCTAAACCAGAGTCTGTACTTGAACCCTCTTTTTATCAGTGAAAATAAAGCATCAGCCTCATGTTCTTGTCCTGCTTCTAAAAACAAATATCTTGGAAACTTGGAAAATTTTATTTGTGTGGGGATTTAATCAAGAGACTTCAGTTAGCTCTTTTGGAAGGGATGCTGTAGACTAGCAGAGGAAGGGTTAGTGCCACACTTCAGTGCGAGAGAGTGAAGTGACTGACATACCTAGAAGTTGTATCTAGGGGGCTACCTTCATCTACTCTCACAGCAGGCGGGTTTCCCTGTGATCCTGAAGAGAAATGGCCTGTTAGTGGACAGCTCTTTCCACCAAGTACTCTATTTGCTCTCTGAACTCTGCTTTGAAGAGAAATTTGCAAGTAAAGGTGAGCGGTGTGAGACACTGTATGCACTGGAACGATGTTTCGACGGCGCTGCTTCTTGCAGGACGAGCTCCCATGCCAAATGCTGGGGCCAAATTTGCAGCAGAGAACGGGAACAAAGCAAGTCTGAAACACATGTGTTGTTTACAGACCCTCCTCTGCTGCATGGTGTCACAAACCCTGGCCACAGCTGCTCTGAGCAAAGAATGTTTTCTATGGAGAAATCACAGCAGCTTAGGGAAGGAAGGTGAGCAAGGGCGCCGAGTGAGAGCAGGGAGCTGTAGCTTGTATTTTGGTGAACTTAATGACTAGTTTTGAGGCAAAGACTTGAAGGCCAAAGTCTGACAGGCTGTCAGGCACTGATTGCCATTTTCATAAAGGGCGCTATGCAAGTGTAAGTGATTGATAGATTGATTGATTTATTTTGCTGAGGCTCCTTTGTGGTCTCCTGGGGGGATTTCTGGCCACACCTCTCAGGCTGAAAGCACTTGCTCTGCCTGCTGTTGCTTTTTTTTTTATTTGCGCGTAATGAAAATTTGTTACAAGCCTTCCCTTTCATCTGTACATGGCAGGCTGTCACACAGAAACAAGCCATTCTGGAACCTTGCTTCCTTCCAAATTGCTAAATATTTTTCTTCAAATTGCTTCCCTAATGGGCTAGTATAATAGGAGCAGCATGCTCTCTGCCCACGCTGAAGATGCCAGAGCATTTGTCCAGTGCACATGTGTGTTGGGCACAATAAACTCACTGCCTGGCCTGGAGACAGGGCAGCACTGCTGCTGATCTGATCTATATCACACATTCCTTGGGTGCAATCCTGCACACGGTGCTCACAGGAGAATATGCACATGGAGAGGTACTTGTGCCTCCCCTGGGAAAAGACACCTTGTCAGGGAGGCAGCCAGCAACACATCCCACTCTCCTGGGGAGGGAGCCATGATTGCATTCTGCAAGGTGAGACACAATGGCAGGAGGAGAAGTGGGCTGCACAGCCATCGAGTAAGCCATGCGAGCAGTGACAGAGCTGGGCTCACTAATGGACTGGCCTGGCCAGTTTTTTATTGACTCCAGTTGCTGCTTTTTGGAGGGGCAGGCACCAGCAGTCCCCAAGGTCAGCAGTTCCATGTGCTCTATGCTAAACTGTTGCTGACCCACTGCTTTATGAGCCTAAGTGCTTATCCAGGAACAGAAGTGAATAGGTTGTGTGTGATAAGAAAATAATTTGCCAAAACTGCAACAATAAAGAAAGCCTGATGGGATCTCTTATGGTATGAATAGCCCGGAGCAGCTGCAGATTTCTCTCTGCTTTCACAATTATTTTCTTTTTTATAACAACTAAAAAGGGAGCATTGTCCACAGGCTCCTGCAGCCCATATTTTCATATCCAAATCTAATTTTTCCATATACGTGTATATACATATTATACATTGTGGATCTTTGTGAATAAAATACAGGAACAGAAAAAGAAAGGAAAAGGAAAAGCCTTCTGAGATAAGAGGCCTGTTGGCACACCAGCTTAACCCATTCCTCTGTTCTGCTTCTCTCACAACCCTCCTAGAGGGATTTCTGCAAGATCCCAGAGCAGCCATCCCCAGACACACAGGACCATGTTGTTCCTTGCATGCTGTTTACGGATGCCCAGGACAGCCCCCGGGCAGCTCTCAGTGCCAACACAGAGAGCTCTGTGCCAGGAGTAGCCATCCTCCCCCACCTCCTGTGGGGCTGGGAATGTCCTATCCCCCACCCAGGAGCACTGTCTGTTGAGAAGGTTGAGTATATTTTTGCATGTTTTCCATCTATGTGTTACAGAGGAGCTTCAGTCCAACCACTGACCCTACTCAGGCCTCCTCAACTCACCCTATTCCCCACCTCCCCAGTGGGTCTATAGCATTTTTCTTTCTCAGGGAGCACTAGCAGGCTTGGTTCTCATCCCATGCACTGCCCCCCGCTCCAAACAGCCCCAGGGGTGCAGGACCCAGTCTCAGGCTCTGTGCTCTGACCCTCTCTTGCCCACCAGTCTCTGGGCTGAGCGACCCAGAGAGGGTTGCCTGTGATCCAAAGCCCTGATCCATGCCCAGGGCTTCTTCCAAAAGTTATGCCAGACCTCCTTGCAGAGGTACCACACTCTCAAGGAGTCCAGGTCTCTGAAGCTCTCTGAGAACATCTTAAACCATCAGAGCTTTTCTTCTTGCTATTGTCACGATCCGCTGGTACCAGCGGGAGTCGTGATGGTTCGTTAACTGAATCTCAAAGTGCAAAGGAAAACAGGGACAAAATATTTCAAGTTTAAATCAAAATCAAAGCACTTTTATTGAGTGCCAACAACACGATTTATGCGATAGAAGAGGGAGAGAGGGAGAAAAAGAGAGAGAGAGAGAGAGGGAGTTGGGTTATAGCTACCATGGCACAGAAGGAGTCCTCGTGGCCCGGTCCCAATAGACGCGTCTTCGTCCGTGGGGAGATCTCAAAGGGGTCTTCTCAGAGAGTGTCTTTATAGTCTTTTCAAAAGCGAGGGGCAGCTTGCCAACAGGTGAGGCAATTCTCTTCAGGAGCGGTGTGCAGCAGGCTGAGGGGTGCAAAAGCGAGGGGAAGCCGGCCAAGAGGTGGGGAAATGAGTCCCATTGTTTTGGGGCATTGGTACGAGGCAGGCGTACAGAACGGAGTGTTTCTGTGCAGCTCTTTCCACCATGGCAGCAAGAACGACACAGTCCCATCGCAGCCTGTACTTGGTTTGTACCAGTCACGCTTCTGCACTCGGCAGGCATCCCACCTTGATCTGGCCCAGACCTTCCCGTGCAAAAGTCCTTCCTCCCCTCTTGGGGGTCTTTGGGTGATCAGTCTCCAGTCATTTCGATGGTCATGAGGCAAAATGACAGATGAGGGGCTTTAGTCCAGTCTCTTACAGCTATTCAGTTCTGTATAAGGAGAAGACCAGACTCCAGCCTCGGATGTCACATCAGGGTCAGCTATGCAAAGTTCAGAAAACAGTTGTATAAAGAAACACACAAAGAAATTACTCAGATCGTAGCTGATCTCTGTAGCTGATTTCTCAAGAGGTCTCCTGTGAATCAGGCTGAATGAGCTTTTTGTTGCCTTTACTCTTAACAGGAGTAGTTGAAGTCAGAGAGTTCTCCTCTCTAACTGCTGACAGCTACAATATGGCAGGGCTGTGGTGCCTTAGCATAGTGATCAATCTCATTTCAGTTCATTTTGCTAGAATTTAATTTTCACATGGCCCAGTGTGACCACATCCCGTTAATTTCCCACTTGAATATTTTCTTAAAACAGAGAGACCCGTTGAAGATTCTGCAACTCCTGTTGGTGAAATAATAATAATTTACATTTATTAAGTGCTGTTCTTCCCAAAGGACTGCCCAAATGTTTTCCAAAATTCGTGTATGCAGGAATCCCTTCACCAAGGAAAGAAAAAATGCAGCTTCTTCCTTGGCACAGAGCAGCACGAGCACAACAGCTTAGGATACGGAATGAATCAAAGGTTTAATGTTATTACATCTTTGTGGTTCTGTTAGAGTAATGCCCAGAAGTCTCAAGAGGGACCAAGGCCCCTCTTGGGGTAGGTGAAATAAGTAGTAAGGTTATTGAAAGAAAGCCAAGGAACAGGAAATGGTAAAAAGCACGCTCAAGGAAGAGTTGGAAGAAAAATAGAGGGGTAGATAAACATACACATGATTGCATAGATCTCAAAGACATGATTAGGTTGTGGGATTGGAAGCGACCTGTGATGTTATCCCATACTTTCTTCTCTCCTACAGCAGGTTCCCTTCTAACTATTTAATCACTAATAGACATTTATGTAATGATTGTTCCTAATCATTTCCACTGATGGAGATTTTTTAGCCTTCTGAGGCACCTTCCTCTTAGCCTGTACCCTTCCCTTGCCTTTAACATGAGCTCAAATGTTCTTTGCTATAACATAGACCTCCTATTCCTCATCTTGTGCACAACATCCTTGCACATCATTACCTGTTTATATACTTCCTACAGAGGTGTCAAGGTGAGATTAACGCTGGTGTTATAATGGACACATGCCATAAGATGGGATCTAGAGGGGGACATGGCGTGGGGTTTTCTATTTCTATGGGGACCTGTAGGGTAAAGGTGCTTGTGGAACAAACAGGCTGAGAGATGCCAGGTTGGTACCTGCAGTCCTGTGGGAAAAGTGAGACATGTGAAAGATTATGGACCATGGTGTTAAGACCAGAAATGCCCATCTTTATGTTTGTAGATCATTCCATAAGGAAACCAAAGCAGCAGGTAAAATGACAAGCGTGGAGTTGGGGTAGGCACTTGTGGCAGCAGCTCTGAAGGACAGAGGGGAAAGGCTGTGATGGTCAACAGCATGGCCTTGGCCAAGTGTGGTACCTAGGAAATGCCACGTAGTCACAGGCAGCAGTTTCTGGAGAAGAAAATAAAAATGGTCACTGCAATATGGGTCTACATAACTGAAAGGTTAAGGACATTATGATCAGGCAGAGGAGAAGTGGAAGGTTTTGGCAAAGGAAGCTTAGTAGCTCTGTGCTAATGAGCTGGTGCCAGCAGGACCTCTGTGAGGAGAGTTTGCTGATGCAGGTGGAGATACAGGGCTGGAAGGAATAAAGGTATCCTGCAGATACCAATTTGTGAGTTTTCAGAAGGAATATATGTATTGATTTGGAGCTCTACTTCACGAATGTGAACAGATACAGAAAGCCAAAAATCATTTCTCCTCTCTTATTTTCTCCCACGAGGAAAGCAGTTTTAGGTGTTAACATACTCTCTACTGAGTCTCCAGCACACCCATCTTCTTTGACCTGGTTTGGAGTACTACTTGTTTGTCAAGCAGGAGGAGTCTTTCTAGTTCCTCATCCACAAAACATACTAATCTCAATCCTGGCAGTGGGCAACCAGTAGAATACAACAGGATGTGATCTTTGGGGCATCTGTCCTGCAACAAGATTTGTTAGAGGGACTAAGTACATGACACTGGAAAATTTCACAAGTTTTAAGATTTCCCTTCCTTTCCCTATTCTTCCCTTCCCAGAGAATGGAGGATGCCTCGCACAACAAATGCAGCACTCAGGGGATCTCTGCTAAAGGGCAAAGTACATTCCAACACCCTGACATCCTCCTCCTTGGAGATTACACGGGTACACACCAAAACACAGGCCTGAGCTGGCCCCTGTCCCACCAACATCTTTTGCACTTCTTTAATGACAGAGATTAGTAAGGCAGAATTGAGCTTCACCTCCAAAGACCCAGATCCACTTGTTTAAGTAGAATATTTTGTTGTTTATGCTGCAGGCTAAACAACTAGGTTTACCTAGGGTCTCTTGTTAAAATGAGCCATCTGTGGCAGCTGTGGTAATTATACCCAGACTACTGTACCTTTCATGCAGAGCTCTTAAATTTGTGTTGAGACTTTGAAAACAAGAGGAACAATAGCACAAAGGGAAAGAAAATATCTCCTTAGAGTGAAAACTATCATGAGGTCCTCCCTTCCTTCATTTTCTAGTCTTCCCTGGATTAACCACAATCCTCAGGTTCCTCAATGGCTGTTCCCTGTGACAAAGTACTACAAAACTGTCTGAGGGCAAAGAGCAGATGGAGTCTGAGGCAGGTTTTGCACCTCCTCCTCATCAGCAAATGCTTGCCAACGCTTTGCTTTGCTGAGCCAAGTAAATGTGTGTGTGCTGCTCTGAAATCTAGGCAGTGCCACAAGTGCTACCATAGATGTGAGTCTCTTGATTCCCTCTACCCATTTCCAGGCACCTCAGCACAACTTCTGCAGTAGCTGACAGGTAATTTGACTCCCCTGTCCCCAGAGCTATCAGTGCTGTTGTGAACAGGAAGCAGCAGGAATTGCTCCAGAGCAATGCCAAGTATTTCCTCCTCTCCAGGGGGGCTGAGTGCTCTGCCCTGGGGAGGGTCAGACCTTTGAAATCAGTTGACTTTCCAGTGCTGCCAGACAGATTGTAAGGCTTAACAGCAGACAAACTTCTGGATGGCATATGCTAATTCTTCCCACTTTTTTCATTTTTAAAGCTTCTCCTATTAAAGCACATTTTGTTTTTATGTAGTAGCTACTGAATAGTGAAGTATCTGAAAATCCATGATACAGGATGATGCTTTGAAGGAAACACAGACCTCAAAACTTCCAAGTTGTTGTAAATGCTACCAAAAAAGCATTTTTATCTCTAATCTTCTCCCAACTAAAACATAAATTTGAACAAATGGAAATAAGGAAAGAAAAGATGTGGGAATAAGCACTGATGCTATCAGCTGGAACTGGCAATAACAAAAGCAACCACTGACTCTCTGAGCTTTCAGGTAGTACAAGGTATTTTCACATACTACATTTCTCTTATTTTGTGTTTTTCGCTGTGAGTTTTCATACACTGTCGGAACAGTTCAATCATAGGAGTAAGTCAAGTTATCATGGCCAGAAAAGAACAATGGGTTTGATTCACTTATGCTGCCCGTGGCACTGCCGCGGCAGAAATTCTGCCCAAGCTGGAGGGGAGGTCAGAGTGGTGCAAGGTTCACAGCCCTTGGTGACTCCCTAAATGAGTACAGCTGATCTGGAAAAATGCTGTCAGCGGAGCAGTGAAGGGTGTTCTCATTCTCCTTAGCCCCTCAGCAGTTTCCAAATCACTAACGAGGTGTTTGCAATACCAGGGTGTGATTTAAAGCTCCTGTCCACAGGGCCAGTCATCTAATGGGCATCTGCCCTATTTGGTTCAAGAGCAAATCAAGTCCATCGTGTCTGTTGTCTAAAAAGTTGTGGATAAATAGTCCAATAAAAAACACTATGAAGTAATTTCCTGCACAAACTTACTGCACCCTGGTCTTTACCACAAGCTCAGATTTCTTGTGTGGGCTCAGATTTTAGCAAAGAATTACGGTATATTGCTTTCCATGAGAAGAATTTCCCACTTAACGGATCTCAGGTCTCTATTAGACCCTTGGCTAATGGAAAACCATAAACCATCCCAGAGCTTTCTAGAAGTCCATGGAGAGCTGAAAGTGCAGATATTTAGCCTTTTCAAGGGCCCGGGACTGACAGAGGACTCCTTAAAGGAATGCCTAATAGAAGTTCCAAAGCTAATAGAAGTTCCAAACAATTTAGTTTCAAAGGACTTCTAAAGTAAGAGAAGACTATATTAACCTGAATATTATTTAATGGCAGCATTAAATATTCTTCAGTGGTGTTCCTTGGTGGTATCTGCCATCAAACTCAAGGTTCTGGCCTGGTTGTTTGGGTTTTTTCTGGGCATGGGCATTTTTAATGCTACCCCTACATGGTTAGATCTGTTTGGCAGCTAACTTTGACCATCACAGCGGCAAGGTTGTGCATCTTGTTGCACGTGGTCCTGAAGGTGGGTAAAGCTTCTGGGCCCAGATGTGCTCTGGCCACTGCTGTTCTTGTCCTTGTCACACTCTCTATGCTATATGCGGTGAGGAGTTTGGCTTGGACCAGTTGGACTCTTCTTCTGCCACTGGGAACTCTGCAGTTTCTGGCTCCACACACTTCTGCACTGGTGCTGTGTCAGGGCAAACTTGTATCAGCTATTGACATATCTGCCCCTTGCCTGCAAGTCAAAGTATAGTGGAGAAACAGGTCTTACTAGCACCACAATGGCTGATGTATTTCAATTCACCACAGGCACTGCAGATTTACACATCATTTTTCACTTTTGCATATATATGCCACTTAACGTTGGAAAGGCCCTGTCTGTTGGTAACTGGTGCTTTTTTTTGAATGGCTGCTCGTGAGTCTTTTTTATTTTAATATTTCTTAACTCATCCCCTCCTAAAACAAACTCAAATTCATTCATTAAAATTAAGGCACTAAGATTCCACAGAGACAAACCCCAGAGAGGGCTGATAAATTACACAAATAAGCTGTATTTATAATACCTCTGATGCCTCCAAATAGGCATTTTATAGAAGAGAAGCTCCAGCAAACTGATAAATCTATTCTCTGATACTGCAGCTAAGCTGCATTTCAATACCTGAAACCATCTGTTTGATACAAGCATACACTTAGCATAATATGAATACCTTAGCACACAGGTACCTTAGCATAGTGCATCCCTTCATTTTCTCATAAAGAGCAATTATAGCCCAGGCAGAGAGGAGTGCGTGGTGGGCTGAGGAAGAAGGAGGAGAAACATATAAAGAAGATGGATTTTTTTCCCCCTAATCTGTGTGAGTCTGACAGAGCATATGAAGATCTGTAAGCCACAGAGTGCCAGTGAGAGAGAGACAGAGAGACAGACAAAATTATTTCCTTTGCTGGTTCTTGCAGTTTGAAGTAGTGCCTGCCTTATTCGCAGGACTTTTTTTTCCCCAGATGCCCACCCAAGAACCATTCAGCTACATTTATTATTCTGTCAAATACAATGTGCAATAAAGAGCCAGTCTCCCCAATGATGGGTACCTGTGTTCATAGCTCCACAGTGAAGCACATAAATCACATGTGAAGGGCAATGCACATGTGCTTTTTGTTTCTTGTATCACCTTTTATTATCTTAGGACTGAAAAGTTAATAACCCAGTGGGTAATCATGCCATTATCAGTTTACGTTGTAGTAAAGTCCATTCAAATGATGATTACATATGTTAATGAGTGTCGTTATAATGCACTACACAGTACATTACCTTCAATAAATATAATTGTTTATGCACTTTAATGAGGGGATATAATGCCCCCAAAACTAATGGCATGGACTGAATTGTGATTTATTGCTGGAAAACTTTGCCATTAAGAAAGGAAATCTCACAAACCCTTTCATGTTTATCTAACTTTTTTCCTTCTTTAAAAGCTGCCACTCATCTCTCCCTCCTTCTGCTTGCAAGGGGAAAATAGCTGTAAGACACTTCAGCAATGTTCCTTGTCAATGCCTTCCTCCACCTGAAGAAGCAGGAGGTGGGTTCATTTAGAAGGTTTAATGAAGATCATTATGTTTACCCCTTAGTAAGGCTTAATGCGCTATCTGGCAACAAAACTGATAACACGTCAGAATTTTGGCTGCAAATCAAACAACGGGAAGTAAAAATGTTGGTTGTTAAACTAGAAACTAGGAATAGAAAATAAGGTTAAGGATGACATTTTGGCCAATGGTCCTTCATCTAGCTGTAGAATAGTCAGAGAATAGTTGGCTGTGCAGAGCATTCAAAGCTCTCCAGCTGGGAATGAAGAAAACTAGAGGTGAAATGCCACCTGATCTCTTCAATCTCTAGGCGCTTTCTTTTCCAGAGGAGTGAGATAAAACCTTTCTTTGTGGGCTCAATAAGAAATGACAAAGAGACAAAGAATGCTAAACCAGGCAGCACTGTGTAACTGGCTGAGGGTGCAGCAGGCTGAGCGAGATGAGCTATCAGCAACTAAACTGCACAAGACTGGAGTTTCCTCTTTAATTTCCCTCCACTTGGTTTCCTTCCTGAATGGCACCGCTGTGACATTTCCATTACCAGTGAAAAGTAGTGTGCTTTGTACAGTAGTCTCTTCTCCTATTGAAGTCAGTGCAAAAACTCCCATTGATTTCAGCAGCAGAGGCAGCGAGCTGGCAGTGGGGACACGGTCCCCTCTGCAGAGAATTTGCATGTAGTGTGTCCTAATTTTGCTCTCTCTTCAGTGTCAGAAATCTCAAAACAAATGTTTCCTCAGGTCTTCAAGAATGAATAAAATGCTGAAATTTAGAACAAACAATAACAGGATTTGTTCTAAATGCTGTTAAAAATCAGATGTGATGGCAGGGAGCATGAGAAAAGCTGCATGTGAGATACCAGTAGAAACTGAGGTAGCTTCTTCAGGTATATTCCCAAATATGTGTACACACAGCAATTACTTGAGAAACTTTCCAAGGATCACAGTCATGTTCCAACTAGTTTGAAAGTCAGTAGTGTAAAAAAACTTTGACATTGAGATGCAATTTGTGGTAAGATCTAATTAATTTTTTTGCTCCTAAGAATAATTTATTATTTACACTTCTTATTATATATGTATTTTAGCTTCATTAGTCTGCAATGCTGGAAAAAATTATACCTTCAAGTCCTATTTATCAAATTAATGGTGCAATTTCATAGTGACACATTCCACATTCATTAAACCAAGTACAGTAAAAATGCATTTAAATTAGATTAGTGTGATGTAATAACGATTCCAGTGTATGGGGTGATATTCTAGCAGTAAAGAAACACCCAGATCGAGTTGAAAGCAACTTAGAGACGATTTTTCAAAATTGATTTTGGCACTGATTTAAGTGAAAGAATAAGGACTAACATTTCCCCCTGCAGCTCGCTCAGTGTGGGAGTTCAGGGCCCAGAGTGGAACTGCAGAAAATGAGTGGTAGAGTTGTTCTGGCCACGGCAGTGGAGGAAGTCGCGCACTGTCCACAAAAGGCAATTTTGTCAGCCTCCCAAAACGCTGGGGAAGGACACCCACCTGAATCCACCTTTCACCAGTGCTGACTGCACAACACCACACGAGTTTCTGCCAGCCCCTTAAAACTGTGAGTCTCCCAACCATTTTACTCTGACAAAGGCTCACGTGTCTGTGCACGCATCCAGTCGCACACACAGGCACAAACACCTGGATGCAGAACCTCTTGGAGGTACCACCTGTGCCCCTTTGCCTCCTGAATTACTGCTCTCTGGCAACCTGTAAGCACTCCCTGGGCCACAGGGGCTGGGTGAATGTTGGTCCCTTTCCACTGACCTCATCCACCCTGGCAATGCCCACCACAGAGCAAATAGAAATTCTAGGTGGGTGCCAAATTCATAGTCCATAAGGGGCCTATAAAAATTTAAGCCCTTCTGCCTACTCATGCCATATAGACTGCCTGCTTCAACCCCACTGTGAAACAGGCAGAAATTAACATCACCTCTCTGTCGTGTCCTTTAACACCAAGTTTTAGTTTAGCACATTCCCTGTAGCTTAACTTTCCTGGCTGGGGCAATGAGTGAGAGTCCCCGATAAGCAGCAGGTTGATGGAGGTTGCTGGTCAAGGAACAAATCACTGGGAATTCATGTCCTGCAGCTCTGATTGAGTCAGACGGGGGCTGCATGTCCTCTCCCTCCACATGCTGATACTCGTCTTGTAGTCTTTATAGCCCAGCAGAGGAGAGCTTTCAGCTGGCTGACACTCAACCTCGCACTGCTCCAATATCACATTAAAGAACCAAATTAAATCAGAATAGCTCCTTAATAAAAAAAAATCTTTCTTCCAAGTATCCATAGGGAGTTGTGTATTGTGTGTATCTGTCTTTCAGACTGTAAGCCTTCAGGGCAATGACTATCTTTATTTCTGAAACACAAACAATATTAAAACACCATTGGCACTTAATAAATCAGCAAAACTACAGTCATTACATGGGCCTCCTGGTGAGCCATCAGTTACCTTAACACATTAACAAAAGTGTGCCCTTTGCATTTTGGAATGTGGCTTGTGAGGGGTGTGTGGCAGATTGAGCACCCTGGATTTTGGAGGATGCTATTTGTTCACCAAGGAAGCCCTGAAGCATTGTAGGCACCATTGCAGTGACATCCTCAGGCACTTCTGTCCTGACCCAGAGGTACAGTCTCACCAGGGGAAGCAAGTTCATACTCCGTCTTGTATCTCTTGAGCCAAGGAGCAAAGAAATGTGGTAAAGACTGATGCAAGATTACTCAAACTCCATATTTAAAGGACATTGTGTTAGGAGGAGTTATCAAATGCTTGCATTGTGGTGGCAGAGGGATGTGCCAGCCAGGGATGGTGCAATCCAGCACAAAAAGCAGTGCCCCATGGTTGCTGCCCCATGGTCACTTCTGAGAAGGCTGAGCTTGGAGGGCTTGTACTGAAGAGCTGGAGCTGAGCTACACTGGTTTTAAATTGAGGAACAGGGATATGGTAATAAGATAGGATATCAAGAATCTTTCAGGTTGAGCTGGACATGCACTAATAGCAAGCAAAGTGCTGTATTTTCGAAGGACCACATCACCCTTTTATAAACCCAAAGGTAATTTACAGGCTTAGACCCGGAGATATTCTTGCCAAAAAAAAAAAAGAGGTTTTCAAAATTTTTCTTCAGAGATCTGCTAAAAGGCTGAGTTGAATCATTGTGAGCAAATTCATGTATTAATATAAACAATTAAGCTTGATTAAAAAGAAACCAGTTTTGCCTCTGGCCTGACTGACCTCAGATTTCTAAGGGCTGCTTTTCCAGTCCTAAGGGCCTGAGCTGTGTGTCCTTTTGACTTCAGCTTCTCAGCCCATCATCCCCAGGCATATCTTTTGTTCCACGGTTCCCCTTCCCCTTCTTCCAATAGATATAGAGTTATTTAAACAATTAAGGCTGTGTGCCCCGACAGCCTTCTCCAGAAAGCAAGGGGCAAGACACCGCCAAGTCAGCTTGAGCACTTAGAGACAAAGAGAGCAAATTAAATAAAATGATTGCTAAAAAAAAAGAAAAGAAAATCAAATCTAAGCTGAAATTTACATTTGTTCATCTATCTCAATTGATGATTTCTGCTACCATGCACCATATGGTGCTGTGTGAGGCTATAAATAGGCTGCTCTTCCAGACCCATTTCTATTGGCATTTCCCATCAGTAAACAGGTGCTCCTGGCTTCTCCTGTGCCTCTGAGCTTAAAAAACTTGAGCAAGTACCTTTGTGCACCTACAGGAAGTAAATGCACCTTGTCAATGGGAGTGTTCCCTTTCATCAGAGAATATCAGCTGTATTTCCACAGTGTGTGCAGGACAGCAGAGCAAGCCTGCATTACAGTGAGCACCTGTGGCAGCATCCTTTCTTCATGCTTTTCCTAACACCTTTGTGCCCGTGAGCAGGGCTGCTGATCAGTGCTCAGAGGCTCCTCCTCTGTGGATCCTCTGCCATGACCTCACACTGTCAGGCACCACAGGATCTCCCTGGCAAGACTGAATAGGTGTTTGCTCCTGCCTGCTCTCCTGCCAGAATCAGTAGGGCTCAGGAAAAGGGGGCAGCCAAGGTATCCTGACAGGGCAAGGGTTTTGCCTTGGAGGGAAATTGAGAAATCAGTCAGGAAGTGTGAATACCACCTAGAAAACCTGGAATCATCCAGCTTAACAAGGTCTATGGGCTTTACCCATTCCAGTGGCAAATTTCTGTGTCGTTCTGCTGTAGGAGCCTAAGCACGATGATGGAGCTCTACCCCATCCTGCAGTCTGCTGCAGTCTGGGGCCTTCATGCCCCCTCTGCAATTATTTAAAGGGCTAGGTTTGGTTAGTGTTCCCTGCATGCTGAGAAGGACAAAAGGGAAGCACCATTGGTAGTACCAGGGTGTACTTTGTGAGGCTAATCTGAATATTACCTTACAAAGACACCATGAGCCCATTGCCTTAGACTGGGGACAAGGACTCTCTGTTCATGTCAGGTGACCACATTTTCAAATCCATAACAATGGTTCAAAAATATCCAAAAGGTCAGTATATTGTTCATACCACATCAGTGATGCTAGGGGGAATAACAACCTTCAGTAAATCCTATTATTTTCACAACTATACTAATAACATGAGAAACTATAGATATAATAAAAGTTTATATCTATAGTTGCTCTGCAGACACCTCCTCTGGTATGGTATAAATATAGTATATGAGACTTGGTGGTGTAATACAGTTTTTATTTCAATTTTTTAGGGATGGCCATGCACATCCATAACTCATGAAAATAAAAAGTGTATTACTCTGCCAACTGTTACATATTCCCTAGTAAAGCAAAAATGGCAAGATAAATTTTATTTTTCTCTTCTCCCCACCAACAAAGTGTCTAGCAGATATGTTGATGATGAAATATTAGAATAAATATTATTTATTCAAACACTTTCTATACTTCAACCATGTCTGTCCTGTCTATTTGTCAGTCCTGTCCATCTGTCAAATGCGAGGTACCTTCTTTTTTCCCTGAATGTTGCCTCTAGTTTTTATTTTATGCTGCTGTACTTGCTGTTCTTCTCCTTAGGACTGAAGGGAAGAGAGATTGCCTCTTCCCATGTCCCGCTCTTGAATTTTCTCAGCCACATTCTCTTTGGGTCTTAAGAGCTCTAACATCTGTGTGGGACATGTGTGTTGGCTTGGTAGCACTGGCAGCACTTCTTCAAGAAGTGTGAAACAGTGTAAATGAGGAATGATCCAGCTGCACATTGTGCGTCAGTGGAACAAGAGGTGAAAAACCTAATGATTCATAGGTAGGGATGGGGAAAGGATTAGAAACTCGAGTGCAGCCGGCTAAGTATCCTATACCTAAGAGAAATGGAACAAATATGTCACTCCCGTACTGTAAAAGGGAAAAAGTGATAAAATCCTGGTTTATACAAGTGCTATTATATTACGGTCAGTGCTTGAGTATCCACATAGCAATGAATCCGGTGGCAGATTAACTGTGCTGGGCTTGTAGGACATCCAGTGTGGTTCTGCACGGAGTAAGAGCAGAGCCAGGGCCACTGGGGATTGGGGCTGGGAGACCTCAACACACAGCAGGGCCAGGCTGGGTCCAGCCAAGTCAAGAGCTGTCCACATGCTGCTGCTGTCAAAGCTGAGGTGCCTCCTGCATAACTTTTTTGAGTGGTTCTGCCCTTTTCCCTCTGGGAAAAAAAGGGAAGTTTGGGGTGAGGGTGGTTGATTCAATTTTTGACAAGCCACCCCTACGTTAGAGGACATGTAATGTCTGTACCTTTGTCCCTGCATCCATGGGACAGTCACTGACCTCTCCTCAAGGGTAGAACATGAGCAAGAAACCTTTAATTGCTGGGAAAGTCCACTTGGTGACACTAGTGCCAACCACCATTTTCTTTCAGTGTGTCTAATTGATTAATGTCATGAAATGAAACTCAGACAAATGTTCCCCATGTGTATTTAATTTGAACTTTTCTGGATGTGAAGCAACCTGTCACTTGTAGGCTTTTTTTAGTGTATCAGTAGGTATCATAAAATTATTATACCTTCTTTTAAAAATCTCATGTATTTGATTCTTTATTTCATGTTTGCTTTCTTTTCTTCCGCTCTGTCACTTTATCTGCTCCTCTCCCTCTCCACCCTACCCCCATCCCATGACTGTGTAAAGGGATATCAGAGACCTTGGGTCAAAGACCAAGGAATGCTGTGTCAACTGCCACATGAAAGGAAAAGAAATTTGAGCTTCCCTTCCCTGCAAACAGCCCAGGTTCTCAGCCTATACAGAAATCTGCCCAGAGCATGTCCTGTTTCTCTTCTGTACGACATGCATCCACTACCTCTTCACCTGGAGTCCTTGTATCTGGAATGGAAAAGAGGAGTTCATTCCATACAAATGTAGAAAAAAGAACTTCCTAGCTCTGTAGAGGTACTACACACACAACGATCAACAACAACAACAACACAACAACAACCACCTGAATCCTTTCAAAAGCTGTGTACAAGCTGCAAATGTGCAGACCAATGCCCAGAGGAGGAGAGAAGCATGCACAGCACAAGGAAAAAGCAGGGTTTGACACAGCCCAGCTGATGATAAGGTTTTCATTACAGCCTCAGCATACTAATACCAGACCACTGCACAGGTGGGAGAGAGGTGCTTGAGGGCCAGTAAACACGGAATTTTATCAGTATGCCACTATTACAGAAACACCTGTGCTAAATAACTTTGAACGTTGATCCACTGTGAAGAGTCAGTGCTCAGTAGCCCTCAAAATTTCTCATTTCTTACCTGCAGTGGAGTGGTCTTGTATTTGAGTAGTGGCTGCACAGAACTTCCTAAATGTTTTTCTTTCTTCTTCTTTAGGATGCCTGTCACACAGATACAGAGTCCCTAAATTGCCACCTTCCTGTCTCTCCATTTTTCTTTTCATTTCTCTCCTTCTGGTGCAGTGAAAGACATTAGGGATGGAGTGATAAAACCACATGATAAAACACCATCACTGGGGAGATCTATGCCTTGGAAATACAGAAACAAAGTCTGCACTCAAGCAAACTTTCCATTGATGACAGTGGGTTATGCCTCATGACAAAAAGCAAAGGAGCCCTTAAAACTGTGCTTGCCTAATTAAGGTCCTGGTTCAGCTAGAGTGCCTAATTTAAAACAGATGACTCAGTGTTGATGGTGCTGCACTTTAAGTTGGGTACCTGCCTAAGTACTTGGCTGAATGGAGGCCCAAGCAATGTATCTTTAAATGAAGTAGCAGTGGAATACAACAGCCATTCTAACCACTATATATAATTGACTAAAAAATCAAATCACTGGAAAAGGTGCTGCACTTACAGTGAAAAATAATAAATAAATGACTTACAGATTGCCAACATGACAGTCTGCAGCAGAGCAGAACTCAGCGAATGCAGCTCCCATTTGAATTCATGGGAAAGCAGGGACTTTTGAAACTGCTAAGTTAACCAAAAATATATATTGTTAAAGCCAACAAATTTATTTTTCTGTTTGAAAGTCCCTGTTTTGCTATACAGAGGAATAGGTTTGGAATTCTCTGACTCTTCAGCATCATAAAACCTAGAGTGCCTGCTTGGGGAGGTGTCAGGAAAATATTGGTTTCCATTCTAGGCTTATGTTATATTTACACTGTGGCTCACTGAAATACTAAAGCAGTAAGAGATATTATAATTAACCTCTTCAATTTTTCCCTTAAGAAGTATCTGGTTCAATGAACTGTCAATCAGCTCTCCCATTTCCTATTAGAACAGGAGCTAAAATGCAGGACAGACCAGTGAGTTCAGTGAAAGAGGAGAGGTAATACAATGCCTTTATGAGTAGTATAGGATGGTAAACATTAAGTATGCTTTATGTAAAGACAAATTTTGAAATGTTCTGTGGCTAACTTTGAGCTACATCAGTCCTCTCTTTTTGTGCCCCTAGTTCTAAGGGCACACACAGTTATTGGTGCAATTGTATGCTCATTCTTGCTTTGTGGGAATTGATTTGCAGACTTGTAAACCTGATGCTCAAAGGTCTGCAGTAGGCATGAACTGTTGCTGATGTTGTTTGGTGTTATGCGCTTAAAAACAAGAGGGGTGGTCAAATATCTTTACTAAATGCTAAAATTATCTATATTGTACAATAATACAAAATGTTGTAGCTTAGAGCTTGAAGTATTATCGTTTTAGCTTAGAATTTCAACTTTTATAAATGTAGGTCTATTCACAGTCCCCAGTGCTGCAACTGACTGCATTATTTATTATTTATCATTATTAATTATCACAATGTATTATTTATGCTGTGCAATAGGTATGCACAGGATTTTGCCAAGAAACATCCTTCACTCTCACATTTATTAATTTCGAGAATATTACTATGCTGTTTGATTTGGAAGTGAATCAAACCATACCTAGATATTAAAACGAGTGACAATGAAAGCTTCAAAAGGTGTCCTGTCTTCAGTTGTGAGAATCAGGTGACAGCCTGGGATCATCTTCAAGGACTTCACTGCTTTCTTTTCCAAACCTTGACACCAGGAAGAGAGGCTTGGCCCTTGGGCTCAGTCTCATGCACTGAGAGCCCTTCCCTGATTCTTCCGGAGCCACAGCATAAAATCCAAAGTCTGAGCTGCAGGTAAGGGTCACAAGTAGAACCAAATTATAGTTTTAAACTGTGCCAGGGAAGGTTTAGGAGGAATTAGAAGGAACTTCTTCACAAATTAGATATTGGAATGGACTGCCCAGGGAGGTGATGGAGTCACCACCCCTGGAAGTGTTTAAGGAAACACTCGATATAGCATTTAGTGTCATGGTCTCGTTGACACGGTGGTGTTCCATCATAGGATGGGCTCAATGATCTCAGAGGCTTTTTCCAACCTAATTGATTACAAAAAAACCCCAAACCCCCAAAGAATTATCTGATTGCAGATATGCACTTATTGGTATTATGATTTGCCTAGGGTTTATTGTTTGCTAAATTGTGCCCAGTATTTCTCAACAAGAAGAGGGCCCATTACTGTGTTGGTGTCTGTACACATATAATAATGGGGAAGGATAGAATAAGGTGCCCAGGATGGTGCACAATGTTTGTAAATATTAGTATTGAAAGAAGTAAAAACAAACAAAACAACAACAACAATGAGGCAGAATTTTCAGAACTGCCCTGGTTCTGAGATATGCCTAAATTTCTTGAACAGTTTTGGTAGTCTCTCTGAAACAGGTGTGATCTATACATCAATTTATGAGTAACAAGGCTTTGTCTTGGACTTTTGGCAGTAGGCGAGGTCCCAGAAAATTTAACAATATGAGCTGAACACAGGTTGAGAGGAAAGCCCTGGAGGTGAAGGGTCTCCAAAGCCTGTCATTATTATTTGCCATTATATCACAAATGTGCTACTCAAAGATTCCTTTATTAAGTAAGTGAAGCACAGTTGTAACTACAAAGAGAGGTCCTATTCCAAGGAGCTCAACACTCACAAAGTTGTAGCAGTCTGGTGAAAGAAGTGGAAGGAGCAGCTACACTTTGTACAGAAAAGCTACAATCAGCTATATTTTTATCACCGTCAGAACTGGCTTAAAAATTTTGCTTATATGTAGATTTAATAAACGGTATCCAAATAGACAGGGTTTTTTCCCTCCTGGCAATGTTTAGTAAAATTCTGTTAGCATCACTTTCCAGTTAAAGCACCTTATAACTATAATAATGATTACTTGTGGGCCAACAAGAGACCTTTCAGACTTTTGTGAACTGGTTCATCCAAGCTCTACTTCAAGACACAAGGCTAAGGATGAATTTTGAAAACACCCAGCTCAGGACTGCAGCTTCTGCAGCCCACCTGCAGCATGATAGACTGAGAAGGCTGCACCACTCTTGTGAAAGTCAGGAGACAGCTGTGTGAGCTTCTGCCTCACTGCTGAGCAGCACGCATTGAGCTCTTTGGTAGGTGCCTGTACAGGGCAGCCCTGCTCCTAGTCAGGAGCAAGGTAACTCCTCCTGGAATGAGTGGAGAAGTACAAACTCGTAAGGACAGACAGAACATTTGATGTTGACAGCTGATGCCACAGGAAGGTTGTTGCTTCTTGTGCTACGATGGCTTTATGTCTTCACCTTCTGGAAAAAATAAAATCAGCACTGAAAAAGCCTCAGTTTCCATAAAAGCAGGGTGACAAAGTCCCCCTTCCTTTATACGGGTGGAAATTACGGACGGCTCTGCTGAAACCAGCAATGTTACAAAGCTGCAAAACTGGTCAGATCAAGGGACTAGCTCAGCGACAAAGCAGTCTCTCTGTGAGCCTGACAGTTCATTCTCTAGCTACAATAATGAAAACACAGAGATGTGCTAAAGCAGCAGGGGTCCTTAAACTCCTTTATCATCTGGGATCACATCTTAATAGGACTGACTGATGAACACTTCCCTTCCTACTCTCCCATCTAAAAAGATCACCTCCTCTCCTACTTCCTATCATGTATCCTCCCTGTGGCAAAGCAATAGCAATTACAGGAATATTAAGGAAGTAATTAATGCATTTTAGCCATCTTTTAATGAAATTCAGCAGCTGAGAAAAAGTGAGAGAGCCAATAAAGTGTAACCTGTTATCTCTACCACATGCCACACTTTGGCAACATGTGTATTGGAAGTCAGAAATATGTTTGCACCCATTTAACACATAACGTCTTAGGTTAGCCTGTCCCCTGTATTGCCTGTTGCTAACACCACATAAAAGGCTCACATTTGTATGATGAAGCAGATTTTTGAGTAAGAGAGCTAAAATGAACATGAAGAAATTTCTGTTAACATTACAATCACATGGACATATACTGATTTCCTGGATCCTTCTTCAAACTCTACTCACTTACAACCCCTTCTGTGTAGTTCCTATTGGAAGTGCTCTAGATCCATTTGCCTGTTGCCAAAAAGTGAACAAAAGTTGTTCAGGTAGGTGAATGGATAACTTATTTCTCCTTTCCTCAAGACTGTACCAGAGTCACCTTCTAACTGCACCAACGGTAACACTTTCACCTTTGATATCTCAGACATTATTATCCACAGAGGGTAGTGGAGGGGGACTTTTTTCCAATTACTTCTTCCATTTTGTCTGAATCATTCCAGGGCTGCTGATTTGTGCTCTACTAATCTTAGTGGCTATACAGCAACATCTTTGTTGTGTTGCTGCTTCTTTCTACAGAAGCCCAATCAGAGTCAATGTCTTGTGTTTTTGCATTTTCCAAGGGCTTCCCTTGAGGATCTAATTTCATGTTGCCATCAGGCTGCTGTGGTCTGATAAATAAGTCCCTATCAGCTGCTAGAATGCTGGCTTGGACCACGCCTTCTCTCTCAATTGCATTTTGGTGTTATGCTGTGATTAAACCACTGCTCTACCACTGACCCAGCAGTAGGTGACCTCCTTCCCCTTTCCCCCAGCATACTGTATAAAAATAGTCAAGTGATAATGGCCCATGTTTATTGGTTTCTCTTCAGCAATGCATATTTCCCACTGATGTCAAAATAGTTTAGACTGCACGTTGCCAGCACTTGGTCATACTTCTTCTGCCTAATATCATGACTTATCAGTGTTGTTGGAAATATCTTCCAGCTGTTAAACAATCCAGCTGGGATACAATTGGTCATCAGTCTAAAAACATAGCTGCAAATGTCTAGTTTCTTTCTTCTGCCATGTGTGATAATTGAGTCTCCAAATCTGTCAACAGCCTGTTGGTAGACAGCCTTCTCTCCACTGGGCAGCTCCATGCCCTTAGACTCTGCAAGTATTGCTATTTTCTTCCCCTTCTGGGAGTTGACACATTCAGACATCGCATGATTTTTATCCCTTTCCTGCTGTTCATAGCCTGAGGTTTTTTCCTGGTGTGAGCACTGCCTGTCACAATGTTTATGCTGGACCATGAAGGCAATATTTGGTTGGTATCTGTCCTCTCTTCCAGTAGCTAGGAACATCAGGAACTCAGAATATTGAAGGAATTAACGGTGTGACTTTGTCCAGCCTTTTCCAAGAGCAGGCACTCATGCCTGCAACCAACAGCTCGTCCAGAAGGATCAACAGAACATCTGCTTCACTTGGGTCAAAAGAGTTTTTTCATCACCTTGCAGCAGATTATAGATATAATAGCAGAAAACCAACAACGATAACTTGCCATGGAGTGAGGGATAGTACAAGAGATTATAGGTGTCATAAAGGTCTGTGCAACATTGGGGGGTCATTGTTCTAATGAACAATGCCAAGATAATTCTAGAGCATGGATTGTGAAGCTCTTTTTGCAATCTTCCAGGCTATTGTGTTTAGCAGTTAATGACATTTCCTTGTGTCCTGTGGATTTCACTGGCATCATATTCATGTACCATATGGATTCCATGTCAGTAGGAATAAACCTTCTCTTTATTAACAGGATCACTTCTTGCACAGTCACATCTGTAGCATCCTCACAGTGGACATACAGATTGATATAATGGTTTATCTTCCAAAGCCTTACCTCCCAGAACACACACATGCTTTTCCGAACTATACAGGAGCTGGTACATACATTGTTGAAGTGAGACTTCCCTGTTCACTTTAGATATTTCCAGACACAATATCTAGATCTGAAAGACCTTCTTGTGAGAAGGAAAAAAAAAAGATCCAAATTGCAGTTCCTAAAGTGCAGTCAAAACTAGGGGTGATGAGCTATACTGTTGAAGCCATAAAATCATTGAATGGGTTGGGCTGGAAAAGACCTTAAAGATCTTCTAGTTCCAATGCCCCTGCCATGGGCAGGAATGTCACCCACTGGAGCAGGTTGCCCAGGGCCCCATCCATCTTGGCCTTGAGCACTTCCAGGAACAGGGCATCCATAACTTCTCTCAACAACCTTCTAGTGTCTCACAACCCTCTGAGTAAATAATTTCCTCCAGACATCTAATCTAAATCTCAGGACAAAATGCCTACTTCCTTCTTTTATCCCCAAAGGGTGCCTATATAGAGAGAGGCAAGTGTCTACAACATAAGTGCTCACAGTCAGGTGGGACAAATCACACTTTTCCTGGAATATCTGAGGGTATAAAGACTCCCTCAGACCTTCTCTGCCAAGACAGAGCTACTCTTTCCAGCCTCTTATCTTTAAGTTCCCACTGTGCCCCACTGATGTCTGCTCACATTGCAGCATCTGTACTGAAACAGACTAAAAACTGAAGGAAGGAGATTGAATTTTCTTTGATCTGGCAAAATTCCTGTGTGATGCTAACAGGACAAAAAGTTGTGTGAACACGTCTTTCTCTTTTTCATTCCTAACTGTGTATAGGAAAGAAAATGTCTACGTTTCAGTGGACAAAAAGGATGGTTTTTACAAGGAAATGTGAACAAAAATTAGCAGATGGGACTTGCTGCAAAGAGACCTACAGTCAAATTAGGCCAGGCAAATACAGGTGAGAGAAAAAAGGAATATATGATTTAGTGGTGGTATTTTCCTCCACAACTCAGCAAGCTGTAAGTGTTTAGTGCTTTTTCTTCATCTTTCTCAATAGTTCTAAATAAAAATGGTCCAGAGGACAAGATAACAAATGAGAGTGTTTGAAGAGACAGTGTTTAAGTGCCACTGTCGGCATTAGAACATGGTGTTGTGTTAGGTAAGAGTGATGCAGCTGCCTGGAGCACCAGCGTCCTTGCTGGGGGACACAGGTTTCCCTTGGCCTCCTGTCCTGCTCCAGGCTCCCTCTGGGTGCATGACTGTGCAGTTCCCAGTGTCTTTACCCTGGGAGGTTAGGTCTTCCCTCCGCAGGGAAGGTTCCTCCTTAAGAATGTGACCTTTATGGCTATCCAGCACTCCGAAAGTATTAAACAGAAATTTCTAGGTGATTGCTCTTCTCTTTATATTACTTTTCTGCAATTTGTCTGCCCAGCCCTATCTGAAACCTCCCCCCAAGATTAGCACTGCTGCGTGAGCATTTTTAACACAGGCCTCCTAATACAGAGCTCACATCCAGCTGCTACAGGCAGGAACAAGTTTTCACCTGTCCTCCAGTGTGAGAGCAAATTGCTTTATCTGCATGGGAGCTCAGAAAGGAGCTCTAGAAAGAAACAATACACCCCAGTTCTTCTCTTCATGGAGTTGAATTAAGCTTTTTAATGAGTCAGTGATTATTTTTCCAGCCTTAAATGTGTGCATAGTTGCGATCTGTGCATAGTTTAATCTTCTTAGCTTGATGTCCAAATACAAACTAAGGCAACAGTGAAGTTCAAGGTTTCTCCAACGGGTGTCCATGAAGACAGACCTTTACAGTGAGCAACTCCCAAAAACCAGAATGAATATCTTTAAGCAATTGAGAGACTGTTATCAGAGACTTTTACCACATTATAGACAATTAGCAGAGCTAAAATTGGAATGAAAGTGTTATATGTTTTCATTATTCAAAGTTGTCCTTTATGTCTCCTAATATAGAAGATCATCAGTGACCTAAAATTCTATATGCAAGGCCATGCCTGTAAACATCAATAACTCTTTTTGAAAGTGCATTTATGGTAGCAACAAAACCCGAAGTATCTATGATAACAAGTGCTTTAATACCCAGCACACACAGCTGTCATTGCAGCCATATCAATCCCTCCCTCCTAAAACTTCAAGCAACTCACAGGGACTGAAGAAGAGAACACAAAAGGCATTGGGAACGCTGCCCAAGGACAGACACAGCAACCCTGTGCTGCTTCTCTCCCTCCTCTTGTGCTCTCTGTCCCTGCTGTGTGGGCTGGGGCTGCAGCCTGCACGCTGATACTGGAGAGAATATTGAGGCAGCACTCGTATTTTACCATCACAGGTTGCTGACTACAAGGACTGCCTGCTTTAAATGTATAACAATGCTGGTCTTGCTGTAAATCACACTTTCTTGGTGAGCTACAAGGAAGACAAAATCCTCACGTCTCTTTATGTACGTTGTTTTCGTACCGGATCTCTGAGATATTTATAGCAACAAGCTGTATGCAGAGTTATAAACCAAGAGACTCAGTTCATGAAAGGGACATTGACTGCGAGGTCAATATCATTTCCCTATTTCTTATTTATTTTGCAGATTCAAGAAGCAGACATAATGCTACCTTACCGTGCTTGGGATGCAGTCAGAGTGGCTGGGGCTGCTGTGCTCATCCCACTCTACCTGAAGAACAACAGGTCCTCTGAGCAGCTGGTCAATGATTCGGAGTATAAGACCAGTAGGTTGATGTAAAAATTGCTAATTCTTTAGCAAAAAATCCCAGGGAAGGTATGTCTTCTTGCAAGAAAAGTCAAATATCCAGCATGACCAATTCTTTCACCCACAAACAACTTGAGATCAGAGATGTGCCCTAGAAAATCCAGCTCTGGGGAACAAAAGAGCAGCAGGGGCTCTTCATAACCAGCTGCCTCCCACAGAAAGAGATAAAATGCTGAGATGAGAGAAGGAGAGTCTGTGAACAGCACAGTGGCAGGAGCTGCCTGATAGACAGCTGTGAAACCAGGCAGAGGGGTGGGAAGAGGAGGCCATTGGAGTGGAGTGACTGATCACCTCTGAGAAAGCACCCAGCAGGGACCCAGCTGCTCAACCTCTGGGGCACCAGCAAGGGCCATGAAGAAGCCATCCCAGTGCCACAGGAGCAGGAGAAGGGGATAAAAACAGGGAGACCCATCCTCCTTTCCTGGCATAGGCAATTTAGGCAGAGGCCAAGTGAGGATTGTCAGCCTTGTGAAGCAGCTGAATTTGATAAGTCTGTGGGCAGTCATTGCAGTGAAGTCCTTTCCATGCCACACCTGCAAAAGAAAGGAGCAAAAACTTGTTCTGCCCCAGAAGCATATTCAGCTCTTCATGCTACCCCTGAAGGATGTACTGTCAAAGACTCCTTCTTCCATCCTCTCAGGGACCCAGCTCTTCCATTCAGTGGGACTGTGAGGTCTAGACCCCATCTCACTTTGAGTTGTCTCTGACAGGCTGCTGTGCTGTGCAAATGCTGTGCTGCTCATACAGTCCTCATACCCAGCTGTTACAGAACAGCAGAAAACTCTGAGTCACTGAGTTAGATGCTAACAATTTAAGCAGGTGAGTAATGCATGGAAGTCTGTGAGACAAGTATACAGTGTATTATTTCTCAGCTGTATAAGCAAAAAGCATTGTAGGAGGTCCAGTAAGATATATTGAATATTACCCCTACCTACCTCTTTCCCCAGCAGATCATTGCTTAACTCAGTGGAAGCGGAAATTTGTCTTAAGGAGAAACTTGAAGGAGAGAGTAGAAGCTTTATCTATCAATCAGAAAGCTGCTCCAAGTTTAAGAGATGGCATGACAGATAAGAAGAAATTAATTATATTCATTCACTGAATAATAAATGTTGGAAGCATGCAGCACTGCAGATTCTATATGAAACTCATCAGTTTATCTGAGTAAAAGTTCACGATGTGTTCTTGTTCAGACACGGAGCTGATTTGAGTCAAAACTTTTAAGCGAAATTACAAACTTTTTCAAACATCAGTCCTGAAGTCTGATTCAGATAGGATTCTGATCAAAACTCCTTGTAAATAGAAAGTGTCTTGTCACTCCAGCTCCAAATATCTCTTCAAACTCCTTTGGACAGTTTCCCATTACTTTATCTCATGCTCATTCCTTTTTCAAACTAAGCTCTGCTGTGCATCTTCTAGCAATAAGATAGAAATGTCAACGACTGAATCCCAGTGTCTTGGCTTCCAAGTAGTTTCAGAAAGGACCCTTCATATCCCACGATTCTCCTTCTGAAGTTTCATCTGCTCTGCTTATCTCTTTCTCAAGAAACAGCCTCACATAAGAACAGCAAACTCCTTTTCTTTAGCAGTCTAGCCACTTTCCTAGACATGCTCATTTCCTCTGCAGATACCACGTGAGAGCTACTATGGAGCTGGCCAAAATGATAAGCAGATGCTGCTCAGCCCTGGTGCCTGGATCTGCATCGCTCTTGCAGGGGTGGAGAGCAAAGTTTCCTTCCTTATCTGATGGTCCCTGCTTTCTTCTGACAGCCTAAGTATAAGGCAGTGCATCATTCTTTTCCTGTGAGGAAGTGCTCCCATCTTCTAAAGACAGAAGATAGCTCTTGCTCCCTTGGTGAACAGTGTTTTGCACTAACCTGAGAGGCAAAGGACCACGTCTGTAAGTCTTTTCTTCTCACATAATTTCTGAGCAATGGATAGAACGAGCTTTTAATAGAAAGAGTGCTAGATATAGATAAACATCTCTCAGACTCTCTGTGGTAAAGATTGTGTCTAGTATTTCTCAATATTGATGGGCAACTTTCTTCTGACCCATAGTAGTTCATTGGTGAGGGCTCTGGTTCCCCTGTATATAGTACATAAACTGGAACAGGTGTTAGGACTTTCCTCAGTAATGCAAGAAGTATATTTACAATTGCCATTCAGGGCTAGACTGTGATCTGCCGCTTACAGGAGACACTGCCCCAGGGGCAGAATTGATGTGTGGGGTGGCTTTCAGGGGCTTGTGTTCATCACTGGAAGCAAAGTCTGCCCATGCTATCCTGGGCATCCCTCCTTTTGGACACACTCTTGCAAAACGTGCTTTTCCATAAGAGACCTGACCCTGAGAATTCTTCATTGTCAGTGTTTAACTTCCAGTTTCCTTTGGTGAAGGGTCAGTCTCATCTCTGCAATGCTATGTGCCATTCAAGAGGAGATGGGCCCCTCTCACACACTGGTCCCTCTTGGCACAGTTATTCTCCTGAAGTGACACCACTCCAGAATATGAGGGAAAAAAAAAAAGCACAGCACTTTTAAGCTGTCATGAAGTAAGAAAGGCTCCTTTCATTTTATGTTTTGTTATATAGCAGAAAAAATCTGTCACTTTGCAGGATGCTTGCAGCAAACAGCTTTAAAAACTGAATAAGTCATTCAGCTTTACTTAGTTTTTAATCACTCAGCAGCTGTTTACTCCACAATTCACAGGTATATTTATGTTTCCTTTTAGCTGAGGTTGCCACTTATCTTCCTTTCTAGCCCTGAATTCCCAGCTGAGTGGAAGGGTATGGTCCTCTGCAGACTGGACCCATGCATGGAAATCAGATGGGTTACAAATGCAGCACACCCAACCTCCAGTCCAGCACTTAGGGAAAGCACCCCAGAACCAGCTAGAGATTGCTGGTTCAACAGCTAACCCCTTCCAATGGGAAAATGGGCATGGTCAGGAAGGAATGTAAAGGAATGTAAAGAAATGTAAAGAAATGTAAAGAAACCTTTTTTAACATGAGAATGATGGTCATCCTCTAGTGCCTCAGTTTAGCTCAATGGGAAGTTGCTGTTCCACTACTGGGGAAAAATATGGGGCACTTAAGGATTCGGGTTTTGCAGGAATGGCAAGATGCAGCGAATCTCTGCAGAGCCAGGAGGAGATCTCTTGTGTTACTCCTGCAGAAGCCTGAGGCTCTTGGGGTGCATGCTTTCATCTCTAAATGGGCCTCTTAAAACAGAATTCACAAGTGCATTCCAGTAATAAGTAATATGATATTGTCATGTGGCTGAGCAACCCAATGGTAGTTAATGGTGTTTCTACCTCTCTGCCATGTTCTGAGGAATGACTTGGCCTTAAAAACACACCAGAAATCCCAATGGGAAGGAAATCCCCAGAGCTGATCATTTTGGAGAATGAAAAGATTCCAAATGGGTGCTAATATATCACAAGGGAGGCTTTCAAATGAATGAAATGCATCTTGGATATTAATAGTGAAGTCTGTGATTATTACCACCAAGACGGTTTTTGCCAATATTTTAAACGGAAAATGAAAGCATGTGCAGATTATAGGGAATTTTCCCTTTTTTTATTGAAAAAACACACTGCACATGCAAATTAAAGCTGCACTCACCACTGCAAGACTATAACATTTTTGGCACATGTACTCAGTGTGCATAAATGTTGGCTGTATTTAAGTTCTCCTAGACATATATAATTAATGAAATACATTTGTGTATAGCCTCATTTTGTGAGCAGCCTAAATTTAGACTGCCTATCCGTTTGCAATGTAAATCTTCATATTGGTTGGTATATTAAATGTTAATGCTTGTGCTAATTTTTAGTCTCTAACCTTAAGGCAGGTCACACATTGCTTTATTAAAATAAAAGAAAGAAGATTAATTTAGTCGCTGGAGTCAACAATTAAAAGAACATGGGAGTTTGGACAAAAAAGTAAGGAAATGATAACTTAATGGCAAAAGGCATGTCCTCCAACAGCTAGGCACCATGGTGTGATCCTTATTTACTTTTATAGTGCACCCCATTGTGCCTATGTGTTGGAAGACATATGTCATGTTTCATCCTCAAGGGCCTAAGTGTGAATTTCCTGTTATTTTTTTCACAACTTTAAAAGTTGTTTCAATGAAGTTTTTGTTGGAAGAACTTTAGTAAAATGTGTTTTATATACTGTCTGTGGCTAGCCGGGAAAAAATTGCAGCCCCAGAGGAAAACAACAAAGAAAGGCTACAGCCCGAAGGAAAGGAAGGAGAGGGCTGGGAATGGAACGGAGCTTTAGCTGGGCTGGGAGCGAGGACGGCGGCACTCAGCCCTGGATAGCTCCATGCACAGCATCACCAGCTAGCAAGGACCTGGAGCCCCATCAGCTCCATGGAGCTGTGCAGCCTTTTCCCTGTCCCAGAAGGATGGATGCTTTGAATATCCATGGTTGTGCTTGCACATGGCAGGTCTTGTTGGCCTTTTTGCTGGTGAACTCTCCAGAGCTGATGTGCACATAGTTGCAATGAGCACACAGGCTTCCCTGGAGAAGGCTGCATCCACCTCTCATGGGTGGACTCCTCTGATCCTCACGAAGCAGAATTCCACCTGGAAACATCCAGGTCTTTTTCAAGTACAAAACAGGGAGAGTGTGTAAAATGCCGTCATTTTTTTGCCCCACCAAGAGGTAATTAGCACCCTGATTTAGTGCAAAAGCAAACGTGAAAAACCATTTTACCCTACCGGATTCTTTTTTTTAAACAGGGCTTTCACTGGAAATTTCTTAGTCTTGAGTAAATACTTTCAACACCGTTTCTAAGGTCTTTGAAATCCCCATCTAGTGCCTTGAAACAGAATCTCTGATATACAATTTTTCCTCCAGTTATGCCAAATATAGCAAGAAAATGCATGGAAGCAGAGCATACTCAACTTTATGTCCTCTGATTTTCAAACATTACCTATCTAACTTCAGTGAGCAAAACTTCACCAACAAAGCTCTTCAGCACCAAAATTCTGTACAAATGCCTTTTAAATGTTAGAAATTTTCTAGAATTAGGCTGTCACTTTTGCAAACGTTCTGTGAAATTTTAGCAGCAATTACTACTGAGGAAAACGTTTCAAAGAAAGGAATTCTAAAAAAAGGAGCAGAGGGGGAAAAAAAAGAAAGAAATAATCTTGCAACGCTAGCTTGGGAGTCAGAACTCCCTTGAAGTGGAAATGAAGCCCAATCCTGCGTGTGAGAAGCCGCACAGACGTGGGTCTCCCTGTGGGGTCTGACCTGTGCGACCCCACAAAGCCCCTTGGCTTCACTGCTTCCTGAGCCCCTGACCATTTGTTATGTAGGGAACCATCCACATGTGGATGGTTGGGTTGCTGGTCCAAACTCTCTTTGTCTGTGTTTTAATTTTTTTTTTTTTTTTTCACTGAGTGAATCTTTGAGTTTCTGGGCATTAGTATATTAATAGGAATGAATGAGTAAGAATGTACTCTGCATTGAAAGTAAAAATGGGATAACTGATAAATTTGGTGTGAAACCAGTGCACCTTCCATCTTACAACACAGAAACCACTCATTCATTTTAGGGTTTATTCTTCCAAGAGAGATCATGCCCCAGGAGGACACATTAGTTCCTAGGTAATTTACACAAACAAAACATTCATTCTTAGCACAAATACAAGAATACCTGCTTCCATATCAAACCTACTCATTCCATGGCTAATTGAAAGCTTTCTAAACAAACATTTCATTCTGCTGGCTCCAAAATAACTGGAACTTATGGCTTTGACTTGGTGGCATAAACTATAAACAGTAGCAGCAGACACTTCAAAAATAAAAAGAATTATGTATTAAAAGCACAGAAGAAAGAGTCCAGAGTCTTCCTTCTGAAATGCCAGCTCCAATCTGTATAGAGCCAGTGGTAAATTACCCACCTGTATTCACTTACTTAACATTAAAAAACACTTATACATCATTACACTTTTGTACCATATTAGTGAAAATGAATGCTAGAGCAATATGAAGTAAACATTGCTAATGTGGGAGAAGGCTGCTTATATCTTCTAATGATAGGATTAACTATGGCAGTGATAGATACACCATGCTCCTTTGAACCCTAGCTCACCACCGAAAAAGCCACGTGGCAGCACAAAGAGACTTGCTCAGCCAAAACAGGCTTTTCTCCTGCTTTTTGAGATCACTGCAACAAAGCAGGTTCACTGACTTAAAATAGCCTGTCACTACCCTGAGTGGCATCCTGGGGATCCAGGGGCTTCTGTGCATTTGATTGACTTTAATATTGTTTTCTGTCACCTATAAATCTTTTCCTCTTTAACGCAATTTGAAAGTAAAATAAGGAAGTGGCTCATTTAATAAATATTTTGTTAGTGCATTTCTTACAGCAGTTCTTTGGCAGTCAGTTGAGTATTCCAGCACTCCCACCGCTTAGTTTGAAAACGTCAGTGCCTGACTTAGAGCAGGGCCTGATCTGAAGCCCACTGGTGCCGGCAGAAAAGTCACCCCCCTTAAAGTGGGAGGTGTTTTATTGGCCCCACCTGCCCATAAAACACAGAGTGGCAGAGAGAGCAGCCATGAAAACGATGGCAGCTTGGACAAAGAACCTCTGGGAATTCCCGCGCTGGACCTGAACTTCTGGTTAATATTGCACAAACCTTTCTGACAACGCAGCCCATGCCATCCTTAGCAGCCATGCCTGCCTGCTCTCCATCCGGGCTGCTTTTTTGGGTGGACCCTTTAGCATGCTGTGTGGTGCTTGGGAGGGCTGGTGTTTCTGTCCTGAGGGCAGGATTGCTTTCAATTTATTTCCACCCAAGGCATGCAAATAAAACAGCACCAGGACCATGCACTTTGTATTCCACTAAACCACATGTGCTCAGTGCTAGTTTTACTCAGTTGAGAGTTGCAGAATTGCTCTATCCATGTGCCCACGACCTCATCCTCTAAAAACGGGCAGGATGGCAGCAGAATCTGAATAGAATTAAACTAAGTCAAGCCACCCACTTCTTAACATTAAATCCCACTAAATTTCTCTTCTGCACGTCGTTCACAAAGCTCCTCTGCCTCCACAGCCTTGTAGGGATTCCCACCGCTGCCCTGCAGGCCTCTGAAGAGGTCTGAGGGGCCAGAAGGGATGCAAAAGCCAACTGCAGGCTGGTGCTGCTTCCTGCTATGGAGGCAGCACATCTCTGCAGGGCACCACGGGGCACCTCGCTGCAAGGACTCTGGAAGGTTCAGGCTAATCTTCAAGGGGAAAAAAAAACCCATCTGAAAAATGGAGAAGAGATAATAACACTTGTGGCTGTACAAGTGAAGATAACAGCAAAAATAATCAAATCTCATGCTCCTGGGAGGAAACTAATTGCACACAGGGGTCAGGAAGACATTTTCATCCACTGTTGAGCTTTGCACAGTTGGCTGCTGCGGTGTTATTATGAAAGAGCGAAGTGGAAGGAGGAAAGGGGAGTTTGCTTGTGTTGTTTCTTGCTTTTTTTTTTTTGTTGAAGAGATGGAGGGAAAGACAAGAGTGGCTCTTGTTTGCCCTTAAGCATCAAGAGCTGGCTGGCGTCAGAGGCATAATACTGGGCTGGATGGATACAGTATGGCAACACGGATGTGTCCAATGGATTGGGGAAGTGGGATGCATCTCTCCGTGCGCACACATCTGCTATCCCTCACTTGTGAATGTTACTCCAGATGGTAATCAAGAAGGTGGTTTTATAACCCACATTAAGAGGACTGTCTGCTGACAAGTTATGTGTTTTCTTCCCTTGAGTACATGCTGTTAAGATGGATAAGTGCAAATGGTTGAAATTTGGTTGTTAACTCTGAATAATAATAATACTTTGCATTTCTATTGCATCTTCCATCCTAGGATCTCAAAGCACTTTGAAAACACTAATTAACTAAATCTTACCACACTGCTGTGAAGCAGGTAATTATTATTACCATTTTTTACAGAAAAAGAAGCTTTGTCATAGTGAAAGAGAATTTCCCTGGGTCACCAAAGAACCAAAAATAATCAAGAAATGATGATGACTTCTCAAAGTAAATTAGAAACTTTGCATTAATTTCCTGGAAATTAATTTAGGTGGGTTTTTTTTTCCTAATGAATAAATTGAACCAATCTTCATACATTTTCAACTGTTGAAAACTTCTTTTTTGGGACTAAAACACTAAAAAGAAACTCAAATCTTGCACTTTTCATTCTTGCTGAGCAACCGAAAAATACCAGTCAAGAATGAAAATGAGCTATGGAAAGCTGACTTACTTTGAGAAATAGTTTGATGATTGCAATTAATTAATAATAAGAATATGGTGCAAACCCATGTCAGCTTCAGTGTCAATTCCCATTTCTTTTGGCCTCATCAAAGAATTTATTACTCTCTTTCCCACCCCCTGGAAAAAAAATGCAATGTGTTTGTGAGGACTATAAGACTTCTTTTTATCCCACTTTTCTATTTTTTTTCCTTGTCATCTGTTTAAAAACACCCTCCAAATGTGTTGCTGAAGGCTGAGACTTCGTAGACAATAGGCTCATAAGCTTGCATAAATGAGAAAGAGAGAGCAAGACCAAGTTTCAGTGTTGATTTTTTGCCCGTTGAATAATATCAGTTATTTGATTTTCAGACCCAGAATCCATTCTTAAATTAGAGAAGGATGTTGCAGTCCCGTCAAAGAATCGAAGACAAATTTTGCTAATCCTTCTGAGAGGTGAGACAATGGTAATGGGGGGTAAGGAATGATGTCTGGGTGGGCAATATTGCCTGTTCATTTCCTCGGCTTAGCTACTGATTGTCACTCTTGTGCCTTAGAGATGCCCATAAGCTTCCAGGGAGACTGCATCAAGGTAGAGCAGCTTAATTATGTAGGCTGCTATTTACTAGGTTTCAGCTGAATCCGTCAAACTAACTTTGCTTTAACCTGAGCCAGATTTGATTGTGAGGCCAATTTATTGACTGGTTTCTCCTTTGGCAGTGCATCCTTTGATTTAGATACAGATACTTACCCGCCTGAAAAGTAGCAATGTTATGACACAATTTATATTTTAAAAAGCAGCATTACACGGAACATAATTTTAAAAAACAAACAAACAAACAAACACAACAAAAAGCCCTTTGAATCTAGAATAATGGCTACCTGTAAGGCAGTAGCTCACTTGAGAGATTTTGCTCAAGTAACTTATAACTATCAGCAGAACCCCCTAGGGAATTACCGCTGTTTTTGCAGAAGCTGTTTGCAGTGGAATAAACAGACAAGTGCTCTATATATCATTTTAAGTAAGACAAATAAAGTTCTGCTTCCTCCTTACAACGATGTCATTGTCACTTATATAAGAATAATTCTGTGTGACTTTTTATGAATCTTTCCCCTGTGCAGAAGTACAATGGCCTAATTTCCTACACCGCGTATTATAAATAAACGTCCTTCTTCAGCAATGTATAGCCAAGCTGAAATGATCCCACCATGTGCGGAGCACTCTGGAAATGCTAAGGTGAGCTTGAGTACCAGCCATGGGTGGAGGGAAACCCCACCACCCCAGAAGAGGGTAGGTCCATACCTCCTCCTTCCCATGGAAGGTTTCCCATGGCCCAGGAATAGCTGATGGGAAGGCCTGGGGAAGCCACTCCCTTTGTCACAACTCATGGCATAGCTGGGATGTGGTTTTATTTATTTTGGGTTTCAAAGAGGCAACATCAAATGCATGGGACTGGTGAGTGTGGGAGAGAAAAGAGGACAACCCCCTCTTCCCCATATGACTGCCCACTACTGTTGCTAAGAAGAAACCTCAGATGGTAAAAACACTTTAAAAAATTAATAAAAAAAGCTAGAAAGTGTTATTCAAAATGTAATTTTAACACATTGTGAAGGGCTTTTAAGGGGAAATACGTGTGCGGAGGGCTCTTATCTCTCTAAGGCTCCAGCTAATGTAGCTGGCTGCCCAGGGGAATGCCAGAGGGAGAGAAAATGGGAGAAATGATATTAAAAGGGTGGGAGCATTATTTTATAACTTAAAAAAAAATATTTGTTTTCCCCAGAGTCTTTCAGGTTGGTTTGCTCTTCTGGCTGCGTTTGATCTGCCAATAGCAAAGCCCATCTCTGCAGTGATTGTGGAGTTCTGTCTGATATTCCCTGCATGCCGAGAGCATGGGGATTTCATTTCATACATCATTTCCAGCGAATACCCTCAGTACGAAGCACAGAGGAAATTTCTGTCACACACACACGGGCGTACACTCACATCTGTGTGTGCACACGTACATGTGTATGTGTCCACATGAATCAAATCATGCTTGGCAGAGAGATACCCTCTAGCTCTGGTTAAATTCATGTGATAAATTGTATTAACCTGTGCCTTTCAGTGCCCCACATGCACTATCCTGCCTATTAATCTCTCTGCCTGGATCTTTTCTAGTGTTCTGAACCTCTGAGAGTGATTTCAAAAGGGTTGCCTTTAAAACGAATGGGAAAAAAGCAACCAACAGAGTAACAGGGGAAGCTACCTTTTTCCTCATCACCTCCTCCAGAAAAAATTACACCAAACTCATGTCCTGGGACAGAAAGCATGCACAGAATGACCCATTTATGGTCCAGTATTTTACAAGCTAACAGGACTAGAAGGGTGCCCTGCAAATGGAATATTTCTAGTGGGGCACAGTCGAGCTTTTAGCTCTGAGGTATCAGATATTAATATTCTCCTGGTTTGTACTTTCTAGAGGTTTCTGCAACAGCAGTTTTGTTTCTTCAGTCTTTTTAGTTCTGTTTAGCTAGGCTTGTGAAAAAAAAAAGGGAAACTCCTTTGCTAAGGGAATAGATGCCAATATACAAACACACAAAATATACAAACCCCTTCAGATTTTGTGTGTAGGGAATGAAAAAGTGGTGCAGAGCAGTAGGAAAAATCTGCATCTCTTCTTGAGATTATTTACATGTACTTTCACTACTTGGAACAAATCTGGCCATTCTCATCTCATAGTGAAAATTACCTCAAACCTAGCCTATCGTGACTTTCCTATGCTATTTTAATACCTTTGAAGTTCCTACATGAGAAAATTCAGTANTCCACGCTTGTAAATATTCTACTTGTTAAATAAATAGTTTTTTCCACTTTTCTCTAAGGAAGTCTTTTCCCGAACCAGTGTGGGGGAGGGGTGGCTGGAATTAGCTTTCCTAGAGGAGACCCCCCTCAGAGGTTTCCTCCTAAATTTGCCCTAAACTAGGACAAGGTGCCACATGAAAGTCTCCATTTCACTGAATTTTTTTTTGGTCTATTCCTCCTGGTCTTTCCTTGTTTCATTGCATCACAGAACGAAATAGTAGTCTTTACACACTAAGGTATGTAATTTATAGTCCATTTGGAACCAAGGACAAAGGACTGCAAGAAAACTCCTGAGTAATCCAAATCCTCAGAAATGTGTGGGGCTGCCCCACCTGACCACTGTGGAGGCTGTAGGAGCTACAGGTGCGGTAGTGTTACCCCTCTCCAGTGAGCAACTACTAGAGTTTCCTCACACTATGGGTGCTTGAGGGTCACAGCATATGTGCCAATCCTCTCCACTACTTCCAGAGGTGACTTTTTGGTTTAGGAGAGTTGGCAGGGCTCAAACTGACACCTCCACCTTGCATGGCTGGGTCATTCCCTCTCATGTGAAGTTTTATCTACTCTCACTCATACCTTAAGGAGACAGCCTCTCTTTGGCAGCCTATTTCAATACCCAGCTTGCCTGTTTTAAGGAAAAAAATCATGGTATCTAACCTAAACTTTTTCTTCCTTTGTTTGAGGCTGCTGCTTCTTGTTCTACCTTCTTGTACTAATGTGAAGAATTCCCTTACTTCATTAAAGACACTTCTACATATTGGTAATGTCCCCAGTGAGTGATCTCTGTATAAATTCAGTTCCTCTGATATTTTCCCATATGTTTTATACTCTGATCTTGGTATCACTTTGGTGGTTAGTCTCTGTATGTTCTCCAGTGCAGTGTCTAAGTGATAGGAGAGCCATAAAGTATTTTGGGTGGCATTGTCCTAAATTTACATAGCTGCCATATCACTCTTCTACTTTCACGTGAGACTTCTTTATAACTGCATACAAGAATACCACTGCTGTAATTTACTTGGGTTGTAACACACATGTATATGTACAACACACAAAATAGCTGGAATAATATTCTCAAGTTCTGTCACTTACTGGTTGCTAGATAGCTTTTCTTCAGCTCTCTCTTTCACTGACACTCCCAGAGTATTAGATTTTCTGAGACCACTGTTCAAAGTGCTTTTGGACATAACCTTGCTGTATTTTCTGAGTTATCTGTTTTTTGGTCACTGGGCTTGTACATGCAGCATTTCTGAGATGGTGTGAAATACAAACCTACAAAACAAGAGCATGGTTATAAGACAAGTGACCCTGATTGAAAGGGTGGCTGTGAAAACTGATTACACAGCAAATTGCCCATCTGCACAGGCTTGGAATAAGAACATTTCAAAGCTCATTTGTGGGCTGATGTTGCCATTTAATGCAGTTTCCAACAAATCATTCATAAAATTAATGGCCACAACTGATGCTTGTTTCTCTCAAGCTCTTCTGTGAAAAATAGTTCTTCCACTGATACAGGGAGATATGTAAAGGAATGGGCATTATTTGAAGAAAATTGAATGAAGTAATCTTCACACAATTGCAGATGCTTGAACTGCTGGTAACTTTCTGGGTTGCTGTATAATTTTGTTCTTCACCATCCACCTGTCAGTTTTTCTGTTATTAATGCTGCTCTGTTCTGTAGCTTTCAGAAATGTACATAAAGGACATGTCCCTTGTCTCCATGCTGAATGTCCCTGACACCTGCTTGTTTACTCTGTGAATGGTGGTTTGAGGAGGGATAGCCTCACCTCTTTTTAAACTTAACTGCTGCCCATCACATGCCCAGAATAACTTTCTTTTCTTCTCAAAAGAATAGGAGTTCACTATTCATGTCCCAGCCACAGAAGTGCCACTTTGAATTTCCCATACCTTAAATGCCTTCTTTTCCAGAACGTATTTTGTGGGGGACTCCGAATTTCAAATTAACCTTCTCAGTTTATAGTAGAATTTCACAGAGACTTTGCCAAAGGTTTCACAAATCAGTTGCTATTTAATCTGACTAATACAAGAAATGTTCAATTCTAATGATAGAAATAACATGCAGAGTTTCTTTTCTGATCCTTCTGTGTATTTTTCCAACCTGGGCTAGATGCCATTTAAGACCAGTTTCTTCCCATTTCTCTTGAATGGGTAACCTTTTAAGTCATAGAAAACTATCTTACTCCTTAGCAGATATTTTATTTTTCCCTGAGATAGTTTTTGAGTTTGAAAGCTTGTCTTGTTAGCAATTTTTTTGTCCAAGGGTCCCATGTCTTTGCAGACTCTCCCCTAGACTCTCAGGCTGTGGTTTCACAGTGTAAAATGTTGGACGTCAATATTAGCTTAACCCACCCCCTTCACTTCAGCCACCATTTCCTACTCCTCCTCCAATTGGTGCTATTTTTCATATATCCTGGCAGAATTGTTGTGGGGCAGAGCTATGAACTATACCAGAGAAATCACCCACCTTTTAAATTCTGCAGCTGAATCCTCCTTCCCCTCATGAACAGTAGTATTAAAACATAGCCCCAAGTTCAATACCTTTTAAAATCAAGTATAAAAATTAATCAGTATTTGTTGCATGAAGATTTTCTAGTCAAAACACAGATCTTCACCAAGAAGGAGCAAGAAAGGTGCTGTTTGTCAAGAACTGGAGGAAACATCCTTTGTGTACCAATATTTTGCCAGTCACAACCTGCTCAGAGAAGGACAAACTGTCCTCATCCTGTCTCCTTAGCATGAGAAGGTGAGACCATGTACACTGTGTAGGATGGCTGCAGTGCAGAATGATTCACACAGTATATAAGCCAAACTGAATTTCAGAAGAAGTCTACAGAAAGGGATATGCATGTTAACATGGAGAAATTGTTTTGCAGAAAACTATTTCCTTGTTACATAGATTTCAGTTCTGCTTTGGAATGTGACTTGATTGAAGTCTCCTGCCTGATTATGATCCCAGACTAATTTTACACTGGCATGGTTCCATGAACTCCCATGCAATGGATATGAGTGTAACCCAAGGGACACTCAGATCCTGAGCTCTCTGAATCACTGGGTCATTGCACAGCTACCTATATGCATCACGTTGTGTATTATCCTTGTTGCACCATCAGTGATTCCCCTATGCAAAACGGGAAACATGGGGATCCTCATTCTAGACTAACATGTTCAGCTGCACAATGAACTCCTAAGAATCACATGCAACAAATCTGTCTATTTTAAACTTATCTTTTCACTCCAAAATCTCTTCCCTAGGTAAAAGGGACTTTGGACAACCCTGAAATGTGAACTGTCTTCCTGAGTCAGCAGAGCCTGACACAGTGGTCCCGAGGATGCAGGCTCCCTCAAGCCATCTCAAGTCCAACACTGAAGCCTGATAAGTTTCTTGCCAGCATCTTATTGAATTGTACTAGTGTCCACATGAAAAGGAAGCACACAAACACCATCAGGGAACTTTCACACACGGTCACAGCCCAGGCCCCCTTTGGCTTCATGACTGGACTCACACAGCAAACCAGCAGATGTGATGGGAACACCTCAACTTGTTTTTGCTGTGGTTTCACCTATGACATGAGCAAGTGAAGGGAAGGTGCAGAGTCCAGTGCAGCACAGAACACAAGAAGCCAAAACCTCAGAGGTACATGTCAAGGTAACCCCCCAGAATCAGGCCCAGTTGGCACACACGTTTTGGCAAAGCCCTGTGATGTCTAGTTATCATGGCAGAATACTGAGATTATTCTACATCTTCTCAGGAAAAACCAAGGAAGTTAGTGGCTCTGTTGGGGAGCAACTCAGAGCAGCTTGGGAGGGTTTTCAAACTCTCTGCTTAAGCAGAGAAGAAAAATGGATCTGGCAATTTTCAGGAGGCTGTATATGCAAAACATGTTTGCTACTGTTGCCATGACATTATGTTCCTGTGTCTCAGAGTGATTTGAAGACACCCTGATTTTCCTCGATTCTTCCCTTGCTAGTTCAGTTCCTCTGCAGCCAAGGCTGAGTTCAAAGATCACTCAATTAGTAAAAAGAAATAGAAGAAAAATTTATTCATCCTATTCATCTATCTGAACAAGACAGTTTAATATAAGACAAACTTTCAAAAGGTGTTACTACAATGAGAAAAGTCTTTAGCCTCACTAGGAGGAATCATTCAAGGAGAATGCAAGTAGATTCAAACATAGTCATACAGACAGCAATTTAAAGATGTTTCTGAAAAGATAAGATTCCCCAAATTAATCTTTGTTTTGTTGTTTGTTTTTTTTCCACAGCATACTGCCCCAATGTCTGCAAAGAATATGAGTCAGGTTTTCTTTATAGTGATTGCTCTACTAAGATGCTTCTCCCTTCTTACTGTCTTCCCTAGTGCTTTTCTGCCAGCTCTGATAAATTAACATCCAGCTGGTCAGGTTGCTACTTTTGGGGTAGGAAGGCCAATATTATGTTGTCAGTGCTGCTCTCTAAGTGTCAGCAAATCTTTGGTTTATCACACCACCCTTCAGAGAGACTCTATAACAATGCACAGGACATATTTTGCAATTTACTTCCCCACTAGTTCAGTTTATTTCCTTTCCCTTTTGTGTTTAGAAAAGGCAGTCTTCACGTAAGCTTCACCCTGACCTGACAGGGAGCTGTAACTGTCTTTGAAGCCCTCAGTACTTCTCCTTCAATTAAGTGAATGGGAGGTCACAGAATTTTCACTGCATATCATTAGTATGTTTTATACTTACATATTTATGTTGTTTGATAGTGTCATCCCTTATATCATGAAAAATTCTTATCTAATCCCAGGTGGGAAAGTGCGGTTTCTTCATCGGTATAAAATTGTGTTTTTATACAGAGTCTTCTTGGTTCAGGAAGAAACATCTCTGGGTAACAGGAGGGCCAAGTTTCCTGATTATCCATACACTTATTGACCATACAGCATGAAACAACATACTCAGAGCAGAAATGCAGGTTGGATGTTTTTCAGCACACTGCAGCAGTTATTTTGTGCAAACACAGCAAGCTGCTGGTTTACCACTCTCCGATGGAACTATTCAGAGTGGCAGTGCACTAGAGAGAGAGGAAATTCATTTAGATTTTTAATAGAAGTGGATATCAATTATATGTGCTTTAAAAATATAGCTTAAGCCTCGTGCTTGGAAGGGAAAGTGTAACGAGTCTTGATCATGCTTTTTTACACTTTTTTTTTGCAAGCTAGCATCATATGTGGCTCTTAAGGGTTTAAAGATTTAAATTCAGCTGACCTATCTCTGCATAAACAAAGGAGCTATAAACAGAGCTATAAAAATAACTTCTTAGCTTTAGTTTTGTCAGATTTTCTTGGGTAGATTGGGCATGTTTGATTGTTTTGGACTAGTTTCAGCTTTTAAGGAAGGCTGGCTGCAGACGTCCACTCACTGAGCATGCAAGGACACTGCTGACAGCAGAACTTAATTTCAAAGGCAGTTCCTCCTTGGAGTTCACACAGGATCAAATATGACTACATGCCACATCCCTGTCATTAGTGTGTGCAGGTGAGCCCTCTAAGCTGGCACTGAATGATGGGAAGAGAAAAGGGCCAATTTCGCAGCCACCCCAGTCATGGAATGCTCACAGTGATATCTGCTATGGGTGGAGAATCACTTTGGTGTCAAGCATTGAAAATATAGACAGAGCACAACATTTTAGATGTGAGTTTTAGAACTGCAAGAGGATAATAATACTAGAATATGCAATGAAAAGAAAGAAAAGACTTTTGTAGCAAGAACTTTCTATGCACCCCTGCCCACATGAGTGCTTGCAATGACATCAGGTGTAACGCTGAACTGAACTGCACGTGCTCTGGTGGTTTTTTTAGCCATGGGTACAGTAAGATTGACTGTGTTATGTAAAAATGCCTATTTTTGCCATCATTTGTTATTTGTACAGTGACTGAAATGTACTGTGGGAGACCTTGACACAGTGACAGGCTAATTACACAAACATATAAAAGCACAAGGAGACATAGTCAAAAGACACATGAAGCCTAAGACAGTCTCAGGTGCTTATGACAGTGCTTAAGTCCAAAGGAGCTGTTTTGGGTCAACCAAACCTTGTCTAGCTCTCTTTAGGGAGTCTAAACTGGTCCTAGTTGTCTTTTGCTTTTTCAGTTCTTGGGGCCACAGCAGAGAGTCTGAATAGGGTCCAACATTTCTCCAAAAAATGTTTAAACTAATGTAAGATAGCCTGTACCAATACAATAGCCAACAGCAGTGACGAGTAGATGAGTGATGAATTGAAGCGAAACCTTTTTGCTCCCAGAGCCAGCAACACTCTTTCCAGAACAGCAAGGCTAGCACAGAATTCAAGGAGAGAGAATTCAGTCTAGACTCTGGCCTAGGAGCATCTCCATTTTCAGGGATCCTAGAATCAATGAGAAGCTATTCTGTAATCTTGTCTGGAAATCCTGTTTCAAACAAAACACAGCTTAAGATACTCAGAATTTCACCAGCATTTGGATTTATATTGGAGCAGGAGAGAATTGAGAGTTCTACCAACAACATGAATGTTTGATTCAGTCTTTCTCAATAAGATATCTTTAATTCAAAAAGAAGTATTATCCGTCTGCAATTGTTGCAATAAATTTTGTTTCAATTTTTCTTTTTGAAAGCAAACCATCTTCATTTGAAAGGAATTTTGGAAATCAAAGGCTCCTCTGTGGTGAAGGAAAATCAAATATCAACAACTTACAATCCCTGGGAAAAAGAAATTTCTGCTCTTTTAGCAGGCCTTTTCTTTTTTTCCTTCCAGTATAACGCATATTCTTGCCCTTTATAAAAATGTTAAACAATATGAATCTTTCTAAGAGCTCTTCAAACCACTTTGCTTTCTGGCTGCCAGGACCACAGTGGCAGCAGAAGTTGTTTGGAGTCTTGCAGGTCCTCTACTAGCTAAGGATGAGACCCAGCCTCTGCCTCACAAAGGTTCTGAAATTCAGCAGGACAACCCACAACACCCAACACCCTGCCCTTGGCCAGGTCAAACCCATTTGTTGCACAGCACACGCACTGACATCTTGCTGGCAGTGTAACTGCACGGCAGGGGTATCTGTGGTGTACTTGGACAAGCTTCAGAGGGCAATTTTTTTGATGTGTGCAGAGAAATGCTCGGGTGAGGAGTACTTTCCCTTCACCTTGATTTCATTTTCGCAGCCATCTAAAGAGCCAGCTGCATCTGTACAGCAACTTTACTGAAATTACCAGGGCAAAGACCTTACCAAATAAAATAAGTCCCCTGTCAGCTGTTTTGGTTTACAGAAAACCAAGAATACTCATACTTACAGTCCTAAATGTACAGAACCAGAGGAATAATGGAATGAAGTTATACAGTGTAGACCACACATACATTTTCTCATGCCTGCTTTATGTTGTCCACAGGGCAAAACCATTTGTTCCACATTATAGAGGCAGTACCACTGCTTTTGAAAAAACACATCATCCTGTATCCCATATCCAATTAAAAATATGTTCTGTACATGCCTATTTTCCATTGACAATGTCTTCTAACAGCTGGCTGAGATAGGGTTATTGTCTTGATTATGAAGAGCTGAAGAGGAAGGTAGAGGTTTCTATCTCATTTGAGAGCATCTGAAAGTGAAAATATACAAGCCTTTAAGAGCCTCATGACTGGCTATATGATCATCATCTGACCATCACAACCTTGTTTGGTCTTTGTACTGAGATTTGTTAGATAACTAGACACAGTGTTCAAGACAGAAAAAATATAGTTGTGGGGAGGAAAGACTGAAGCTGGGAAGAGAAGGGGAAGCAAAGAGAGAAGGATTTTATTCTTAACAAACTAGAAAGCTACAAAGATGAAGAACTGACATGGAAACAGCTCTTAAGTTGAGGGGGTCCCATTTCAGAGATGTGATGTTGTCATGCCCAGTCTTTTATTCCACATGTTCACTGTAGCTTAAGGGCATGTCACACACTTGTGAGAACTTTACCAGAGTGTTGATGCAATAGTGTGTCAGTAACCGAGTGATTTGTTTTTCCTCTGGACATTGATTGAAGAAATTCTTATTACATTTTATAACTTGCTTGGTCTTGGTATGAGAGTCAAGACATAAATTGGACCATAAATTGGCCTATGTCAGAATCTGCATTGAACATCAATGCATTGACATCAAACACGTGTCATCATGCTGGCGTTGCAGCTGACAGCAGGAACCTGACACTCCCTGTCAACTTGATCAGATGCTGGACCCCCTCACATCTTTGCCATGTGGCCCACTTTAACAGTTACAGTGAAAGCTGTGGAGGCATCTCCTGCAATGATACTGGAGAATGCTGCAGTAGGAAAATAAATTGTGTCTGTAGACCAAATTGATTTGCTCCGACTTATTGCAAAGTAACAATCTCCACTGTGAGCTTTGCAGGTATATGCATATAAATAAAAATTGACACCAAAAAAATATATAGATACACTGAGAGGAAAAAAGAGCATACATAACAGAGATATATTTATCCCACAAGCAAAGCAAGACTTGATAATTCATGAGTGGCAAAGATGCAGTTGAGTTATGGTGATCTTTCCTCTGGAGTGAAATAAATACAGCATCTTGATTCAGCCCATTATATAGCATGATTAATAGAAGTGAATGCTTTCAATAGGCTAGGGTTTTTTGAAACATTTAGATTCCATATTTTGCTCCTAATTTACAAACTATCAAAGATCTTCGTGGTGATATGAATTTAGAAAACTGTATTTTGGTAATAGTGATTTTTTGCAGAGGGCAAATATCTATTTATGACTCTATAAAGAGAAATCAAACATTTTATTTAGAAACTGAAGTTTATTGAATTGTAAGTTAGTGGCTCAATCTTCATCAGAAACCTACAGCATAGCTATAGGGTAAGATAAATCATAGTGCAAGATACAATCTACAGCACAATACGAGACAACTTTTTGACAAGCAGATTTTTAGGTGAGCATCTACATTGCATTTAACATTTCTACATTGAGTCATCATTTGTCCACCACCTTCAGCTCCGCTCTGAGGACTGGTCAATTGCCACCCATTTCACTCTGCATCCAGCAGTATCTTAAGACCTAAACTCATCACTCCTCTGTGGCTAAACACTAGGAACACTGCAGGCAGGCACACAGCATCACCACAACAGCAGTGCTTTCCAGCATGGTGTTAACACAACAGGCCTCTCTCCAGTGGCTTATACAGACTTTGCATACTGCCTTCTGTGGAGGAAAATGTGGAGTACCAGCCATGGAAGGTGGCCTGGTGTTATTTTACAACTCTCTTTAAGTCAGTATCTTTTTCTGGCTTGGATTTCAGCTGTTGCATACCATGCAAATGTCAGCACTATTAGCTACGTGCTTATAACTGCAGCGGAAAACTCTCAATAATGTGCTTGTTCAACAGTCCTAAATCATGAGACCTTCCCGTGGGCCAAAACCCAGCTACCTCACAAAACTGCCAAAACCTTAATTTCTCCATTGCCAACACCAACAATGCTCTGAGGTTCTTTTAGTATAAAATTGGTAACTTACAGAAAGCTGAAAATGTTGAGACAGCACCAAGGAGTAACTCTATTAACTTAAGAGAGTTGTTTGACTGTTAAAAAGAGAAAAGGGCCAGACCTGCAGAAATCCATATGGAAATAAAAATCAGAAGGATAATGGCATGTTCTGCAGAACTAGAGTCTATTCACCTAGTTCATTAAAAAAGCTCCTTTTCAATTGAAGTCCATTAGAACATGGAAGAACGTCCCAGAACCTTCCTTGCCAGAGAATTAGACCTTATCTATAGGTCTGAGAAAGATGCAGTGAATGATACGCCACGTACGTGGCTGAGATACACCAAACAGTAAACTGCTGATAGAGGAAATGCTACTGGATATTTATGCTCCTCGAAGTTGTGCGCGACTTCCTCAGGAGTGAGGGACTTGTTTGTCATCTCTTTGACGAGTCAGAAGGAATTCCAGAGCAGAGAAGCACCTTGAATCCACTGTAAATCGTCAGTCTTGTTATCATTCAGCGATCTGCAGGGCTGCAACAGAAGAGATGCTGTCTTTGTTTTACTGTTTGCACAGCTGGAGGAATTATGTCCATGCCCACAAACATAGCTCTATTTAAGGGTCTTCAGGGCTGCTATTCCAAAACCAAGCTCAGGGCAGGAATGCTGAAACACAAAACACTTTGAGGATAAAGGCTGAAGTGAATAATGAAAACTGTTAACAAGAGCTTCTCATAGAAATCTGCTCATTGTGTCTCAGTGATAGTAGTCTAAAATCTTTGCACTATGACAATTTTGAAAAACAGCTCTGGATTTTTGGCCAGGCTCCCTTGCTGTGTTCCCCTTCTTCATAAACATTTATGAAATTATTCTTCATATGCATGTCACCCTACAGTACAGGTCTTTTGCTATTTGAACAGAAATAGAATCACATAGATAGAACAATCAAGCTGTTGCACTCATCCCTATTACTCTTCTGCACCTGTAACAGAGAAAATCTATTGAAAACCTGTAATTTTAACAGTTTTTCGCTGAAAAAATGGAAAAAGAGATAGACAAAATATTGGCAGGGTTTTTTTCAAACTTATAAAAGCCACTGTCCAAACCACCAAACAAATAAAATGCTTCTGCTTAAATTAACTGTGACTTAGAAATGAGTAACCCAGGTCAGAATTTAATCACAAGACTCACTGCAAGAATGTTTCTGATTTTTATTCAAGAAACTCAGCTTTAATTACTTGCAGAAAACTGAGTAAAGACTTTAGTATGCTCGTCTACGAAGGCTGTGAAACTTAGTCAGTGCCCTTTCTCTAATGAAGGTATGTCCTAAGACAGGAAGTCTCTACAAACAAACAAGTGAGCAGATATTCTAGATCCATGTTGTCCACAGAAAAGACAGGCGTAATCATCAAACTGTGTCTGGCTCCCTGGTTCTGGTCCACACTGCCTCAATCTGCCTTAGAGCTGCCAGGAACTATTCTGAATGGACTTTTGCATCTGCCCAAGTTACCTTTCCTCTGGAGCACTTTCTCATGCCCCATGTCTCCTGCTGCATTAGTCAATAGGCAGTACTACAAGCAGAAAGTATGACTGACCCAGAGCAATTCTCCAAGGACCTTGGCTAATCTGGGTGGTATCACTCAGTTAGCATCCAAATAGACTTTTCTGTGTGATGTGACCATCACCATCATAGCAAAAGCCTTTTGTATCAAAAGTTTGGTATGAAAATCTATAAGGCACTGCAATGATTCTGATGATTTCTCTGCAGGAAACAAGTTTCTGTTAAGAAAAATTAGAAGGCTGGTAAATGGCCAACACTTCACTTTGTAAAATTCCATATTGAATTCTTCATAAATCTGTCAAAGACTAACATTGTAGACCAAAATCTTCTGCAGTAGCTACCTTTTCCAAATGAAATATTAGGGGCAACTTTAATGAAGAAAAAATTAGGCCTTTTCTGAAATATGCTTGAGCAAAATACACATATATACAGTTTGAATATAGTGTTCCTGTACTATGTGGAGAAGACCTAAAATTTGCCAGAAGGGTCATATTAAGGGAAGGAGAGAGCTGGTGGGGAAAAAATTTTCCTGGCCAGATATTTGAAAACTATATCATATACAACCACCCATCTGTGGTAGCAGAAATAAGGTTGCATGGACTCCCATATCCTAATTTTTCACTGCACCTTTTACAAGTTTGATAAGACACTTGAAGTACAGTTTTTGGCATAGCATGCATCTTTTCCCTGATCTTGGTGGTTGGTCTATGGGAGAATCGGAATGCAGAGAATTTTCCTTGTCCTTTCCTTTACCAAAACCTTGCTGCATGGGTTTACCTTGTTGGAAAGCAGAAGTCACTAATTATATGTTTGAAGCCTTAAGAAATGTGACATCATGCTGATAATATCAGTCAGCAACCTCAGTGATGGCTTGTGTTTGAGAACAGCTTTTTCAAGTCTGGAATGAGCAGGAACCTTCAGAAACTGAAATGCACATAAAATTATTCCAAAACTCTGCAGAATACAGTAAATTGAGTAGGATGTGCATTCTGGTAAATCTTACAATCATCCCAGGGAATACAGCAACAGATTCTACCACTTAGCAGAGCGCAGGGGTGAGATTAGCATTCGCTGTTAAATCCCACCTGACTCTTTCAAGGATTTCTCCACCAAGTCTGTGGCTCTGGAGGACTAGGGCCAGGGTTACAGCTGCTCCTTCTCCATGTGTGCTTCCAGCTGTGCTCTGCTACCTGAGCCCTCTGCAGGCAGGAGGCCTCCAGCAAGTGGCACTGGGGCATTGATTTCCACAGCTTCTCTTCCAGAGTGTTTGCTAATATGACCAAATCACAGCTTTCAGTCTCAGGTGTGTGTTCTCAAGGTACACCATAGTTCCATTCATCCAGCACAACACGAATTTAATGGCTCAAATGAACACTTATGTGCAAATGAGATGTTATCCTTTCCTTTTTTTTCTTTAATCTGCCTTTTAGAAGCCCTCCCACACACAAAAAACACACACAGAGCATTGGAGTCTTACAAATGCAATGTCCTTGGCAATCCACTTTGGATGAACCAAAGAAGAATGTGAGTGAAACTCAGAGAAGCAAAGACTTTACCCTATATTCTGTAATTTTGAGGCATAAAGCAGACATTTAAGGATGTCATCTGGGCCTTTTCTATGAGTACCCTCACTTTTGTCAGCTTAAAGCTGGAACTAGTGCATTAGCTGAAGGGATTGTGTGTGTGTGTGAGTGTGTGTGTATGTGTGGTTTAATACACATTTAATATAGCTCCTGGGAAAGCTAATGGAGTTGCCTTGGGGAGCTGAGCAACCTCCCAGTGTGCTCTGCATAAATCTTCTTTAGCTGCAGGTGAACAAAAAGTTATGTTAAGTGCAAAAGTGAAGGTAACAGCTGCTGAATCCCTTTTGCTGGCCTGCAGAGAATTGGTACTGCATGTTACCAGCTGATTGGTGATTTCTTAACCTCTTCTAACCTGTAAAAATAAGAGGAAAAATTGAGGCTTTGGGGGAAGAGTTTCTCTCCTAGTAGAATTTCTTTTATTCACCAAGGGCAGTGGGTTAAAAAAATAATTTTGAAAGAAATTCAGCTAGAAAATGGCCAGGATACCACAAATGCAGTTTTATAACAATCTTTCTTCTTATTTTTCTTCTTTTTTTTTCTTTCCTTGTAGAAGATAACTCGGTTTTATACTTTACTGTCTTATTAACAGAATGCATTTTGGAAGTCTGCCACTGTTAACAGTATCAGAAGGATTTAGGGCTGCTGAAATACACTTGAAGATTTAATTCTGCTGACTTCAGCTCTGATCCGAAGTAAAAACTGTAACCATAGATTAAATGTTTAGCGCCAGATATTGCAATTGCTGCTTCTTGTCGTAAATCCTTGTGTCTATTGCTGCTTCAGACAGCTCTCTGCGGGCCCTTGGCTGTGCATGCAGCACAATGCTCATGTCATATAAGATTCTTCACCAGGGGCCAATTCCTGAAGTCCTCTCTCCATCCTTCCTCATAAAACCCCCAGTTGCCTGAGTGAGGACCTTGAGTCGTAGCAGTGCAAGGCTGCCTCACTGACATAATTCCCACGTGACACTGTGAAAACCAGGACCATCACCTGCTTTTTTAATGCCCCATCTCTGGTTCTTAAATAGAGCATTCCAAGGGTGGGGGGAAAGGGGCCTTTCAGAGTTTATTAGGCTCTTAGGAGACTCAACTAATAAAAGCAAATAATCAATACAAAATTAGATTGTCATGACAAAAATTAACTAATGTGGTCATTCATACAGTAGAATATCTGGTTAAAAGTTTAAGGGCTACCTCCCTCTCTTAGTTCTAATTTTATAGGTCTCAGTAGACTCCTTTTTCGGACTTCAGCAGCCATTGACATTTTAATCTTTTTAATGCAGTCGTCTGATTTACACGTGGGGTTTGCTTTTTCATAGTGACTACTTCTCCACTCATTGCTTATTGCACTCAAATAAAGTTATAATAAGAATACATTTCAATAGTCCCTGGTCCAAAACTGGTGCCTGTCTTCCCTGACCTTGGCTAAGTAGATTTATTGCATTGTAAACCTCAGCACACAAGCTTTAATTTTTTTTCTACTAAAATTTTAATGTCAGGGGTATAACCCAAAATATTTTCAAGGTATCTCATACCACCTCTCATATCGACATGGGAGAAGATGCTGGTACCCTTACCCTTCTAATGAAAAAGAAAGAAGAATGAAAAAAATAAAACCAAGGCTGAGAATATGGCACACACTAGAAGAAAAAAAATGCTCTGGTGTTTCCCACACCAGCAGTGTGGCCGCATGCAGAGATTGGGATGAAAGGCATGGAGTTATAAGCCTTTGTCTGGACTCGTAGGTGGTGGGCTGATGTTGAAATCTTTATGCCTTCAGGAAGAGGAAAAAACAAAAATAGGAAGAAAAAATTAGGTCATAATGTTTACTGGAAGGTTAGCAGCACTACCCCAGCCCAGGTAACCCATAAATTAAATAAAAATTATTCGCTCAACTTGCTGGATATCTATATTTTACTTACAACCTCTGGGATTGGAAAATTCTGGCTTATGCTTTATCCTGGTACCTGGAAAGGAGCAACCTCAGAATCTGAGAAATTTGGCTTAAGCAAATTTTAATTTTAATTTGAGCACCTGGAGTTTTGGCATGATGGTGTAGTGATAATTTGCTGCTGGATTGTCTGGCCTGCTTGTGCAAGCTCACATTCAGTTAGAAGTTTCAACTGGTTTCTTGAGGCTTCTCATACTTCATCTGCTGGTTTTTTTTCAGCTTTATATAAGACTCATATAGAATAAAAGCATCAGACTTGCTTCACATGGCTGTGCCAGTCCCAAAGCATGCAGATAAAAGAAACTGCGCAGTGATGCACTCAGCACAGTTCCAGTGCAGGAGGCAATCGTTTCCTTTGTTCCTCTCCCATGTGAGCAAACTAGTCTTTTATTAATTCTCTACCCTATCCCCATTTAGTCTTATAGAGAGTGCCAGGGAGAAGCTGGGAATATAATGCTTTCCTCCCTTTTTTGCTACAGGTCATATAAAATGGATATTGCACTCAGTGCAGATGAAGCGACATTGTCATTCATCAGTTCCCCAAATTGGCTGCTTGGCAGACAGAATTATTTAAGTAAAACTGAAGTAATTTTCAAAATTGAAACTTAAGCTGTTTGGTGACATAAGCCAAGAGCAGTTTTTCTTGGACCCCCAACACTTCCTTGGCTCACATTCACAGTTCGGCTATTTTCATTCCCGTCAATTAGCTCAATCTCCACGGATGTGAGAAAGGGCTGGAGCAGTGCGGTTCCTTTGATGCAATTTCGTGTATACATATGGAGCATCTGTTACTCCAGGAGTCTTGCCGTCACTTCCATTATATGGAGAGTATTGATAGTGATAGGAGCTCAGGACCTGATGGGCCATTTTCTTCTGAGCCTCACACAGAAGTGCCTTGGCAGAGAGCCGTGTGCCAGGGAATGCCCCTCCAAAACAAAGGAAACACGCCGTGGAAAAGCCCTGTAAAGGGGTCCAGGGAAAATAAAATGTGTAAGAGTGTGCTTCCTCCCTCCCCTGCTCTACTCCTCCTGAACATCTGGGTGTTTGACACCCGCAGTATCCAAATAACACTGACAGAGTGGGTTTGAACGCTAAGCTTGGAGTACTCAGGCTGGTCCACTTGAAAATAAAAGACTCAAGGAATGCACTTCACCTTTAACGGCCTCTTGCTGTCAGGTCACTCTTTTTTGGGGGGCAGGGGGAGCTATAAAAGGTTTTCCTTCAGTATTTCTTTCAAGACAGCATGTATTCCACTTGTATTGATCTGCCAGAGGCTATCATTACCAACAACTCAAGCAAACATCTTCAGCCAATTATTAACCTGTGATAGAAAGATAGCATTTTCTCTCCTTCTTGGTATCTTTTATTTATTCTTAACACTTTCCAGGGAAATATCTGAGAGTTCTTGTTTTTCATCTCATAATTTGGTCAGGAGGATAAGTTAAGAGTCTGAGATTGCTGCCCCAAATCCCAGCACTTGGTTAAGTGTGATTTAAGTGGCAATTAAAATGTTATGATAGGTTTCAGTAGACAATGAGCTTCTGTCTCTCATTTAGCACACCCACCCATTGCCTAATTTCAGAAAGAGCCTGATGGATGGTTTCAAGGACCATTCAAGGAATATTTCGGGGGTACCTGCTCTGCTTCATAGATTGCCACAAGTTCAGTAACCACTACATTTCCAGCTCGTTTGGGTATGTTAGTCTCCCAGGGACCTTCTTTGCAGGGACAAGCAAACCATACTGGTACATGGTTAAACCACCTGCAGGCTTCAGGAACTCTCAGGTGGTCAGAAGATGCCACCAGTACAAGCAGAAACCCCACACTCGCTGTCAGGGCACCTCAGGAACCCAGGGCTTGCCATCTTCAGGGAGGAATCGGTTACTTCTGCTCCAGTGCACGCTGAAAATGAGAAGAGCTAAAGTTTCATATAAAACAATGATTGACAAATTGACTTAACGGACATGCACTGTTCTGGTTTGAGCTATTTTGTTAGAGAAAATTTTCTAACAGAGGAAAAAATGCTTCAGGAAAAAAAAAGTGATAAAAAGTAACATACCATTCAAAACAAAAGTTTAGTGGAGTATTTCAGTTATTCTTTCCAAACAACATTTCACTGAAATCAACACACTGCTGAAAAAGTGTTTGTTTTTTATCGACTGACATTTTTCCTTCTTAAAATTTCCAACCAGAACTGTTCTACTCATGTATTGGTATTGTAGTAGGAATATTTGTAACTGTGGTTTGAATTTATGTGAGATGCTTTTAGTCTGACTCTTCAACCCACTTAGATCAAGGCAGACTCCTTTATAATTTGAAACATTCCACAGTGTTTATCTCTGGGTTGGTGAAATGGATTAGAAGGTCAGTTTTAAATTATTGCTTCATGAGTTATGTTGCTCCTATAAATTCCTGCTTTTTCTCAAAATAGGTTAATTGTTTCTTGTCACCTCCCACATAATATTAAATTATGTGAAGCTGGTTATGTACAAAAATATGGAGTTTGCTTTTTCCTTGGGGTTCTAAAAAAGATTTTATAGTGAAATTCAGAAAATATGGCGGAGATATAACCTTTACCAATATCAGTTCTCTCAGCACACTCCCTCTCTCAGCACACTTTGACTCTGAATATGAAGTCATTATAGCAAAGCATGCTTACTTTGCTATTTAGAATATATATATGCATCTATACTGAATGCTAAGACAATATGGAGGGAGAATACAGAAGGCAAACAGTGCCCAGCATTGATAGTTATTAGTCTGAGACCTGCTTTGTCATAAAATAAAAATATGTTTCCTATTCCTGTATGCCAGTTATAATTTAGTGGGTTAAGTGACTTGGAACCTACCACGCTCTTTGGAGGCTGCAGTTCCAAAGACACATCTAACCCATCATTACAGCACCTCTGAACCACCAGAGTAGGTCTAGAATCTGCCCCAATATGTTTCAGCATGAGCTAAATGTAAAGCTGCCAGATATAATCATTCATCCATTCTTTCTTCTTTCCGTGGACCAACATGTGGAAACTGTCTTGTAGTAGCCTTTGCTTCTCTTAAATAACAAGCATCTGTTCCTGATCAGTTTTGAGAAGTACCTATAATTTTTAATCATTACCTGGGACTGATAATAACAGAATATCTGTTGGTAATTGCATTCTGTCCTCTGATTTTAGGATTATTATCTTTCATTGTTTCTTTTTTCATTTGTTTGGAGTTTGCAGGGGTGTGAGTGATTTTTTTCTTTTTTGTGGGTTTTTTTTTTGGTTGGTTGGTTGGTTGGTTGGTATGGGGTTTTTTCTTGAACCTTTTTGTTTGTTTTGGGGTTTTTGTTTTGTTTTGTCTTGTTTGTGCCTCCCTGGGATTGTCCATGAGCAAAATTAACTGGGAACCAGCCTCATCCCTTGGTTATAAAGCACCAATAAACCTGAACAGCATTTATTTTTTTTGTCTACACTGAATAGGCTTTGCTATGTAATAGCGCAGTGCCATTACAAATTCAAACCCTATATATATATTGTTCATGGCCCTTTGTGTCATCAGGAAATTAAAGTTTGCAGCTGGCCTCTTCATCTTAGTTAATCATGCAAACATGAAATCCTTAAAGGTCCACGCAGTGGTCCCTGCAGGGGCCCCACTCAACACTTCTCTGCAGCATGACATTGTTTTTCAGCTGTGTTTTTATCTTCTCCCCTCTTGTGTTCTGAGCTCCTGCTGCTTTCAGCTTCAGTAGCAGACTGTCATGTGGCACTTTATCATGGGCTGTCCAGAGCACCACAGCAGCCCTGCCCCTTCACCACACACCACAACCTGCTCGCAAGTTTGGGAGGTTAGGAGATGAAACCTCTCCTGCTCTTACCACCCTGTCTTCCTGCCTTCAGCCCTGCCCTGGTGGCAAATGGGGAAAACCTTGGAGTGTATCTTGCACTGTGTCTTATACAAGGTTGCAGGATGATGGCTTAGGGGCTTAGTTTCTCTTGCCTGTATTCTACGCTCTGGTTGCTTGTTTTCTAAGAACTCACTTAAATTATGACAATAAATCAAAGATTTCCTTCCAGATGTCTTTTAACATCTAGCATCATTTCCTCCAGGTCCTGGATATGTCCTAGATTTTGGTTTCCTTAGGTAATTTCCTCCACTGGCCTTAGTGACCCTGACACAAGTTGACCTGTAGTTAACTTAGTCCCCCTTTTTAAGATTCAGTTTGAAGAAGTCAGTCAATACCTCATTTAAAGAGGGTGGGGGGAGGTGGGAGCGAAGGAAAGCCTTCACTACCTTCTTCATTTTAATTTCCTGTGCCATTGTATTCTAACTTTCTCCCTGACTGATTTCCACTGTCTTGCAGATGACAAGAAAAATCTCTTCGTATTTGTTCTCCTAGTTTTTTTTTTCTTTGCTGTAACCTCTTTAAAATTTTTATTAGCTTTTCCTTACCTCTTGATACATAACATACATGTGGAACACTTTAACGGCTTTTATTTTTTACCAGATTGTTCCAGGGTTGTTAATATTTTTCTCTTTACCATTGAGAAAGCCATTTTGTCATTTTAAAGATCACAGCCACTTTTATAGAGCTCTAATCTTTTGGGCCCTAATCCAACAAATCTTTTAAGCATGTGCTTAACTTCAGACATGTGAGCGGTTGTATTGAACTCAATGGAGCTAGTCAGGTGCTTAAAGTTAAGCAGATGATGAAGTGCTTTGTTTGGCTGGCCTTGCAGAGCACCATCCCCCAGGAGCCCCGTTGCCAGCAGCCTGCGCACAGCTACCCGCGGGCGGCTGCTCTGGCTGCACTCGGGGGACAGCACTGCAGCAGGGAGGGGAGCATCCTGCACCACTCGGCTTTGGGTCCTCCCACAGCCTTCAGGGGAGTATCTCTTCAGTTTCTGATTTTAATATAATGCATGCCTTTGCACATGGTGCCTTTTGACCTCGAGGTGTCTGCAATTTAAGTGATCTAGGCCTGGGCCAAGGAAGAGGGTAACCAAACCAGATGAAACAAGGAAGGTGATACAGAGACAGATGTACGGGTCTGATTGCACAGGAACGTGCATCTTCCCCATTGTCTTTCCTCACTCATTTCGGTCCTTACCTGGCAGTGTTCAGCATCTTGCAGGATCAGAACCTGGTCTTATTTACGTATTTATTTGTTTATTTATTTAGCCTCCCTCTTTCAGCTGCCCATACTTTTTGCATTGCTGCTCAGAGGTGGGAAGATGACTCTCCCTCACCAGGAGCTCGGTGCGTCACTGCCTGCCCCAGCTTCTGCCCAGTACCTGCAGAGCAAAAAGTCACTTTTCCAACTGCTTGAGAGAAAGGGGACAAAACAGGACCTGAATCCCCTTTGCCCTAAGGCACACGGAGGACACTGATATGGCAGCACTGCCCCATCACAAATTTCTCCTGGCTGCTTGCCCCTGCCTAAGAACTGAGCTGTTCTGCAGCCACTTTGTGGCACCAAAGGACACACACTGACCAGGGAAGTTAGGTTGTTCGAGTAGGTGCTCAGACGTTAACTTAAACAAGGGACTGCATTCAAGCACCTGGGAAAGGCTTCTCTGGACAGATGTGAACCTCTTAAAATGAAGGGTTGTAAAATTGCACATGATAGGCTCCTATTTCGGCTAAACTATCTGGCTCTAGTCGTGTTGTCTTGGAGGATGTGAATAAGCTGGCTGGCAGTTTTGTGTGCTCTGTCAAACCAGTTAAATCTTAGGACACTGCTTTCTCTGAGGCCTGTCCAGACGAAGAAAACATCATCACTAAATAAATGGGGTAGGCCTGATATAAACTATCAGGTGTTGGCTGGGACAAGCAGTTTTGGAGTTTCTCACAGATACAGGTTTGAAAGTTCTTTATATAAAGGCTTTTTCATGTCAATCTCATTCCTACCTCTCTTGTGGCTTCTCTGTCTATCAGACTCTACATAGAAACTGTGTCCTTTTAAGTTAAGGGAGGAATTCCCTCAGCTGGCAGCAGTCATAAGGTCCCTTATCCATACTGGGGTAGCATCCAGGAAGCTCCATCCAGGACCAAGGCCCAGTCACACAGGTGCTGTACAATCATTTCCCTTCAATCACTGTAGAAAAGGCTGTTAACAATTCCTATCCTCTTTTGGAGGTTGACTGCTAGGAATGGAGAAAGACTTGGGTAATACCACTTTAAAATAATTTCTACTGACCTCTGACTGAAGTAGCCACTAAAGCAGGAATGGGAACAGGATGAAGCCCATGGCGACAGCAGCAATTTCAGCACTATTCCGGGAAAGATAACGTGTCACTCTTCTGCATTGGTAGGCTGGCATCTCTTCTTGTCGTGTGACCCTAATTAATTTATGTAGTATGCGTCATGGGGGAAGACAAGATCCAGACTGAAGCCTCTGTAATGGGATTTTACCCTGTGCCAGACAGAAGTAATTAACTGTATCTATCTCTTTCAGTTTCAGTTGCTTTTCCCTAAAAGATTTATATTAGGAAGGTGAAATCATACAAAGTCACACCTTGTCCATACAAGCTTTTCCTACCTCCTGTGACAGAATTAAATGCTATGCTTTTTCTCTAGCAAACAGTAATATCTCTGTGACTAGCATCAAACTAAAAGCCACTCTGAGCACGCTTGTTCTTTATGACATTATCACTGTTGTGATTGCTAGATAGCCTCTGACATGCCATATTCACTTACATTTCCTCTGTCCATATTTACTTTGATTTCTCCAGGTATATCCTATTGAATGCATAGTGGGCAGGGAGGCAGTTATACATAGGAAACGTGTACAGACAGTGCCAAGCTCATCAGAAAAGAGCAGAGGAGGAGAGGGAGAAAACTGTTGCTCTTTTAAGCTGAAGAAAGGAGAATACAGCTTCACACAAACCACAGTAGAGCTGTGAAAATCCTTGTCATTTAAGGTCTACAAGGACTAAAACAAAAATAAAAAGGATTGTCTTTTTAGCTCCTGAGTTTAGGAGGTTGGGAAATGGAGATACTTCCTCAACCCATGGAAGACACTGGGCTGTGTCTGATGCAAAGGCAGTTTCTTTCTTCTGTCTTGGCCAAGGAGGATTATCATCTTGTCCCCATTTCTCTGGGGATAACTTCTCCTCCACTCTTCTCCAAACCCTCCAGATCAACACTATCCTTCCCCAGTCCATCTTCATGTAGCCATTGGGCCCAGTAACAAGCTGCTATGGACGCTCATGTGCTGGGTTGAGGAGTCTGCATGAGGAGTTAAGCTGGCTGAGCTGAGCAGAAGTCAGCAGGCAGCTGGGGGTGGGCTGGGGGCAGCCAGTGCTGCAGTCAGCAAGGCTCTTTGCAATTGAAGTCTTTGGATACGCCCCCGGAGGAGGTGGAGGCCGAGCAGCAGCATCACCTGGAATAATGAGTTCTGCAGGAGGCATGCTGGGCAAAAACTGCATCACCAAGCAGCCTCCCCATCCCTGGGGGCTGCATCCAGCCCTGCTGCCAGTAGATAGTGCTCCTGTTGATAGTGCTGGGAGCTGTGCCTGCCATTCCCTAAGTGCAGAATGTGCAGGAAATTTAACCTATTATACCAAAATTGTGGTCATTCTCCACACCCCTGGCACCTGTATTTTGTTTCTAATGACTAGTTTGCCCTCTTTCTAGCTGGGATAAACTACAGAAAACCTCTCTGAGAGGCAACACTTCCCTCTGTTCTGCCTGACTTCTGTCTGTCTCAAGTGGTCCTGTACCTCAAATAAAGACTGCACTACTAATTTTAGACTGCCTCACAATCACTAATATATCATACCTCTTTAAAACCTGTAGCCATTCATTTCTCTTACACATCCACGACAGGATCTTACTGTAGCATTCCAGACTGCCCCTATCTCATTTAAGCCTTATATGTCTTAACTTTTGTCCTTGGCATCCAGACAATTCTTCTATTCTCAGGATGCTTTCTGCTGAACTTCCTGTCTATAAAAATGCGCTCAGGGAGTCTATCAGTCTTCCAGCCTATTCCTTCCCCTTCCCAGAGCTTCCCCTTCTCTTACCATACCAAGCAATTATTCTTATTAATTATTCCAGCTAACAGTAATTATCAGCAGCATGCACCCCCAGCTACATTAATAACAGCGATCTCTAGGACACTGAGGAATTGGCTGAAAAGATTCACTTTGCTGCTTGGATTGCAGAGGAAGACAAATTCCTTTTCTTCCCTCTGTGTCTACTTTTTTATTATTATTATTTTATTTTTTTCGGTGGGGAGGTTCTTACCACTTTCTTATTTTAGGATGGGCAAAAAGAGATCAGATGAAGAAGTAAGGACTTACTGTATAGACCTTAGTGTCTAAAAAGAGTCAGGAAAAGAGATGGAATTGTTAGTCTCTGGATTCTGTACACTGTTTCTAAGCAGTGTCATTAATTGATTTCATTTTTTTAGCTCCTGATATTTATGGGCCAAATACTGAAATTTCTGCTTGGCCTTCAATAATCTGGGGTCTGCCTCAGGGTTAGAACTTTGAATTGTTTTCCTCCATTCCACAGTCATGGCTACCATTCAGCAGCAAATGGAATAAAATTTGGCCATGTTTCATCATCTGTAATATGTCAATATTTTTCATTTCACTGCTGAAAAACATTGAAGATTTTAAAAATGATGTCTCTTTAGTGCAAAAGAAGAACAACCAAAAAAAAGGCAAAATATGTCTTAGAAAGAAATGAAAAAATAAAACCCTTCTGCAAGATGAGAGTTAAAAAAAATGTTTTCCCTCAAAATTGCTTACCATTTGCCTAAGCTGCAAAGTTTTTAATGACGTTCTAGTGAAAACAGAGCGCTCTGGCTAAATTCCTTCAAACCCAATAAAGCAGATGACTGGGAACCATAATGGAATTGATGCTGTCAAGTGCATTTGCTTTTTTAATGCTAACATGTTTTTGGTTATTAAGAAACAAAAAAACCTAGTGGTATATGATCAACATAGCTTTTGACAGGGGCATAGGAACCCATCTGGCTTATGGATCCCCCACTTTTTTTTACTAGCTTGAGATTATAAAGTTGTAACACTGTAGTTTAGCTTCTGGCTTCTGCAATTGTAAATTGGCAAAGGGCTCACAATAAGGTGTGAGTTTCTGAAAACTAAAACACTCCACTGACCCTGTGCATACTACACAGTCCTGCAGCAGATGTACTGGATGGAGGAAATACAGTAGCACTGTTGAAATGTTACTGATTGGTTCCAACTGAGTAGCTCTAGATATAAACCAGCTTTCAAAAGCAACAGATGAGATAAAAATGTCAGAAAAAAGCATTAAAAGATGATGCCATATTTTCCTTAATGAAGTCACACAAGTCAAAAGTAAGCATCCTCCAGCAGTAATGGATGTACTCCATGAACATTAGCTCCACAGTTGTCAATATCTGTGATGAAAAAAACCCCTCTCAATCTTTACAGAATTCTTTAATTTAAATAAGCCTTTTAACATAGAGAGGATTTGTTCTCTCAGTGTGCTTCATTAGTGTAGCTTACCATCACAAAACCTGGTTGTATTGAGAAAGATTGCCCCATTATCAAATAATTAGTACTGCTTTAGCAGGTGCATACACTTACCTTTGTAATTAAATCCTTGTTAAAACACCAAAATCCAGAGAATTTAAATGGTTACCTGATCCCAGAGGAGGTAGCCCAGAAAGTTATTCTATAAGGTAGATGTCATCTGGGAGCAAAGATACTGAGCAGAGCATCTTTTCCTCATGGGATGTTGATGAAGCACATCTGCACACATCATGCAGTGCAATAAAAATTGCAATGACAATACTAGACAAACACCTACTGTACAAGAAGCCAGAGAAACCAAGCATGAGCCTGCACAGAATCATATGCTCAGTAATGGAGCTCTCACAGCTTCGTTAGTTTTTACAAGCAAAATTAAAGACAATGATCCCAGTTTTTAATAATTCGTTGAAATATTTGCTAGTTTTCTGTAGTCTACAATGTGACTTATTCCTGAATTTAGCTTCTGAAATCCTACCACAGTGGAGCAACAATGGGTACATGGCAATACACAGAGCTATTTTTGAAGAGCTCAGAATCCTAATAAAAGCTGAAAGAAAATAATTAAAGGTGCAGTAATCTCAGTCATTAAAAAATCACGTTTCTAATATGTTATAGCTACATTTATATACTCTTGTGTTGTATGTTCTACACAATTACAGATCAGTGAATGTCTATATTAATAAAATATGCCAGCAAGTGGATTAGACAGACTATTACAATAAATTATCTCTACTCAGTTGGCACTCTCATTGTCCTCACCAGAACTGATCAACCATAATTAGTTACTTGCCTACAGAGGTGTAGCAGTGCTTTTATTATTATAAAGAACACTTAGCAAGCTCCCATTGTCCTGGCTACTTGTATTCAGACTCCTAGTGTGGATCAGAAACCCCAACCAAACTCCAGTTTCCAAAAGCTAGAGAGGAAAGGAACAGATTGGAATAGATTTGTTATCCCCCTCTCAGAAGAACTCTGCTGACCGGAACAGTAGGGACCAACATGAAAAATCATTTACAAGATCTGTGCATACTCATTGACTTCAATCTGTGTTCAAAGTTGTAGATTCAGTGCTGACAAAAGTACCCTTATATTTTAGATGTGAAACAGCTATAGAACAGCCAGTTTCTGGAACGAAGTTCTTAGATAAATGGAGTTAGTCCTGGAAATCAATTTAGACAAAGCTGCAGCAGTGCTGGTATTGGAATTCACCAACTCGCTACATAATTTGAATAAATGGGAAAAGAGATGACTCCTGAGAGTAGCACTGGCAGCCAAAAGAATTATACTGATGGACTGGAAAAGCAAAGCCATGCCATGTATTGATTTATGGACGATTGCCCTTCTGGATATAGCTAAATGTGAAAGAACTCCCTTTATTCATACTAATAAAATGGACATAAATGCTCTCAGACAAAAACTGCTGTTGGAGTTTTATTGTGAATAGCTGGCATGTGGGATGGTCTTCTTTCACTTGCCCATCACACATGCTCTGTGGGCTGGTGAAGTTTGAGACACACAGAAAACAACAAGGACTTTTTCTAGAGTTGCTTCATTTGTTTGTTTGGGTCTTTTTTTCCACTCAATATGCTTTCCTTTGGTTTTTTTGTTGTTTTTTCCCCCTTTCTTCTAAAACCTATTGGTGTAAATCAGTACTTAAAATAGTATATTATCACTTAATAGGTGTGGTTCTATGATGGTCAAGTTTCAGCATTTTGGAGACAAGTGCTTTTTTTCTGGCTTAGAAATTCTAGACAATGCTAAAGGAGCATGAACAGAGCACATTACTAATCCTGCCCCCTCTGTGACAGGGTTGTGACTGTGATTTCCCTGTCCTACCTGCCAAAGCTGGGTTGATACACGTCACACTCAATACGAGAAGACCCCTACAAACCAGCTCTCACTCCGTCAGCCAAACCAGTGCTATCCCTCAGGTCTCGTTTATCTTTAGAGGGCCCTCTGAAGATTTCCTGCTCTCTGCAAGTTCGTCTCCATCAAGATAAGTAATATGGGGAGCCCTACTGCATCCTGGCTGCTGCCAGAATTTTTAATGCTGTATTGATTAAACTGCTATGAGTGGGATGAAATTATGTGGTATTAGTTGTGCTGGCAACTGGTTTACCTCTGGGATCCTCATGTTGCTAGTGCTGGTGGAGCTAAGCCAGAATTAGGAACACTGGGAAATTAAAAAAAACCAAAAAATTAAGCCGTTATGTAGACGTGACCTTGGTAGCTGAAACTTAATGTCAGAAGATGAATAGACCTTTTGGAGTCTGGGACACTGCTGTGTGCAGTGACAGGCGCTGGTCTATCTTCCCAGCAGAAAGGAAGGAGCCCTGCCTAGGAAGCCCTGAGTCAGAGCCTGCACCAAGCACAGCTGAGAGTCAAGAAGAAAACCAAGCTCTTTCCTGCAGCTTTTGGAGAGCCAGTGAAATAAAATGAGAGAATAAGGTCGATTCTGGGATGTGCAGGTAAGTATCTTTGTCCTGTTGTTCTGCCTCTTCCTAAAACCTCCCCCCGTCTGCTGTGAGAGGCAATGGCCCTTTCTCCACCCATTGCCCCTGCGCAGTGAGACTCCTGCACCCCAGGGCCTGAGGGAAAGTGAGCCAACCTGCTCCTGCAGGCTGCCTCCAGACAAAAGGACCCTGGAGCAGCTCTGGGCTGAGAAAAGAAACAGAGTCCCTGGAAAAAGAAGCAAACACACTGATCTTGCTGTGGCTGTGATGACAAGACCACCTATGAAAGTGCTTCAACATTGCTGAGGTGCTTATAGAACTCGGTGTAGTCCATAAATGATTGCCCATTCACTTACTCCTGAAATGGTTTTGTGTTCACTTTCCATGCAGAGTTTATCACTGCTATCCAGATGAACCTGAAAAAGAGTTGCTACTGCTGTGGTGGACTTGGTAGTGATACAAAAACACCTGGCCATCCAGGACTGCTGGACAACACAGCCTTCCACCCTCCCTGAGGTATAATGGGGCCAGTCTACTTCAGACACTGACCCCAGGGCTTACAACAGAAGCACATTTTCTGAGGAGGGTTTCCCTAGGGCTCTCTGCAAAATGCAGGTGACAATTATCACTGTGTTCCAGACTAATTAATCTCACTAATGATATGATTTACAATGTGACTGCTTCTGAAGCTACAATACTTGACCTGTGTGAAAAAGAACATAGCAAGTTTGTTAAAATTAAACTGAGCATAGATTAACAATGCAATTTGTAAATATTGAACAGAGTTTATTCTTCAGTTGCACTGAAGAGAGAAAGGCTTTGCACTTTTATAAGTAGAAAAGAAAATGGAGAGAATCAGATGATACCAAATACTTCCTACATTAATACTTATTCTATTGCAACATAATTTCAAAATTTCAAGAAAAATGCACCAACTGTGTTTTATAGATCACAAAGAGGGGAAAAATCCAACATTTCTAATTTCTATGTTGACAAAATCCACCTCCAAAATATCTGGGACTAGATGGTTCCAGAATTTATTGTGATATTGCAAAACCTGTCACTTCCAAGTCATTGGCTGAAGTTGAGCCTAAATGGCTAATGAAATGACTTAAAATTACTGTCAGCTGAGAGGAATTCAGTGGTCTGTGACAATTGCAGTCTGTGATGGAAAATGGTGGCTGCCATTTTAAGTATATACACTGCACTCAGGGTAGGACACAAAAAAAAAAAATAACCACCCCAAACAACAAGGAAACAGACAAACCCCACACCATTAAAAATTCATTTTGGCTGTAGGAAGAATGGATTGGAGCAGATGAAAGATGGAGATGGGGTCAGAATGTAGGAGTTAACATCCTCCTGTCATCAAATGTGCCACAGTGTAGGAAAAAACAACTAAAAAAATCAGAAGCAGAATATGCTATGGCAGAATGTTCACAAGGCATTGTGAGGAGTGTTTACCTTATGAATCTTGTAGTGATTTAGGTCTGTCTAAGTTGTTTCCCAGGTAAAGGCTGGCCCAGCCTATTCCTGGTACTTTGCTTATAATCTGAAGTGATGACACTAAAGCTGAAGAGTTTCAGTGGAGATGATTGCAGAATGTTTCCATCTATCAGCCCTGATGCCCAAGTAAGCAAAAGATACGCTGTTGTTTCTCTTCCTGTTCATATACTGGAGGTAAATGCAAGAACTTATCCTCTAAATGTCTGAATATGTCTTATTTTCATGACACTATGCCTATGTGGGACTTAACAATGATGGAGCAGAATCATTACAGTGTCATTGATTCCTTACAGTGTTAGAGCTTTTGGAAGTCAGATTACTTTCAGAGCTATATGCTCAGGGTAATCATTTCTGCCACTTCCTGCATCAGAGCAGTGTTGTGAGATCTTGTTTAAAAATCTCTTCTCCTTCAAACCTCCTGCAAACAAAACCGTGTTTTACCCTCCTGTTTGGGTATGGCACACAGGCTGACCCCACTACAGCCTTGTGCCACTCACTCAACAAAAATACCCCTGAAGTATGAAGCTGCAAAACCAGAGGGAATGCCCTTCCCTGGACTACTGTAGGAGCTTTGCTGAGCTCTTATTCAGCAGATGATGTGGAGAGATAGCCTCCAAAACCACAGAGACAAATATTTGATTTGGATGAGTACATTAAAGATTACTCACTTCTCCCCTCAAATTATCTGTGTTTTTTAGAGAACAAAGAGGATCATCCCCTCTCTAATAAAAGTGATTTCCAGCTGTTGGGGCTGAGTTTTGAGGGTATGGTTCAAGCTGGTAAAGCCTAAGCTCAGTTACTCTGAAAGGCAAGATATCAGTCAACTGGCATTAGCCAGGAGAAAGCAGAAATGAGAGTGGGTGCTCAGAGTGGAGCAGGGTGTCAACTCTGCCTTCCCTCCCTGGGCAGCACTGACCCTTGCTCTGGTTCTTCAAATGGTCACAATGCGCCCTAAGGACAGTTGGCAATGCAGGGCCAGACATTAGGGGAAAAGTCTCAGGGAGGCCTATCACCTACTCTAAGAACTCTGCATGTGCTTACACATCTGTGTGCCTTCAGACTGGCCTGTCTTTAAGATTTATCTCAGTGCTGACAGCTCACAAATGTACTTGTCTGTTTTCCCTGTGGGTCTTTGTACCTGTCTTTCTGGTAGATTATTGTCATTAGATTAAACATATTGATAAAAGCAAGTTATGCTAGGTTTTCTTCCTGCCTCTGCCTTCCTCTTTCTGCTACCCCCTACTACTGTTCATGCTGTAACAAGACCATTTCCAAAACCTCTCTTATTTCTGCTAGACTTCAAGCTTCTCAAAAACATTTTCTGTCACGCTCTCCAGAAATTGTTACCTTCTCTATGATAACGTGTCCTTTCCAATAACCACATCCCTCCTATCTGCCACCCCTTGCTTTGTTTCCTCTCTGCAGCCTGTATGCAGTTCACCTCCTTCAAAACCTAATCACCAATATTACCTTGTTTAGCCTTCTTTTAAGCTATGTTACATTTCTCCATAGTACCTATAAGCAAAACAAGTTCCAGTTTTTCATGCCTGCCTTCCTCCATGCAGGACTACACTCTTTATTCCCTCTCTTAATGCCTCCCTCTGTGTAGTTTGTAGCCCTGCAATGCTGTTTCTTCATTCCTCTGTTTCTTCTCATGCTCCTGTTCAATGCAGAGGATGCATGTTCCGTGTGCAAACTATAACTTGTATCCTTGCATTGGTTTTTCTTTTTTAGGGTTTACAAAACTCACTGATACCAATTCACACTGTTTTAACATCATAAAGGAAGGAATGAAAGAAAATGTTATTAGTACTTCATGTAGACTGCTCCAAACTCACGTGCTATTACTGATCTTTCGAACTTCCTTAGGTTAGAAGCTATCTTTATTTTTACCATCTAGTGTTCCACAGAAGCTGCTAAGAGGAAATAATAGATGGCAAAAATGGTGATATTTATCTTTCCACTTTACTAACGACACTCTCACCCCTTCTACACGCAGCATTGAATGTAACAGGCAAGGCCTACAACTATAACTGTTTAACATAAAGAGTGCTTTGCCCCTGAATATAGGACTTATGAACCTATGCAAGTGCAACTGCTAATAAACTAACCCTGAATATAAATCCAGTGTTCCCTTTGTAATCAGAAGATTTCCTCACTGCCCCATTTGCTTTAAAACCATGAAAAGTAGAGAAATGTATTCAGGGCAAAAATGAAACAGGTTTTTTTACAGTCTATGCTTTATCACTATTTCATTGATTTTTCAGTGTTTTAGCAGATACAGCACAACTGGATTAACTAGGTAGGGAACCTTTCACTCTTAGGTCACCAGTTCACATCTGATACTGACCAGAGGGCACTTCAGCATTATAATTTTAATAAAGAGCAAGCGAGAGAGGCCTTCAACAGGCATAAAACAATGTTTTAACTTTCTTAAGCTGCCCACAGCATACACAACTAGACCAACTTTGTTGCCTGCCAAAGTCAAACTGATAGAGAGTTAGACGGTCATCTAGTTGCCAGATGTCTGGCTGTGTAACTTTCTGGCACTAAGCATTATATAGAGACAGATCTATGGATTGGATCAATTAGCATTACACTTACCATCTGACAACTGTTTGGTCGCCTTCGCCCAGTTCCTAGAGGACAGGTGTTCGCATCACAGAAATCACCATCACAATTGGTACCACTAATTGATACAGTTGTTGGCAGCCACAGCAGAGAGGACAAGGGCTGAATTAGCACCGAGACCAAAGCACTGTTTCACCCCTAGAGAAGGTCTCTTCAGCTCAGGATGTCCACGGCATTTGGAGGATGCCTTTCTGCCACTGCATGTGTTGTGCTGAGCAGAATCTGTTCTGGTTTTGGATCCAGTAAAATTATCCAGCACTAAATTCAATGAGGTTTCCCAGGGTATAAGGGGAGAAAAGGGAGAGGGGAGTGAGCAGGAGGGAGTCTTAAAAAAGGTCTTCTCAATGATTTTTTTTCTTTGCCATTTCACCAGAATCTTCTGAGGTTTCTTTTGTCTGGAGGGGAAAAAAAAAAAGAGAGAAGGAAAATGAGTGCAGAGATCTTAACAATTTGAGTGTCATGCAAAATTTTGAGGGAAAAATAAAAAAGTATACTTGCAGAAATTCTCAAGCATTTACAGTAACTCTAGTGCTCCCTCATTTCTTCTCTTTTACACTCCAGACAGTCATGTAAAGAGCTTCACGGGTATATTCTCTTGTGGAGCTTGTGGGTATACTTGGTGATTAGACAAATGGGGTTCTGCTTTGGCAAATGTCCATTGCTTTCCCCATCTGATTTACAGAATATGCTATAAAATGCAAAGGAAGGCAATAAACCTCCCATCTGCAGCTGAGATTTCCACTTTGCCAAAGACCCTTTTGCTATCAGCACCTTTAACTATGACTTTCAAAGAAGAGAGAGGTGTAATTTTTTCTGTGGGAGATATTTTACTACATTCACTAGCAGCATCATCCCAGCCTTATGTGAATTGATTTTGAATGTTAATCTAAGAATGAAAAAGCCAATAATTGTGTAAAATATAAATAGATCTTTGGGCCATTATTTTATCTAAAAGGAAAGGCAAGAATTTCAGCTGCTTTCATATTCTTTTTGCACTCCAGAACAATTCTACCTTTTTATGGTCTATATGTCAACTGTACCTTATTGATTTTTAATACTTTCAGCAGATACAGCATTATTACAGCCAATAATGCAAATACTTGAAGAGAGAAATGCAATTAGAAGACACCAAACACTTTGCAAACAGGGTCACAGGGAAAAGAAATTTTGTTTCAGTACTGGGAATTTCTGGTCGTGGCTTTGTATTCTTCAGAGGTTTGCAAAACCAAGAGGAATTCTACTCTCCTCTTTCCAATATTGAAGGATTAAAGAAGAGCAGACATGAGTCAAAGGTATTTGCCCCCAAAAAGCCCATACATAGCAAACAGTTGCTACAACAGAGAATGTTCATTGACTGCAGCCTTAATTTGAAAGGTATCATTATCATTAATTTTGACAAGTAGCCTCTCCTTGGGGAACCCAAGCCTGAGCCATTCAGGCTTTTCCTTCAGCTCAGGTAAGTAATCCCTTTCCGTGTGAAGAGCCCAAATCTGTTTCCTTTCACCTACTGAGAAGATCAAACCAGCAAGATCAAAACAGCTGCTTTCAGGTTGATGACTGACTACAGAAAACAATCAGGAAACAACAAACAAAACATAAACCTTTGCAAAAACAGAGAAACAGGTTGCTGCTAGCAAAATGACTCATCCCACTCCTTCCCATCAGGCATGCCAGGGCACTTCCACCTCCCACCATACAGCACCTATGGACCTAAACTGAGACATTTCCTCCCCTGCTCTGTGGCTGTACAACTGTTACTCATTGGAGGGGTCCCAGAAGGCTTACATGGGTACAAAAATCAGATGCTGATCTTTCCTTCTCCTCCTGCTTGCCAAGGATCTTACCTTCTCATACCAAGGGACAAGTTAATTCAGACTCAACAATGCAATGTCTCCTCTTGAATGGTTTCCTCTTGTAGGTATTTTTAATTCTGGCAGCAGAGTGTCCTCTTCCCCTTTCAAATTTAATTTGCTTTATTCCAAGAAAAACCCCTCAATATTCCAGTTTTTCTTAAAATCAGTGGATGAAACTAAAGAAGATGTTCTTATTCTGTAGCATGGGGATAATCACTAAGTTGCTCTGAAAAATGGTCTGTAAATTTATTTCTGTCATTTTTTCTGAAAGTAAAATCCAAGCTAAGCTGTGATTCATTAATTTACCCCAGTTCAAAATTTTTATTGTATTTTTATTGTAATGCACACTGTAGTTTATATTTTTTTTTTCTTCCAGATAAATTATTCAGATAGGAGAGAGAAATTTTAAAAAGCAGTGATTGCCATGTCCCCATAGCTAAGAAAGCTTGCTTTACTTTCTATAAATTCAATACTTAGAATCTGACCCAGCTGCCAGGTACTGCTCATCTGCGGATGCAAGACAAAAGGAAATAGTTCAATTTCTGGTTGCTGGTACTGGACCAGAGAGTCCAGACCCAGCAAATACCTTCCTTGGGTCCTACTTTGAAATCTGAATTACAGGATGCTGATGGCCAAGCATGTTCCAGACACCCAGGTCTGCCCACAGAGCGTTCCCCATGAAGCTGTGCTGCTGCCTGGGTTTGGCTTTTCCTTTGTTTCACAGATTTCCATCCCTCACCCCACAGACAGCAAGATGCAGCTGTCATCTGAACTGCAAGGGAGTGGGTGGTAAGAGGATTTCCTCCAGCTCCTCCTTGCTCTGAAAGACTGAATGCTCCTCCTGTGGTGATTTCCTGGCTGACAATCCCAGAACTGCTAGACAAGCACATAACCAGGCATCATAGAGCTAACAAAATTACTCTTTTTCCTATGGACACCTATGGGGAGAAACTTCTTAACCCTCAGGCAAAATTCTGATAAGTGAGAGCACCCTCTGCTGGGACCTCTCTCTTGTCCTTGTCCTCACAGAACAGTGCCTTTTTCCTTTCTGACATATACTGTATTTACAGAAAAATACTCCTTGTCACTATTTCCTAAAGCAATCAATTATTTATCCCAAACTTTTTTCCCTATTCTCTGCTGCATTTCATATGATGATAAGATACCTGTCGTCTGTGACAGCTTCTTACTGTGAGAAAAGAAAATAAAGTTGAATGAGGGGCAGACTGGCCTCCAGAAAACAGAACTCTGCCTTTGAAGAGAACAAAAATACCTCCCCCATTTGCCATATCCTTTCTTCTCTGGTGATGCAACCTTTCATCCACATGTTCTTGGTTCCTGAGGAGTCTCTGCCTTTACTATGACCAAGGGACAAATCCTTATTCAAGTGACCACTTGCAAGTCATACGAGAGATTTTAAGCCACTGTGCTAACTGTTGTATTTTTGACTGACTTCTCCATATGCCCCAAGTTTACAAAAAACTATGGATCATTTGTACCTCTCCAGAGACTCCTTCTTTCAAAAAACTTCCTTCCCAGTGATGTAAGGCACAGAAAACTAATGTTTAACTGGGTCAACAACTTGCAAATTTATTCAGCTATGCTGACAAAGAGAAAATGACAAATGACATGAGTAAGTCCTGACTAATTTCCAGTCAAATCAATGTTATTGAACGTATCAGGAGAACAGTGTTACTTACACCCCTTTTTTATTCTTTACAGTTGTGGACAGCTGGTAGAGGTATTGCATGTTTAGGTCGTATACCCCTCACAAACCATATGAAACCAACCATGACAGGAGGCTGCAGGGTCTGCTCCCCCCTGCCTGGCCCTGAGTTTTCAGTTGTCCACTTTGTGGAAAAAGGGCGTGTTCCATATTCAGGCCAGGAGGTATGGTATGTTTAATGAAATTCTCATCCAGAAACAATCAAGAATCTACCCCAAAGTAAATATACATTGTGTGAAGTCCTCTCCATGCCTTGGCTGCATCCTGGATCTGCGCTGCCAGGACTAAGAAACAACCGCAGGGAGTATGGGTAGCACACAGGCTCTGGGTTTGCAGGCAGAAATGCCTGACCTCTGGCAGATCTCTTGAGATATCCTGGTTCCCAGATCCCAACTGCTTTGCTTGTTCCAAGAGGAACAGGGGCGGGCAAGAGATAAATATACACTTAATGCCTTCCTGATGGAACTGTCTGTAGAAAATTCCTCGAGGGAGTTTCCTGTCTTTTTTCGCTAGTTGTTGTGAGTAGGGAATTAATTGACCCATTGGTAGAGTTATTAGAAATTTTTTCATCCAGAAAACTTAAATGAATACAGTAAAGCTATTCACGGGTTGTCCCACCATCTTAAAATAATATTGCAAATAAAAGAGTTATTAAAATAACAATGAGCCAGAAAGGGAATGAAATTGAACCAATAGCATTGTTTATTGAACAGCAGTGGGTCTCAGACAAGGCTGAAACTTTTCTCTCAAGGTGCAGCAGATACAGAGTATTAGTTTGCTTCTATTTAATGCTTTTTCCAATACTAAAAGAAAAAATTCACAAGCCTTCTCCTGACACATCTGAGTCCAGCATATGCCCCAATACTGGCCTGCACAGTGTTAGCTTGTAGGAGAGCTATAACTATTGTACTTTTGTAACAGGAATTCTGCCTTGGTCCCCCATCACAGATGCAAACACATCTGATATTAAACCTGGGAGGATAATGCTGATGCCCTGCATTGCAGGCTTCCTTTGATGGCTCCAGGGGATATAGAGGTATTTGGCCGTTTCCTCTCCAGAGGCATCTGGTTTAGTCAGGTGGTTCACAGTGCACATGGTCACATTTATTGTTTGGTTCATTCTCCATTGTGCTTCTTCCCCCTCAACGTTTTATCTGTCCTGGCCTTTCCCAAGGACTTTTACACAGAACTGAAATATTTGTTTATTTCTGGCATTTCCATCTGGTGTTAAGAGGATGAGAAGCAGGCTCATGTCACTGACACTCCCTGACCGTCAGAGGGACTTACAACATCTCACAGATCTGGGGTTTTATGTGTCTCCCCACCTCTCACATGTTATCAAACACAAGTGCTGCAAGATCCTATGCAAGTCCTGGTAAATATTCCCTTGTAAAGGCATCCTTTTTTTCACCAAGACCCAGCATTTTACAAATCACATATGTCCATTGTCACCAAACATTTTGCAGACCCTAGAATGTTATAAATGAAAAAATAAAACAGAGCTAAATCCTAAAATATGTTTTAGTTCTCAGAAAAGTCCTACTTCTTAAGTGGTTGAGCTGAACAGAGCCACAAATAGGTAATAATTTTAAGTTGTCTGAACACTATTTTTTTTCCACTCCTATCTAATGGTATTTCTGTCACCTGCTTTAAAGAATCACAAAATCACCAAATTGCTGGGGTTTGAAAGGATTTCTGGAGATCACCTAGTTCAAACTTCTGCCAAGGCAGGCTCACCTAGAGCAGGTTACACAGGAACGTATCCAGGTGGGTTTTGAATGCCTGCAGAGAGGGAGACTCCATGACCTCTCTGGGATGCCTGTTCCAGTGCTCTGCCACCCTCAACATAAAGAAGTTCTAACTCCTTTTGAGGTTAACTTCTTGTGCTTTAGTTTATGACCACTGTTCCTCGTCCTGTCACCACCTGGGCATCACCAAAAGGAGTCTGGCACCATTGTCTTAACAGCCAGCTTTGAGATATTTATAGAAAGTAATGAGAACTCCTCTCAGTGTTCTCTTCTCTAGACTAAACAGGCCCTGCTTCCTCCCATAAGAGAGATGCTCCAGACCCCTGACCCTCTTTGTGGCCTCTGCTAAACCCTCTCCAGTAGCTGCTTACCTTTCTTTATTACTGTGTTAGATGAATCTCTATTTCATATCCTGTTTAAAATAATCTGAAGCATTTCTGCATTGTTTTCTCTTCCACCTTCAGTAATGCCAGGTAATGGCTAAAAGACCTTCACAGTCCCCACTTTAGGCCCAAATTTCATTGAAGCCTTGATTGCAACTAGATGACACCTGTGCAGGCCCCAAGGAAATACATTCTCCAATGACTACACTTACAGGAGCCTTTAGCTGAGGTGGCAGTTGCAGAGGTGCTGGCCAGATGCTTTAATTCCAACACAAATTCTTTCTTGTCCTACTTGTAAAATACTGTTTTATCAAAGAACGTTTTGGAGATGCACTGGATGTATGCTGGAGATCAATCACCAAGCATCTGTTTCTCCAGCCTGCATGGAAGGCACCAGGTTTTAATTCTCAGGTAGGTCAGATGTGGGTTACAAGCAGCACCTGGGGGTCAGAACATTCATAGCTTTCCTCTGTGAGACCACACCATAATTTTCATGTTTCAATCAAGAACTCCTCCAGATGTGAGCACTTCCCATCCATACAGAGCTTCATCTCACAGAATTTTGTTCTGTATGGCAAGACATCTTTGGCTGTTGGTCAGAATTTACTAGAAAATCTCTGTTATATTGTCTCTGAAAAGACCATGGAAACACCTTTTTTCATTAAGATTTTAATAGATTGGGATATCTTAGAATTTTTCTTCTCAAGATAGGTACTTGTACAAAATAAATGAAATGTATTGCCTATAATTTTCTATAAACCAGTAACTGATGTCTAGGGGGAAAGAAAACACAAAATAAAACTTAGCAGTGTTGGCAGAATCAAGAACACACAGAGTGCCTCCTTTGCACTATTTAAAATAGTATTTTTTTAAATACTTAAGGGTCTAGGATGTTCATATCTAGATGAATATGGCTCTGTACTGTCTGTGTTTCAGTAGACACCCTCAGATCCTACAGAAGATGGCTTACAAGGTCCAGCACACCCAGAAATGCTGAGAATGTTTGGAGTTAATACAGAAATGCTAAACGATCCTTTGTCTGAATCCAGGCCGAGGAAGAGAATGTTGGTTGGTGATAAGCATGCAAGAATATCAGTCCTGGTGGCAAATCACTTCTACCGGTGAGTCACCACGGCTGGGGCTTGTTCCTTCCTGGGGGCATGTCCTTTCTGCCCTTTCTCAGACAAATCTGAAGCAGACTTAAGCTTCACTCCTTACAATATTTTCTTCCATTTGCTCAAAAGGTACTTTTTTTCCACAACCTTTCTGGCAACGAAGAATTCCTCGGAATAGCAGAGGGAAATGTAAGAGAAAAATGGGCCGGCAAGGTTACATCAGCTCTTAAATTCTTCCAAAATTGAATTCACAAAACAATAGTGAGTTAGTTGCCAAGCCGGGGTTCAGAATGACTGTAAATAAAAGGGAAGCTATGCTGAAAAGGGATACATTGGGGATACGTGGCATTTTTGGGTTGAAATATTAGACTAGTGCACAGCAGTACTGTACAGTAATTACATTTACCCTTTCTCTTTACATTTCCTTCTAGTAACGGAATATAGCATATACAAATTTTTATAGGAGGAAGTGTAAAGTGAAATCTCCCTTTGGCTGAGAAAAATCTCAGCTAAGTTAAAGAGATCACAGTTTGATCACCAATTTAATCATTTAACAGTAGACCTTTGTACATGAAGATGATTGTATAGGAAGTAAAGAAAGGTGTCAGTGGCTTGAGGCTACTGAATAAGTAGAACCACTGGTTGCATTATTAAAAGAAGTTGTGTCTCTAATTTTTTCCTGCGGCATGCAAAACCAAAAGATAACTCTCAAATGTCAAAATGCCAGTGATGGTAAATGTAGTGCAGGAGACAAAATTCCCAGTGCTACTACAGGTAAAACAAATTTTAAGGAGGATTCTAGCACTTTTGTAATGATGGAATATGACCTGAGGCAATATAAATTCATAATCTCTCAGGACGAATGGCCTTTAAAAATGCAACAGATTACCCAATTCACCACTGAAAGAGGATTTGCTCTGGCATCCTTACAATGCCTATAATACATACTACAGAACTTCCCATTAAAATGATCCTGGCATTATCTTTGAATTTTTCATCCAAACCTGATAGACTGTCAATAAAGTCACGATAATAATAACCTCTGCGTTAGCCTGGGTGTTTGAGTCCCTTTCATTCCTTCTGCTTCCTCCTTCCCCCACTGCCTCTCCAGGTAGAGGGTTTCTGCAAGCCAGGTAGAGCAGAGCAGCTGGGGAGCTGCCTCGGTCAGGTGCACAGGAATTTTTCTGCATTTACTCAATTGTGCACAAAACAGTGTGTCTGGCTGTGCATTCTCATCCCTCTGGTGACTGCATCCCTCCTGAGAGGGCTGGTGATGATGGTATGGAGCTGGGGAGGAGGGCAGAGCTGATGTATGGGTCAGAAGTCACAGAATCACAGAATGTGCCAAGCTGGAAGGCAACCACAAAGATCATCGACTCCAGGTCCTGGCCTGCACAGTGTCATCCCCAAGAGTCACACCATGTGTCTGAGAGCATTGTCCAAATGCTTCTTGAACTCTGTCAGGCTGGTGCTGTGTCCACTTCTCTGGGGAGCCTGTTCCAGTGCCCAACCACCCTCTGGGTGTAGAACCTTTTACTAATATCCAACCTGAACCTCTCCTGACACAACTTCAGGCCATTCCCTTGGGTCCTGTTAGTGGGCACCACAGAGAAGAGATCAGTGTCTGCCCCTCCTCTTCCCCTCATGAGGATGTTGTAGACTGCAATGGGGTCTCCCCTCAGTCTCATCTGCTGGAGAAGCAGATCCCACACAATTTCAGGCTTGACTGGGTGTTGATCATTCTCACAATCATGGTCCTCCAGCTCATGGAACTGAGACGCCCTTGGTCTGTCATCTGTGTTGAAGACAGAGGCAAAGAATGTATTAAACACCTCTGCTTTGTCCATGTTCCTGTTTATGACATGACCAACTTCATCCTGTAGCAGGCTGATGTTATTTTTGCACTGCCTATTGCCATTAATAGATTTGAAAAAAACTTTTATTGTACGCCACATTTCTGGCCAGCTTCAATTCCAGTTGAGTTTTGACTGCATGAATTTTCTCCCTACTGTGGCAAACAGAATTTCTGTATTCTTTCCATGTCACTTGACCGTGCTTCCACTGGGCATACACTTGTTTTCAGTCTTATTTCCAAGAGAAGAATCTTGTTCAGCCAAGCTGGCTTTTTGCCTCACCTGCTTGACTTCTGAGATTTGGGAATTGCCTTCTCCTGTGCCCTTAGGAGGTGATGTTTAAAAAGTGACCAGTAGTGATGGACCCCAGAAACTGAAAAAATATTTTCCCATTGGACCTTACTAATTCCCTGAGCAGCCTGATATCTGCTCTCCTCAGGTGTGGAGCTGAGGTTTTGCTGGCACTTTCCCTGTTGTCCAGCAGAGATTTTGAACTTGATCACTTTATGGTCACTGTGGCCAAGACAGCCGCCAATCTCCACTTCACTCATGAGATCCATGCCATTGACAAGAAGCAGATCAAGGAGAGCATCTTTCTGAGCTGGCTCCCTTAGGACCTGTTCCATACAGTCATCCAGGTTTTTTAGGAACCTCTGGGCCTGGGTTGTATCAGCTTTGTGATGCTCTCAGTTATTTTCTGGCAAGCTGAAGTCCCCCATAAGGACAAGGGCAGTTGACATGGAAGTGCACCTTAGTTCCTCAAAGAATAATTTTTCAGCACCATCATCCTGGCTCAGAGGTCGATAGCAGACTCCCACAATGACATCCACATTGTTTGTGTGTCTCTTGATACTTACCCAGAAGCTCTGAACTGTGCCAGCTGTGAGCTCCATACATTCCATCCCTTCCCATTGCATACAATGCTACCTCCACCCCCCCACCTCCTCTGCCTTGCCCATTCTTCCTGAAGAGTCTGTAACCATTCAAAACTATGCTGTAGTCACAGAACTCATCCCACCAGGTTTCTTTTATGCCAATTATGTCAGTTCTCTGGGACTGGGCCAAAGCCTCCAGCTCCTCTTCTTTGTTCCTCATGCTGGGTCACTAATGTAGAAATACATTTCAGGTGTGGTACAGTGTAGCCAGTACCTTGTGAAGCAGGTTAAGGGATACCATTAGTGCTTGTTTCCTCAAGTTTTATCTCACCAACCCATCACTCATCACTGGCAAGCCTGGTTTTATTCCTTTCCCCCCTTCCAAGCTGTTAAAGTTCTGTCAACAAGCCCCACTAGCTCCTGTTCCAGAGGTCTTTTTCACCTCTGTGTGTGTCCTGTCAGGTATCAATACACTAGGTGTTGAGTAGATCCTTACAAGGTCAACAAACCCAAAATTATTCCACTGACACCAACCTTGGAGCCATGCACTGACCTGATGGATCTGCCTATTCATATCAATTATACTCATTGTAACTGGAAGAATCAAGGAAATCACTAGGTGTGCTCCTGACCCTTCTACCAATCCTCCCAGGGCCCTGAAGTCTCTTCTGATTCCCCTTGAACTTCTCTTTGTTATTATGCCACTGCCAGCTTGAACAACCAATAGCAGACAGTAATCAGAGGGCCTTACTAGACTCAAGAGTTTTCCAGTGATGTCCCTTATCTGAGCTCCTGGGACACAGCAGACTTCCCTGTGAGTTGGGTTTGGTCTGAATATGGGGCACTCTGTTCCCCTTAGAAAGGAGTCTCCACTACAAGCACCCTTCTCTTCCTGTTGGCAGAGGAGGTCTCGATGTGGGGAACAGGCAGTGGTGTTCTAGGAGGCCCCACTAATCCCAGCCAGACCTTCGCCCACCTCATCAGTGGTCTGGCCTTCCAGTTCCAGAGCCTCCCACCAATTGTAGAAAGTATCAGGAAGCCCCAACAACTTGTACAGTGAGGGGATTGTTTCTGCAGTGGATTTTCATGCTGGTCCCAAAATGATCTGGTCTTGCCTCTCCAAATTTCTTTGTTCTGTCTTGAGCTGTAGCAGGCTGAAATATTATCCCAAACTGAAATATTTCTCCTACTTACATTCATTTTAGCAAGCAAAGATTGATAATTTAAGTGAAACAAATGACAAAGCTTGAAGTAGCCTGCTTAATTGTGAGTAAAAGGCATTGCCACTGGATGGATGGCTGACAGCCTGTGTGAAATAGGTTTAATGGTTCTGCCTCAGTTATAAAAGACAAATGTTCACCTCACGCCACCACTCAAGCACGCAGCACAAATTAGCATTATCTTTGTAAATATCACCATTACTTTTCATTATTAAATTCACTTTTTTTCCATCTTTTCTAAAAGTGAGAAAGATGGGATAAAACTCAAACTGGGTTTTCTGTTGGTTTTTTTTAACTGTATATTTACTAGGAGAACAATTTACCCAAATGAAACCTTATTTCATCTGGTCTAAGAATGTTTATGCCAAAAATCTGATGAGACTCATGTAACAGCCATGATGTTAAGTCTTCAAAAAACAGTCATAAAGGAACAGATTCTTAATTGAAAGCAGGCTGCTAATAACAGTGCTCTTTCAAATAAATGTTCGCCATCATACTAAGTGATAAAATAATGATTTTTCTATGCACATAGATTATAAATTTGATAGGTTTACTCATTTAATGGTAGTTCTGTATATTCAGTAGTGATGAATTCATATTTCACCCTGTATCATTCTGTAAGAGATGTGGTCACTGTACACTGGTTTGAAAGAGTTAAGATCAAAAAATGAAGAGGGAAAAGCAGTTTAGATTGTGTTCAGCCTGCACAGAGTAATATGAAATAAAATCCTAATATGCTCCTCTATATTTTACTTTCACTCTTCTGCCTGGAACAATTTAACCAGATGCTCTACTGATTACCTTTACCACTGTATAATGAATTTTACTCTGCTATACATTGTGGACATTCAAGACTTAGTAAATCTTCAGAGAAAAGTCCGGGTCAATGTCTGTGCAGTGCAGATTTAAGGTCCTTTACCTGGAGTTCTGATTAGCTTTCCTCAGATGCTCATTCACTTCTGTGAGGTTTGGACTTTAATGCCATAACTGTAAAGCACAGCTTAGCTTGCTTGTGCAGAGCCAGCCGTCTCCTGAGGTTTCTCTTGCAACTGCTGGAAACCAATTTGCCTCCGTCACTCCAGCTCCTCAGCTCAAACTGGCAAACTGACTGGTTCACATCACAGGGTGGCTTTTTTTCTTTTTTCTTTTTTTTTTTTTATATACATTGTTCGTGAGAATAAAATATTAAGTGCCCTAGGCCCACTTTGTGTGTGTGAGTGGGTAGGGGTTTTTTTTCTTTATGTGCTCCCATAATGTACAGGAAACAAAGAATTCTGACTTTGACCAGCAAAGACATGCAAATTCAGGGAACTTCAAACCCTTCCCCTACAATGCACCTCAGGAAGGAGCAAGCCAAAGTCATTTAGGAAAAATCACACATGGGAAGGGGCCTTGAATTTTTTAAGAGCTTTCTCCAGTTATCTTTCACCAGTCATGCTCACCTTATTCCCTAATCACTGATTAGCACGCACCAATGTGCAAAAGCCGATCATGGAGACAGTACACACAGTGAAAAACCTTTGGACTGAATTTGCCATCGTTGCGTAAAAATATCCACCAATCCACCTGTGCTAAAATCACATATTTGAACATTTTGCCCACCTTTGTCCCCCCACTTTCTTTTCCCACTAGAGGAAGTACCAGCAATAAAAGGTTGAAATTTCAACATGTCTCTACCCACCTTGTTTCCTTGTGCAAGCTCTGGCTTGACGTTGGCTCCTTTCAGCAATGTGTGGGGTCGGAATCTGAACTGGCATAGGCAGTCTGGGGAGGAAAAGATTAGTACGGATATAGCAAAAGAGCGAACACGGTAATTCAAAATGACAAAAATGGGCATGAAGTTGCACTGCTCCAACTTTGAAACATTTGACACAAATGTTAAAAGGAGATATTTCCATGGTATCTGCATTTAGGAGAGTTATCTCCATGAATATTTCCACCCTTATTTAGTATATTTTTCATAGCAGAATGACATTATTCCCCTTGGGCCCTCAGTCTTTAATGTGGCATTGAAGGCAGAGGTAAAAGACTCAGAATCCCCTTAACAGAAGTAACTTTACACAGAGATGGCAAGGAGCAAATCATCACCAACAAGCATGTAGGTAAAACAGGATACATTTTTAATACTTTTTTTTATTATTTACTAATGCAAAGTACTTTTAAAATAATTTCCCTGTTGAGTCTGTCAAAAAGTCTCAGAAAAAAATTTTAAACCAAGAAAAATCAGTTCATGGGAGCAGAGAACTAGAGAAGATGTCTTTGGTCACCAAGCCTTATTCCCTGTGATAATTACAATCAATTATTGTCATGTACTTCCATTTCAGAAATTGATCAGGTTCCCTATTAAAAGAAATCAGGTATGGTTTATAGCTTTGCACAGTATATATATGTGTGTGTGTGTGTCTATGTATGTATATTCATATTCACAACAACATCGTCCTTTAGGTGTAATACCTATATTTTCTTGCCTGGCATTTACCCCCCTGATGTTTTTACAGGGAACAATTAGCTCCCCTTTCAGCCTGTGTTTTGCTAGACTGCACAGGTGATGTTTTTGTGTGGCGCCTTAGCCAGGTGGGCTCTTGTTTCCCTTCATGCCTTGTAGCCTTTCTGTGCCCCTGTCTCAGGACTCACGTCCTGGACACCAGAACTGCTCGCTGAACATGGAAGAGGGCCCTTATAGTGCTGCTGACACTGCTGTGCCTCTGTGGGAACCATCATCCATGTATGGATTATGGCTACCATCTCCATCTCTTTGCCAGTTTAGAGCCACAGCAGGACCAACAAGAACTTCTTAGTCTTTCTAAAGCCATTTCTAGTTGAAAAGCAAATGTTTGTGCAATGTTGACCTCCAAGAACACAATTCTGCACTTTGGGTGTGGTTCAGTTCTTCTAGCTCTTTCTTCATTTATGATGCCTCACAGATTTTTGTGACCAGCAATTTTAATATTTTTTAGTGCAGTCCTACTTTTTCACCAAAGTTTCAAAATGAAGCTCACAAATAAAGGCTAGGTCCTAGTAACCTTGTAAGCCCACATCCTGGCAACAGGTAACCTCATTCCAGGACTGAATCTCCCTTTTCAATACAATGAGTTGATATCTCCCTTTAGTTAGTTTCTTATCCACGTTATACTTTTTGAACTAATTCCCATCTTCTTCAGCTTAACTAATAATTTCCCATGTGGCACCTTATTACCTACTTTTCACAAATCCATAGAGATGAGACCTACTGCATTTCTTTAGTCAAGAAAATCTGTTATCTCAGAGAAGAAAGCTATCCAGTTACACTGCCACAATCAGCCTTTGGCAAACTCACCTTGCAGCCTGTCCCATCTTTCATTTACCTCAGTGCCTTTCTCCTAGAGGATTGCATACTGTTGAGATTATATTAAAATAGGGCATGTAGTTACTGCAAGCACTTTCTCCCCTTTCTTAAAGTGGGTGTTATGAGCACTATATTTGCCTTTCTTCCATTGTAAGGCATATGAGGGTGTAAGCTAATACATCTCTGACAGATGGTGTGGGCGAGGAGCACACTGATGACTACCCCCTCTCAGCTGATGGACAGTAACATCTTAGCAGGAGCTAGTTTACCTATTGCAATTTTCTCAAAGTAGCCCTGGGAGGTCCCTTAAAACATAAGACCTGCGTAAATACCCACTGGACAGACAAGCTGAGAGCAAACCAGGGAATACCTTCTGGAAAGCCTAGAAAGAGAGCCTCATCTGAAGTTTGTGGGCTAGTAATAAAGCCAAGCCCTCAGAAGGGGTAAGTTTGACCTTATAGTGTCACGATGAATATATTTGAGGCAGTGTAGAAACACCACCTGCTCACACAAAGAAATTCAAAGCCAGTCTGTCCTAAATCATGCCACTGTGTTCGGTTATTGCATATATATCCCCCAGCACAGCATGATCTTATGTATTATATATATTGCAATTAAACAAAATGGTGTGACTTAGGAATGAAGTGGCAGCCTTAATTGCTGTTTTCATTTGTTAGGAAAGCTGTAACTTGAACACCGAGGGTAACTTTAATTCTGGCAAGCCAGTTCAGTTGGAAAGGAGAGAAAGTAGAAGGGAACAAGGTGCCTCCTCATTAATGCACATTGAAGACTTTCAGGCCTCCTTGTGGAAGGTTCACTTGTGGGAAGGGACCTTGACAGGGGAGAGCCCAGGCTGTTAGCAGGACCCACATCCTCATGTTCCTTCTTGTACTGACCAGCTCAACAGAGAGTTTACTGCAAGCAGAACCAAACTAAACACAGGGTTTGGAAGAGTCCTGTCCCAGAACCTTGACTGGGCGGGTCACCAAATGGTGATGCGTATGTCCAAAGCCTGAAGTCTTGTGACAGTTACTTCCATGCAGGGAAAAAAAAAAGGTGAAAATTATAGGCAATGGTAGCAAGGAGTCAAAGAAAAAGGATGCAAAAGAGAGGTTTTGTTAGGCTTAGGAAGGGTACAGACCATCTTCCCTGTGGACTCAAACTGGCATATGGCTGTTGTGTTAGACTTGGTCTTGGCTCTGGAGGAACACAGCTATGGAATATTTTGTTCCTTAAAGGTCTGCAGCTAAGTAACTGCAAAAGCCATTGGACTTGTCTTGGTCCTTGAACTAACTGTAGTTTTCTTGTCTAAAGATGGAGCTGAGGCCCTGGGACATAGCCCCCTCTTGATCTGGTGACTGGTACTGAAACTTTGTTCTCCCACAGAGTGCCTCACAGTGAGCATGCTTCTAAAAGCGCTGCATAAAATGTAAACAAAGTAGGAAAAGATCAAGTCTGTAGTGAGCATTCTCTCTGCAGAAATGATGCCCATGCAGTGATGAAACTCTTCATTCATTCGAGCTCATTTAACTTTGTGACATGTATTTCTTCTTACAGAGCAGCTTTGGTAAACCTGTAGCAGTGTCACAGCACATGGACACTAGACATTAGCTGCAATTCACTGAATGTTGCCATTTAACAAAGATGAGAATAAGCTTCAGATTAAAAAAAAAATTTAATAGGATTGGAAAGAACTACAGATACTCTTTGTGATTTTTACGGTTGCACACTGTGTCAAGAGTTTGGTAATTTATAAAACTTCTTGATAGAAATATATGAATATACCAGTCAAAGCAATAATTAATTCCCTTGATAAAATGCTCATTAAAAAAAAAAAAACCTGTAACAAAAAAAGAAAATTCTAAGAAGCTAGATGATCACAATGTAAGCTAGCTGCCAATTAAGCCTTCATGGGGTTAGGAAAGGAAAATGAAGGCAACAATATAGCTTTCTGACTGGGGATTTGATCTTCCAGATAGCCTCTGAATTGCAATGTTTCACTTTCTCAAAGCTCTGCTGAAATACGTCCTCCCTGATTATGCCATAATACCGTTCATTTATCCTCACATGTAAGGAATTATTCCATTACTCATAAATGCAGCTAGTTATGAATGACAGACAATAGTGAGTCTATAAGGAAATACAGAATTTAATTTTTTTTATTGTTATCCTATATCCCAAGAATACTTTTTTTCTGAAAAGACAGGACTACCTACACTGGGATATTTTCCTTGATACTTCGTGTATGTATCATTAAATGTTTGTAGGACTGGAAAGGACGGTGTATTATCTGAAGACCTGTGTCGAGCTTGGCAAGACTATAATAAAAGACTAAACTAAATAGTTCGATGAGGCATTTCAAAGCATTCACTACTAGCCACTGTGAATGGCCAAACACCATCAGCTCTGCCTGCAGAGAGCAGGGATCTCCATGACACTGCCCAGAAGTGCCTGGGTCCCCAGTGGTGTGTGGGTCACCTCCGGCATCCATATCCATCACTGCAATTTGTACTGCTGCAAAGTACAGGGAAAATTCCATGAAATGAGGAAGCTTTCGCTACAAATGATGTGTTGGGAGAACTCCTATAAAGTCCAGGTGGTTTATATTTTCTGAGTATTTGTAAAAAATTAGATCAAATAGTATTTTTTTAGAGAAAGTGAAATTTTTACAAATGCTTCCCAGACATAGGCTAATATAACTTAAAAGCTTTCCTGCAATAGAATCCAATTTTGCAACCTTCACTCACATTGAATAATACCTCTTCACACATGTTCCCCTGATGTCTAATGGCTGTGACTCATGAGTCCCAGTGAATCACATTGGGGTAAGGAAGAAGGTTACCCCCAGGGGCCCTGCCCCTCTCCCTGCCCAGAGGAAACCTCAGAAGCAGCAAAATGCCTGTGCTCAGCCTCCCTCAGATGCTGCAGTTCATTGTCCAATTTAGTCATTTAAAGTGCTGTTGATTGAAATTTGCCTTAATGTGCTGGGATGAGACTTTTGGTTTAGCGCAGACAGGTGAGGGGCTGGCAAGGTGGCAGAGCAGTGCTTCTGCCATCACTTAGTCCAGTACAAACTGAAGTCAAGACAGGCAGAGTGATATCTCACTGGCCTGGGCACAGTGAGAACCAGTGGCCCTTGGCTATTAAATACGTGTGTATGAAAATGCACAAAAGCAAACACTGCAAATATCCTGCCAACACCGTGGACACTTTCATTTCACAGAGCATAGACCCACAGGTTAAGTCGGCCAAGTGCAGAGGAAAGCTGTTTTTTCACCCATTTGATTTTAACCCATCTTTGGAATCATCTGGATATTGCTGAAGATAAAACTTTACTTAGATTGTACAGATGATTTCAAGGCCATAATAGGGCTCCTGTCCCACAGGCTCTGAAGTCTGTGGAAACCCCTAAGGTGCAGTGGTCCATGCCCTGTCCTACTACCTTGTGCACACACAAGGCACAGGGATGCTCCCAAGTATGCTGACTTTCGGCATGTTGAAGTTGGATGGAAAATTCTAATTACCAGGTGTCAGGAACTGAGGTTTTACTTATGTATGGGATGACTTTGCCATTTTTTTGGTAGCCACATAGGAATTGACAACATTTTGTTCCTCATATTTATTTATCTTTTATATGGAATTATTCTCCCCCTTCAAAAGTAGAGCACAATTTATGACAATGAGAGCTGAGTATGTTACACAGTAATAAAGGTAAGCACTAACAGAATAAAGCTGTCTAAGGGGTGCTATAAATGTATCTCATTAATTTGTATGCAAAATATATTTTGGACTCTGCTCAGAGCTTTGCAGGTGAAGGCTGTGTGGGAGCCAGAAATTATGCATCCTGGGTCCCTGAAGCAGCCTTGGCCTGATCCTGGACTCAGCCTGAGAATAAGCATCAGTATAACCATTGGAGAGCCCAGTGGCTCTCCTTTATACCACAGATGGCAGCTGGTGCACAAGAAGCATTGCTGGCTGGAAGGAGAAGAGAGAACAAGAAGTTCCAGCCATATTGTTACAACTCAGCAGCATAAATAGGCTCTCCCTTCACTGGTGATCCCCTTGGTTTCTTGCTCACTTGCTCATGGCTCAACATCCGTGAACTGTTCCAGGCACCCCTGTAACATGCAGCACACCTGGGTGTTGAGACTCAACACCGTCAAGGGGAAGGAGACTTTTTGTTAGTTACTACTAGGATTAAGGTCATGATGCAATACTACAGCTAATATCTGGCACTAGTTAGGTGTACACCAGTATTTAAAATATCCTTTTACATTAAGCCCCCTTAGGCTGACCAAAATATTCGTGACTCGCTTTTCTCCTCTTGGATCTTTGGATTGACTGAGAGTCCAAAGTGTTAATGACTGCTTCAGAATATCTCAGCTACGTCTCTTAGAGGTATAACCACAGCATCAATGCTCACACTGTGCTTGAAATTGCATGTGAGGGCACTGTGCAGAGGTGAAGCCGGCAGAGATAGGATCCTTTTGCTGCTGTTGTCTTTCCACCCTCCCCCACCCAGAAAAAAGTAAAGTTGTCTTTTTCCCAAGCTAAAAAAAAAAAAAAAAAAAAGGGTGAAAAGTTAATCCCTGTTTATCTTATGGAACTGCTAATTTTGCTGTGAATAGAAACTACACTCCCCCCAACCCCCACACACGTGCACAGTCTGGTCTCAGTCCCACAGAGGAGTTACAGCTAAGCAGCTACACAGAGTCACTTGAAAGCCAGCTGAAAGTACCCATTGAATTTGCTGAGGATTCCCCAGAGGACACCTTAGCTGTTCTGCTCTTACAGCTCAAGGAGAATTGGTCGTTCCACGGCTACGGTGTCATTCTCCCTTCTCCCCAGACGAGAATGCCTAAGGGTGACTTATGGTTGCTGCTTCCTAACTGGAGCAATAGCATTTTTTTCGCCTTCAGCTCATGCATCAGCTGACTCACAGACTCAGGCATGATACAGTGGCCCAGGCTGCCTGACATGTGCACATGCACACAAACACACACAAAAACTGGCACACTGTAGGAACCTCTGTATTCACACTGTGGGGTGAGGGCACAGTGAATTTTGGTGTGTACAGCACACTGAAATACAGCACCTACCATGCTAGAGGAAGCTGTGTCACTCCTTTGCTGATGTCTCTAAATCAATTTCACTAGCACTAAAAAGTTAACTTTTTTAAAAACAAGAGTAGCACAGGTTGAAATGATGAATGGTCTGTAGCACGTCAAGGAACTCAAGTATGTCCCTAACCTGGAAATGATAAGTCACAGTCAAACATGTGTCTTGTGATGTGAAAAGCTTTTCACCCTGAGGAGATGCATGACTCATGCCAGAAAATGCAGACCAGTTCTCACTGTACATAAGTTATATCCATTTAGTTCTTTTCTCCTTTAATGCAGACATCTGGAAAAAAAAACCAAAAAGAAAATCAAGAAAAACATTAAAATACATGTTGTGCTTTTGTGAAAATATGTTAGTCTTATTCTAATTATATACAGATTATGTCATGAATATTTGAGAATTAAATCCTTAGGTCTTAAATATTGACCATAAAAAATGCCATCATCCAGATTTGCCATTGGGACACTAAGCTATGGAGCAAACTGACCCAAAAGAAAAGATGGAGTTCCAGCAATTTTTCCTGCTGAGTGCAGGACTTTGCATTTCCTCTCCAGTGGAGGTGCATCTTAATCTAAAATCACACAGAAGCACAACACCTCCTGCCATTCTGCTGGAAGAGGTTCAGATATTTTCGTTGTTCATATAGAATGAGTCAAACCCACATACTGTTTTTACTGACAAACTCAGAGATAAGCAAGTAGGTTGATATTAATTTGTGAATTATAGTCACTTTAGGACTTTAGGGAGTATTATGGTAAATACAGCAGTTTTCATATTGTAAATGCACTCTAATAGTTAGAATTATTTCATTTCAAAAGAAAAGATACAGTTGAAGGGTTAAAAATAATAAGCAATGGATGAGCATCAGCCTGATGAATCTGAGCAAAAGGAGAGGAAAAGTGCAGAAATGGCATTCTGCTGTAGGTGTTTCTTCTGGGGAATTATCTCTAGTCATCGCCTAGTCATGAGACAAGTTTTTGCCATAATTACAAACCCAGGCCACTGTGGCTGGGCATAGTCCAGGGAGAAGGGCACTGGAAACAATGGTTAAAAATTATGGGGAAAAAAAAAGTGCTGAAAGACAAAATGAAGGGTTTGTTCATGAAAAATATTGGGGAAGCAGTTCCTTCAGGATCAGGAAAAACAGGTCTGGAAACATAAATTGTGTGCCAGTTCCCATGTTATCAAAATCAGAGTGCCTAAAATGTAGTTTTATTACAGGAAGGTCTGACTAAATACATAGACACTGACAAAATTCCCCAGTGCAGAATTCCTGATGCCTGGTTTCTGGCAGCAAACCTGCTTGGAGCCCTGACTGGGAACCCTGCTGCTTTTCCTCCTCTTTGTCAGATGGGGCGAAAGCCACCTCCTGCGCTACCCCCACTCTCCCACAAAGGCAGCACCTTCCAGGTTACCCAGGCACCTCTCTTCATCCATGCTCGTGAAAGAGAAGTGTCAGGTTCTCCGGCTGCCCATCCTGCCGTGGGTCGGGTTACCAAGCCCGTGTCACCTCCCAGGGCACTCGGAGCCCAGCCCTGCCCGTGGCCTCCCCCGCAGCTCCAGAGCACCTCAGGTGCAGCAGGGAGGCAGGAGGGCATTGCTGCTGGTGACCTTGCCGGCTGCTGAGGGACGGTGCTGTGCTGCTCTGCCGCCTGTCACTGCTCACAGGCACCGCGGAGCTGCAGCAAGGCGAGAGGGCACCCCTGCCGCTGCCGCTGCCCGCTCGTTCCACCGCTCCTCATCGCTGTCCGTCAGTGGATTCACGCAGCCAGTCCCTCACCTTCTCCTCCGGTGTTACCTCCCAGGCTTCATTTCCATAGCCTTGTACTTCCTGCCTTCCCTCTGCTCCACCTCCCTTACTCCACTGAGGACCCAGGACCCTGCTCAGCAGAGATCCTGGTGAATTTGTAGCTCTCCTGCTCTAGTGTTTACCCACGGCAACTTAGAGCAGTAGCTGCTGCTCCAGGCGCCACCTCAGCCACCCATTCCACTGGCTGATTTATTTCCCACTTACCTCTGGTGTCACCCTGCCAAGCTCACTTTGTTCCAAGGAACATCTGGAGGATATGGGAAGCCATCCATGGGAACATTAGCAACCTGGCAGCTTAGTGTAAAAGGAATGATGGCCCCACTCCTTAAATCTTTGGAGGAAAAAGGGGAGAGAGAGCTAAAAACTAACCAAAACCAATGCCAATCATACAGTTGTGTCCCATTCCTAGTGGCTAAGAGAAAATTTGCATCACTTTTTACAAGGGCATGTTGTGACAGAAAAAGAGGTAATGGTTTTACATGGTAAGAAGTAGGGTTCGATGGGATATTAGGAAGAAATTCTTTACTATGAGGGTGGTGAGGCACTGGAACAGGTTGACCAGAGAAGTTGTGGATACCCCATCCCTGGATGTGTTCAAGGCCAGGCTGGACGAGGCTTTGAGAAAATGAGTCTACTGGAAAATGTCTCTGCCTATGGCAGTAAGGTTGGAACTAGATGATTTTTAAGGTTCTTTCCAACCCAAGCCATTTTATGGTTAGCTGCCAAGGCACATTTTTATGTCTTATTCGAGATGTTTGCCATTTCCAAGAAGCCTATCCTGCTGCCCCAGCCCTCAATGCAGCACAGGAAACACAATGGGATTTTAGCTGGGATGAAAGAGGGACTGGCAGCAGTTGTATGAAGCATATATTATTACAAGCAAATAATATGTGTAGATTGATAGATTGGTGAATTGGCTGGATTAGATGATGCCAAGGTCATGCACTCTGGATGCAAAGGAGTCCCGGATTTTCACCCTGTCAGGATTCCCTGATGATGGACTAGCTTCCTTCGTGTCCTTGCTCGCATATTTCCGGTGCTGAGTCAGTGAAATGAATGTCACAAAGTAGTCTTTTTTCTGTGGCATGTTATGACAGGATATGTCACAGCAAAGGTCATCAAGCCTGGAGATCATCCATGAAGCCTGTTTCTACAGCCTCTCCCAATAATAATGATTCCTGAGTAGATCATTCCATGAGATGCTGTGACAATATCTGAGATCAGTTTCTCAGAACGGACTTGCCCCATCATTAGCAGTAAAACAGAAAAAAGTTCAACACTCATCTTCCCTTCTGCCTACTGTGTTTGGGGCTATGTGGACCTTCATCACAGTGCCAAGGCACTAACCAGCCTCACAGACTCCAAGACAAAACATGAAGCTCTTACTGCCTGCTGGGACAGTGTTACAAGAGTGAAATGCACAAAGTGCAGATGGGTCTGGCAAATCATTAGCGTTATTTATTCACAAGGGTAGGGGATTAAATGTACTGCTTGGAGCAGACCATGTCATCTCACCTGTACTAGGTATTGGCTGGCATGTAAAAGTGGGATAGTGGTAATTCTGTGTCTGGGCTGTCTGTGGAAGAGCTGATCAAAAGGTTCCATGGATTTGCAGCTCAGCCTATAATGCTAAGAGCCCAATCACATGCTGAAGGTGTGAACACTGCTTGTGAAACTCTGGTTACATGAAGCTCCGTGTGTGCCACCTAACACTGGTTTTGCAGTGCACAGCCAGAAAGCAGAGTGCCACAGTATTAAAGATCCTCTGATCTTTGATCCTGACTGCACAGCTACTCTATTGCTCCATGTGAGCTGCAACACTTACTGCTGGTTGGTATTTATTCTTCCTGGCTCCATCCCTGTCAAGGTGGAAGACCAAAAGAGCCCCAGCTTGGTTTGCTGTTTTCCTTCCTTCTGGTAATTTCTTTGCCAAGGCTGAAGTAACAGTTTGGAGGGAAGCTGGGTCTCTTTCCCTTTCCTTTTTCTTCTTTCATGTCTTGCTTCTCAAGCATCTTGCATGAAAGGTGGCACTAGCATCAACTACACATATTCCTCTGAATAGTCAGGGGGGAATGCAGCTGCTGGTCTGGTGGCTCTGCCACACACCAGCATTATCCAAAAGCTGGGAGTTTGCCCTCCCTTTCAGAGAAGGGCTTGCATAGCATTAAGGGACATTCCTTCCTAAATGTTTCTCTTCTCTTTTTTAAGTTTCTTTCCCTCACTAAGCACAGTGGAACCATTAATTCCAGGCATTCACAATAGTCATTAATCCTTTGCAGACAATTTTAAAGTTGACAAACTTAACGTTTACAAAATCCTGTGTTTAAGAAACTCAGTCAGAGATGAGCTTCAAATTCAGCACCTAAAATGAGAAATCTTGGATTATCCCTTGACTTAGATTGTCTTGAGGGGCATTTGGCTTGAAAGGTAATGAAACAAATGGGGAACTGATCTGAAAATGTTTACAAACCTGAGCTTGCTAGTTAAAAGGTACATACAGATTCTTTTTCATTGGTTTCTTTAAAGTTTGGCATACCTGAAATTAGGATGATTGAATTTGGTTTTGACTGGTTCTTACTGCTGAGGTACTTTTATGAAAAAAAAGTGTACCATATAGGAATATTTACCCTGCAGCTACAAGGCCAGGAAACAGACATTTGAATCCTCTTTCATCATGCCGGTATCAACAATATTACGCAAAAAGGATGAGGACTGCCAGATACTGTGATTGTGATTGCTGAGGTATTTTGGGGGAAATCCTATTTTCAGTTGCAATTTCTAATCTATTTCCCTCCAAATAAATACTGGGCTGAAATCATGTTGAATCAATTTTGGAAAGTTTCTGATGACATTGTATACCTACAGCTGCTACTGAGGCTAGAAAAAGTATGTAGATTTGTATATTTGCACCTATTTGTGCATGTTTTCTGATTATTCTTTGTCGTTTTTGAAGCTCTCCTATTGCTTGGTTTTGAGCTGCGTTAGGATTTTCATAGAGGAAGGTGTCTCTGTGTCAGGAATGTGCTTTTTCCTGTTATTATAGGAACTGGGGTTAATGGCTGTGGATGAAGGGAGGGAAGCTGAAACAGTTTTTGAGTCAGGGCCTGGCCAAGCAAGGAAACTGGAGCGGTGAGTCAGATGGGAGGAGACTGGGGCTGGCTGGACTCAGAAACTGTGTAGGAACCATGGGAGAGGGAAGGTGAGCTCACAGGGCATGTTAGGCTGTGTGGTACATGTCCATCATCAGAGCTGGGAAGGGTTTGGGGTGATGGTGACATGGGCCCAAGCACTCCAGAGCTGCCATATGGTAGAGTTACCTTCTTCTACCATACACCTTGGTGTGATCTTCCACCATACCACCACAATATTTCCTGTTTTCTTCACCAAGCCCTTGCCTCAGTCACTGCACAGAGTAGATGCTATTCATCTGCTTCATTCTCATTATTCACTGTAATGGCCCTACATCCTATTTACTGCTCACTATTCAAACCCTGTTCCAAAGATAGAATAATTAATTTCCTCATGGGCTGTTCCTCATGGGCACTCATCATTACAGTGCTTCATAAATAGTAATTCATTCATTTTCACAACACTCATGCAAGAGGTAGGTTGGTGTTATTCCCATTTTTCAAAAGGGGAACGGAGGCAACAAGATGTTAAATAAGGCCAGCAGTCACACTAATTCTTGGGGGTCAAGCTAAGTCACCACAGCCTGGGTTGTCAGAGAGCTCAGCATTGCACAGCTATGTGTACGATCAGTGCACAGCTCAGATGGAGTCACAGGTGGCACTTGGGAAAGGAGTCTGCTGGAGTGCTAAGGCAAATGCTCTCCAAACATAGAAAGTAGCCATAAATGAATAGCCTAGCCTTGGTTTTCCACAGTGTTGCAGATGAGGAAAAGGCAAGGACAGACTCCCCTGTGTAGGACAACATTCAAATATATCAGCTAGGAAGCCCTCCCTCCTCTTCCTGCATGCTTATTCCTAATTCTCCACCCTTGCAATACATCATATGTTCATCTTTCTCTTCTGCTTTTCCTAACTGATTGTCAGATAAGTCCATCCATGTCATACTGCAGAAAAACAAAAACGGGGAGGACAAGTTATGATTTCATAAATAATTTTAATTGTTCCTACACCTCGAAAGCTTTATTGTGTGATACTTATCTTTTAAAGGTTTCTCATGTACTATCCTATAGCTTTCTCAAAAAAGGCAATTTGAAAACTCCACAGAAGTGCCATCATGGTGGCTCAGCTGCAGGGCTGAAATCTCCAGACTGACTGGGCTGACCTCAGCCACTCAAGGTAGCAGCAGGTGACTGATGCTATCCTGCCTGCACACAAGCCCTTAAAAGGAATGAGACATTCACTTTGTGGATGATTTCTTGGATGTGTAAGGGATAACCCCAGATGACTGCGGTCCATCCCAGCTCCTGGATACAAGCAGCCAGTGGCCCATTCTGTTCACTTTCCAACCATCTAGCCTTGGTCCCAGTACCTCTTCCCTTCACCACCAGGCTTTTCTCACTGGATTTCTCACAGGCAGCTCACTTTTTATCCACCTCAGATCCAATCCCAGTTTCTCATCTCCTTGCTCCTCATCCTGCTTTCAATCTTCTACCATCCCATAAGACAGTAAGTCACCAATCTTCTCCCCTGGACCCCCTTCTTGATTTCCCTTTCCTTCTGCACATGTGCTTCTTGCCAAGCCAGGATGACAGTCTTCTTTCCATGCTCTCAAATCATTGACATCTAATCCCAGGTTTCTGCTTCCACTTCCCTGCAGTCCTGCATCCTATTCCTAAACACAAGCAACTATAGAATTTAGGAGCAGCAATAAGAGGGCAAGTTTTGCTCAGAGCCTGCAGCTTGGGAGCTGGAGTGTGCTTGGTACAGACAGAGACTTTGGAGGACATTGCTGCCAAATTCCTGAGAATGTCTACTGAACTTGAGCAAAGGCTAAGCATTTAGCCGAAGTCGGTCTGTTTTCACATTCTTGACACCAGGCAGGTCCTCTTCTATGCCAAATGTAATGTCCATGCTCCAAGGGATGAGTATATTAGAGTTAATCGTTTGAATGGTTGCAAGGTCTTTTTTCTGATGTGGGCAAAATAATATAATTTCTATAATCTTGTTCTTGGAAATTGCTGAGCTGTTTTTCACTAAAATTTTAGAACAACAAATAAATCAAAGTGAGGCATTCATCCAGCAAGGGGAATTTTAGTCGAACACTGAAAAGTCTGGCACAGTAATTTGCAACTGAAAAAAGGGTTTTATAATGGGAAGTGTCAAGCATTAAGTGTAGGTGGCACTTCCAACTCCGCCTATAATATAGATTGGATTAGATGCCTGGTTCCATTCCTAGGGCATCCTTGATTAAACCAACAGTGGACTAGGAGAAAGTTCCTATTTTCCTCAGGCTAATATATTTGCATGGCATTTTTTTGTCCTTAAAAGAAAGAAGGGGAAAAAAAGTGTCATGTCATATATCTAGAAGATTTATTTATTTACTGGTATTGGCACAGAATGTATAATTTGCTGACAATATGGAATGAATGATTATGGCAACCAATTTTATGAGAGTCTTATAAAAAGAGAGGCTTAAAAATAAAATGTTAACAATTATAGTTTCAAAATGAGTCAGCTACAGAGAAAATAAGACAAAGGCAAAAAGAAAAGAGAAAAACCTTTCAGAGCAAAATGTTTTATTTCCATTTATTTTCAATGCTTTGCAGATGTGTGTGGGGCAAGTAGGAGGCTAATATATCTCACTTTAGCAGTACTAATTGTTTGCATTATCACAATAATCAAATGCAACCATATTAATCTCTGTGGTTATTAACTTGATTTTTACACATTAAGATTTAGATTTAATCCCCTGGGACCATCTATTAATGCTTTTAAAGTTGAAGGGTTTCAACAGTTTTAAGTTTTTTTCGCCTCTTTTAGCTGCAGGCAGTAAAATTTGAACGTGTGTGGAGTTTTGTATTTTGCATTCCTGTGGGATTTTCAGAGACACTGCTGTCAAGGACCATGAATCATGTTAATACATAGCAACCTCTACAGCTATTAAAATGTCTGCAATAATGTGATTATTTTAAAACGGAAAAACTAATATCATATGTATTACTTAAAGATCAATCTTTTTTTTTTTTTTAAGTCAATGGAAAGGGCTGCTTCTGGGAGGGGGGAATGGAAATGTTAGTGGGAGTCACTAAAATGTGAAATGTCTAATCCATGGAGAAAAGAAACTTCAGTTCCTTTTACAAAGCACATCCTTACTAAGCTTATAGGCAATGAAGTGTAAAAATGGCCAAAAAAATCAAGATCAATAAGCATGAAAAGCCATTTTATTTTTGTTTAGCCAAACTGTAGTTACACCGACCTGGAACAGCATCTGGTTTCATGCTTTCATGGTCACTGAGTGATGACACCCAAGCAGAAAACTGGGCATGGAGGTGTTTTTATGAGATGTCAACATGGAATGTAGTGCTAAGATTTAATAATGACATGAACTGGTTAAAAACTCAGTTTTCAGGGTGGATGTATCAGATACATCATTTACAACTTACATAAACAAGAAAATATAGTAGAGTGACCCCATGAAATCAAGAAAGTGTCTCGAAGTGTATTAAAGCTCTAGTCTTTAAATATTAACTCCATAGACAGAAACTCTAAGTTGCTGGTTTCAACAAGAAAGAATATAGTTCCTCAGATGATGTAATTTTATTTGAGTTAATTTTGCTTATCCATATTGTCTTTCCTCAGTGAATCCTCTCTTGGTTGTCTGTTTTGTTGGCCAGACACCCCTTGATTTCCCATCTCCAAGAGGGTGCAAAATCATGAAAACTTCCACAGCCCCCCTGTCTTTTCTGTATCTGCCTTCTTGAATGTGCCATGGCCTTCTCCTCCAAGTAAATGCTCCAGGACCTCAGATTGTGCAAGAGTTCAGACATTTGTACTTGAATGAAGCACCAAGGAAGGAAAAAATGGTCCATGCCCTGAACAGCTACTGTAGGACACCACGGGGAGGATGTAAACATTTCAATAGGTGGGAATTTAGCTAGTGACAGTGTTTGAGTGGCATGGGGTGTTAAGCAGATGTGAAATGTGGAACTCTGATCTTTCAGTATACAAATGGCCAAACACCACGCGATATTTTGCTGGGTGCTCAGAAGGACACTGCCAGGAAAGAAAGGGCTTGAGTGCCCTTGTTCAAGGTCAGGTTGGTTCCTCAGACAAGCATTTTTAGCAAGCTGGTTATTGGCACCACACAAAATAATTTTAGATCACTGAAGATATGAGCTCCATTAGCATTGTTTTAAATTGCACTTTCTGTTTTGTAAAATCAAAAAGGAAATTTCATGGGGAAAAGAAGTCTCGCATTCATGCAACATTAATGTTTAGGGAATAATGTGGTGTTTTGCCATGTTAAAAGAATTATTACAAACCCTTCATTGAGAAGCTCTAGAGATCTCATACGTTGGAAAAGAGACTTGATAATTGGATGTGCAGGAGGGGGAGGGAGATGTATGGGGAGGGTGTCACTTTTGGTGACAGCAATGAGCTTTTTTTTTTTCTTGTGAAAAAAGACCCCGATCTGGCCAAATTAGAAGCCTTTGAAAAATCTGAGAAGCAGGTAGCTGCAGGTTAGCATGGAGCAAGTAACGGGAGCTCAGGGTAGAATGATTCACTCGTGGCCTCTCTGCTTCTCTGAGCTGAAGGGAGACTACCAGGAGCTCATGCACATGCAGGCAAGAATACTTGGAGGAGGAAAATTAAATTTGTACGTGCCACTTCCAGTGAGTCCATCTTTTTACTTTCACGGTTGTTTTTTATATTACCTGAGCACCCTGGAAATCTTGAATGCTATCAGTAAATATGGGCCAGCTCACATCTCCCAGATCTCCACATAGAGGTGATTTCCTTTCCCAGAGCCACAGAAGTTGTAGTGATGTTCACCCCCATCCTGTCTTCGCCAGCCCCCTGCCCCTGGGAACAATGGGGCTGAGCTGCCAAGGCGCCAGGGTGAGAGGTCAAGGCATCCCACCGAGCTGCCAGATTTGGGGGCAGATCCCACGGCCTCTACTGCACTGAGCCAAAAGCAGGTCTTCTCTTGCCCCCTGCAATCCTAGCGGGGAACCTCAGCAAGAGGAGCCTCACAGGGATTTCTTCTTCAAAAACTCACCTTTCACTGCCTTTTTTTTTTTCTTCTTTCTTTTTTCTTTTTTTTTTTTTTTCCACATAGAAAGGGACAGGGCCGTATGGAAAATTAACTGCACTGGTTTACGGGTCATGCGTGTGAGAGCTTGTGAGTGCTTGTGCACGGGGTCATTGTTGGATTTTACAGCAGTTGCTTTTATCCTTGGAACCGAAGCTGCCATGTAGCTTGAGATACCTGCTTATTTTGTAAAGCTAGATCTCTGGGCAGAGGAACTGAGAGAGTCTCTCAGCTCCACTGAAATATCTTGGACTTGGAGAGCTGAACCGAGTGACAGACGGAAAAAAAAAAGAAACAGAAAACATAAACATGTAAATGTGACATCTGCGATTCCACTTTGCTGAGCTTTTTACATGTGTGAAAATAGCTTATTGTCTTGCGAAAGTGAGAACTTTGGGGTTGAAACTGATGACAGAAATTAAGGGGACTTAAAAGGAAAAGCTCAGCTATAGAAATGAGTTTAAATGAAGGGAAAAAACCAATAAACCCCCCAAAAGGCTATGCCAACATTTTCCTGGATGATAACAGAGATGTGTACTAAAGAATAGGTGTTGACAGAAAAGAAACACAACCCTTTTATTAAAGAGGTGGGCAGGCAAACATATGAACTGCTGAAATTTCAGCATTTCAGTATCCTGTGGGTAGAGAACACTGGAACACAGGAAAAACAAGTAGAAAAGATCTTAGGAAATCCTCACCTCCTAAAATTTTCAATCAATTTAGATGCCATGTCAGTTGAGAAAAGAAGCAATTATATATATATATGTATGTATGTATATATGAATTACAAAGAAAAAAGAAGACAGGGACAGGGGGAGGAGGCAAAGACACATTAGTGCTTTGACTTCCATTTCAGATATCCCCTGCACTGTGTCATAATAAATCTTGCATCTTGCTGTTCAGCTTAGGGCTCTGCTGCAACATTCCTTGGTCGCTTTGTTTCAGAGCACTGATTGTATTGAATTTGGGGAGTTGTCTAAGCAGCTGTAACACTGTGATATTTCCTCACTATTTCCTAGCAAAGTATGACCCAAACCCACACTTTTGGGGAGGAGTCACTGAGGAAGCACTGCTTTAGGGAGCAGTGATTCCCTGTGCCTGACAGCCTCCTGACAGACACTAATATCGGCAGAGTGAATGTGTGTAGTCTCCTCGCAAGGTTTGTGATGTGTTTTTGATTTCCTGCCTCATTTTGGCTAGAAAACAAGTGAACCATACGTTTCCTTACCCCTGTACCTCGTTCACATTAGGTAATTGAGCTGCTAACGCTCGGGAAGAGATTTTTGCTCGTTGGCTATTCAGTCGTGTGAACATAAGTAAAAATCCTGGTTTTCATGAAGAATGTGAACTCTGTGTGATTCTATCCTATTTGAGGCTTTGTAAAGGGTGCTAATTTCCACAAACTATGCTTTATTTGTCTTTCTCTTAGCTACTTCTTTCAATGCCTTTATTCTCCAGGGGTCGTGTCATTGTCTTCTGAAATCTTCAAAGATCTTGCTTACATGTGAAAAGTGGCATTTTATGAAATGCACAATTTCAGAAATTTAAGCTAATCAAGACACCTTCTGCTTCCAGGGCAGTCAATTGGTTGTGATTGTTTCTGTGTATTTTTCTTTTTTTCACTTCATATATGTAAATGGAATGGAAAGAGACAACATCAGATTAAGAAAAAGTATTGCTCAGTGTTCATCCAGCAGGCCTGAGACTTGAGATATCTTCATAGACAATCCAAAATGTTCATAGTTTTTACTGTGTAACATCCTTCTAAGTTGCTTAAGTCTTCTCTCTGAATTAAAATTCTCTTCTGAATATGTCTTGTTGATAGGAAAAAAATTGGCTGACTAGAGACAAAGGATTTTAAGATAGTTGCCAGAATATTTTCCAGTAATACAAGTTTTTAAGATTAGCTCCTTGATTCTGAAGAGAGATACAGGCTTTGCCTACAGTCTCTAAGTAGACAAGGGACTTTGCAGAGCTATAGGCATCCCCCTGCTTTGCCAATTCTTGATAGATTTGGAGCTTCCATCAAAAGCAAATATGAATTTACATTTATGTTGATTGAGAGTTCTATTTCTGTTGCAAGAGGGGAAGAAAAAGAGGTCACTTTTCAATGAAGATGTGAATGTTTCCATGTGGTATTGTGGTAGAAATTGACCAGAGGTAATTTCCCTCGCTTGTTTTGAGGCTTGATCATGACAAAAGGTTTGCTTCCATTGATACTGGTCAGACGGTCATCTGTTTATCTGTCTGATAAATGCTTCAGAACGTCCCCCAAATGCTTTCTGGAAGACCAGATTTCTTATATGAGACCCCAGTTCTCCTCTTTGGTGTATTGTTTACTCTCTGACTACTCTAGGAGGCAGCAGAATTAGCTGACAATGAAACCTTGAAAACGCACTCTGATGCAGCTTCTTTGAGACAAAAAGATACTTTGAAATATACAATTGATCCTTGCAATGTGCTTCAGGGTGTAGAAAGTCACTAAAATGCATCGCAACAATGACCATGATTAATTTCAGTCCTGAAGAGAAATAGTTAATGGATAAAACATGTCACTGACCAACTTTCAAATTCAAAAACTCCGCTTCTAGATTTCTCTCTGTTAAAAAAAAAAAAAAGACATTTTAGCAAGTGATTCTTCTTTTTAACATCCCAAGCCCCTGAAATATTGTCTTTATAGATACACTTCAGAGTTCAGCTAAAAGATCATATTGCTTTAAAATGGGCATAGTAAAACCAAGCATGCCTGGAGGAGAATTTGTAAGCACAATTATGTTTGCCATAGAGTTGCTAGGTCAGTGGGTGGTATACGATGCACCCATCTTTCTAGGAGCAGTAGGATTTCCTGCTGTTTTTTTCAGTAGTGACCTAGAAGGAGGTTAATGATTCCAAAGAATGACTTTTCCCTTAGGGAAAATTTAATCTTCTGACCTTTTTCTCTATCTGTCCATTCCTTTTAAGTCACAGACCCCCTTCATTTAGCTTACATCAAGCTGGTTTATTTTCTTCAAAAACATGGTTGAAGTGATTGCTTTTGCTTTCATTTAACGCTTGAACTGGATGCATTTTCAAACCAAATCATTGCTCAGAATACAGAATTGCTTGTAAGCATTTCTTTTAGATTTCTATATTTGTCTTAAATGTGATTGTCAACCTTCAGGATCACTTTGACAACTGACTAACTTCGAAAATGCATGCCTTTAATGTACTCTTGCAATCATCTCCGAGAGTTGCTTTAGAAAAAGAACATGACAGGAATAAAGCAGCTACCAGATTTTTTCTTTTTTTTTTTCTTTTTTTTTTTTTTTTTTTTTATTTCTATCAAAATGCTGATGGAACCAGAGTAATACAAAAGAAAATTTCATTTAAAATTAGTTCACCAAGAAGGCCATCATGCCATTTGGGGGATTAAATTTGAGGACATAAAAACTATCATCATTTTATAGTCAAACTGTTGGCGTGTTTTGCTTTGTCTGAACTGTGCAGACACTGTTGAATCAAATCTGTTGTCAGAATATGGTAAAATAAAATTGTAATTACTTCATTATTCTCAAAGGTGTTGACTCTAGGGTGCAAGGAGTTCTGGAGGGTAACTGGAAACAGAAACCACCTTGTGCTTGAAGCTGTCAACTTCCTTTTACTCTGCAACAGACACTGTTTTTGTCTTTATTGCATTACACGCTGTTATTGCCAACATAATAATTCATGAATATTCCTTCATTTTCAGAATTATAATTAATGCTGGATTTTGACATTATGACAAAGTAGGGCGGCTCGGCAGCAGAAACATTCAGCCCTAAGAACAAAGGAATTGCCATATTGGAGCAGACCAGTGGTCCATCTAGCCTGGGATCTCTCTGCCTCTCACACTGGCCAGTGCCTGAGGCTACCGAGGAAGGCATAACCCCCTCCTAATGCACCTAATTGCAATACTATACCACAGAGGGAAATTCCTTTTCGACCCCAGCTGGTGATCAGCTTATGCCCTGAAGTATGAGGATTGATAGCCCTTATAATTTTTATTCTAGCTAGTGTGGCTGCAGATGCTATACTTAATCAAATAAATGTCTAATACTTTGACAAAGCTAAGTAAGGGCTAAATACTCTGATCTCTTGGGAAAAATCCCAAGGAAGAAAAAAGTGCTGAGAAATTCCACAAGGAGAATCACATCGAGTTCCCACTGCTTTCTGTACTCTCAGGGGAGTACAGTTTGCATGCTTGTGGAGAGGCTGGCAGGGCTGGAAAGGATGTCAAGCAGCACAGTCCTAGGCTTCATTGAGGAGTCAGGCTCCAAGTTTGGCCACTCTTTCCTCCTGCCTCATTCTGTTCCTTACCCCCGGATCAAGAGGGCTGCTCAGACTGAGCCGTGGGAGTTAGGCAGACCTATAGCAGCAGCTACTTGGATTTCTGCCTGAAAAAGCAATGGTTTTAGAGAGAAAACCATGTTGCATGAGATGGCTGTTTCTCAGGTCTTCCTCTGCAACCTGAGATGCCCTTTCACCAAACCTGCATATCACTGGCCATGTGCTCTTTTGTGTGGAGGAGCAGCTGAAGAGTCTCAGGAAACTGGAGGACATGGCAAAGATTTAGTCCTCCTCTTTTCATTTCCTTTTGTTTTCATTTTCTAGTTTTTACTCCCTCATTGCCCCAAAGCTCTTTCCTTCAATCCAGTGCAGAAACAATAAATCCCACTATTTAACTACATATTCTGATGAAATAAAAGCATCTCCATATATTCAATTAAATGTGCTTCCCATGTATTTTTTGTAAAACACTAGAAAACAAACAGGAACACCTGAGCTTTTCTGTATCAACTGGAATTTTATGTGGTCCTAAAACTCTTCAAAAGTCTTCTGCCTCTTTCTGTTTCTAAATTAAGTGTTCTCTTCTTTTAAATCTGCCTTCTTGGTATTTCCCCTGTTTCATTAGTCATGTTTACTGCATTTCTCTGTACGTTTCCTTGGTTTGTTGTGTCCTGCTTATAACCCACTGACTAAAATACAACAGAATATCTGGAAATGCAGGTTTTACTCATGAAACTGCATAGTACTATTTTATGTTTAACCATCTTTTTGTTCATATTGAATATCTTCTCTGCTTGTGTATGTCTTCTAAGCTCCTGCAATATCCTGGATAGCATTTTCAGTAAGTGATGCTTAGATTTTCCTGTGCTAATTAATAGCCATCAGTTCTTGAGAATATTTTCCAGCATACACTCTTTGGCATTGGTCAGTTCAATTTTGCATGCCATCATGTCACCATTTTATCTTAGTTCACTGGCTTGCTCTGGAATTTCTTCAAGTTTTGTCTAAATTCAGTTAACTTAATAAACGACCAAATACCCCCATGAATTTTCCTGTTAGAGCAATGGGCACTGGGTTTAAATACCAGAACACAGGCTGTGACTGTTGCAGTCACAAGTTTTACATTCTTTATTTCAGAAGCTTTTCCCCCAAGCTTTCTAATGAATAAGTTGAACAAAACCATCTTTATTGCCACTACTGATCCCAGGGGCAATTCAGAGCTAACCTCTTTCTCTGCTTCAACTGGCCACTGATGCTTCTGCAGTACCTAGAGAAAGGGATGCTCTCTAGTCATCTACACACAGCTCTGGAACTTGGGTGCTCATGAACTGAAGTCTGGTTCTGATACAGCTTGCTTTTACAATTGCAGGTAAGTTACCTCACCTCTAATATAACCAGCTCATTGGGAAGTTGTGGTAATCTGACAGCGTTTATAAAATGCTTTCAGAGGACAAAATTCTAATTCTAATTCTAATAGTTCTGACATTTTGGGATTTGTTTTCCCTCTTTTACTCAGTACTTACAACATAGATGGATTTTAATTTTGGGTCTGCTGTGTTTTTCTTTTCAGAAACCTTACATTTAGGTGTTGGAAACAGTAAATTAATTGTGTCTTCTGGTTCTACTTTATAGACTACTAATTAACTCTTTCCTGTAGTTCTAGGAGGGTTGAGCAAATGTAGGCAGAAGCACTGCAGATGTTACTTCTTATCTGTGAGCCTAAGCATATTATTTTCATTGATTCTCTGAATAGTTTCCTCATACTAAAGTAAGACTTACTGGTTTATACTTCCCAGGATCATCATTAGCACCTTTTTAAGAGACAGGTACAACTTTGGCCACTCTCCTGTCCTCTGGTACGGTAGCTGTTTTTAATGATAAATTACATATTTTTGTTAGCAGCTCGCTTGCATTGGTCTCCAGTTCCTTCAGAGCTCTTGGATGAATACCATCTGGTCCTACTGATTGATTGCAGTTTGATTTCTCAGGTTGATCCATCACCTTTTCTGATATTCCTATTTCTGACAGCATCCTACTTTCAACACTTCAAAAGAATAAAGCCTGTGCAGCATTACATTCTCTTTGTTAAGGAACAGTGGAATGAAGCTGTTCAGCTTTTTCTTTTCCTTTTTATATTTTTGTTTCTCTAATGCAACTAAGCAGAAGGAAAAATAAATTGACAGCAAACACCATTTTTGTTTAGAAACATCTTATTACAAAAAACAAACAAACAAACAAACAAACGTCTAAAGATGTGTCAGAGGTTTTTTGGGAGATAATAGTGTCAGAAGCCCAGAATTTCAAGTTCAGTTATGCTTTCTATTAATAGTGAATCATACTTTTCCATAGACTGCTGTGGAAAAACTGCCAAGGGAAGTATATATAACATTTTGGGGGATTTTGGTGTTATTTGCCATGGCTGAGCAGAAGAATAAAGGTATATTTATATTACCTTCTCTACTAGAACAGAAAAAGAAACCAGAAGGAGAGCTTCTGCAGTGGAATAGCTCAGTGACAAGCAAGCAAATAGAGAAAAACAAAACTATTACCATACTTACAAGAAAACAGAACAAGGAAGAAAAATATCATGATTAGTGTCAACTGGTGGCATATTTCTCAACTCTGCATATTTCTCTTATGCACCTCCCCACTATTCCCACACTCTTATACAAATCTCTCCTCTGCCTGCTTTTATTATTCACAGTGCTCTCTGTCTAATTTACACTGTAAGCTCCTCCTCAGGTAGGGACCTTGTCTTTTCATACGTCCATAATGTTAAATACACGCCAGTCAAACTGTTGAAATTATAATAACTGGGGATTGTAATTTTTCCTTTCTTTCTTTTGTTAACAAACGATAAGTTAAAATCAAAGGTAATAATTAGTTTAAAACAGCCCTCAGAGGCAGTTCCAAAAAAAGTGACCTTTTGAGCTACAACTAAACTAACCAATTTTATTGTGTCTTGAGGTCAAGGCTCTTATTTCACATGACTTGAGGGTCTTTATGTGCATGCTATCCTGCAGTAAACGACACAGAAAGTTATGGTCAAGTAGACTTTGCACTCCAGACATCTATTGAGGAATAGCAACAAGATTCAATTCAATCTGAGCCAAAAGTAATCCAGAACCAGGCTCAGGAATGCAATGGAAAATTCCTAAAAGATCGGAGATGAGATTAAAATACAACAACAAAAAAAATCCAAAACCCAGAAGACTGGCTAATGCAAAGCGAGTGCATTGGACTGATTTTGAGTGGGCTGGACCCTACAATTATAACTTCGTCACCACAGTTTGAAATCTATTAAAGGGATTTATGTTTTGCAGCTGACATTTAAAATTAAGGATTTATTGGACTGGGAATGAATATTTCTTCTGCAATTAGTCTTTTGGAGGTCATATTTCATAAACTGTTGTTTTTCTGTTTAATCTACTGTAGCAAGATTTTGTATTGTTAGAAAATTTGAAAAATATAAATGCAGAAGCCATTTTATTCATTGTAAAGAGACTCCCATCACGAAATTGCTGTTGAGTTGCATTACGTTACATTTTCACTAGGTACCTAATATTTCCCATTTGTATATGCTATTATAATGCAGCAAGTGAAAGTGAGGGATATCTGATACTATATATACTATACCACTCCTGCACCAGTAACAAATGGAGAGTCTTAATTCAAGTTGTTTTTTTTTGCTTCTCTCTTATGTGAGCCTTTATAATTTGCTTTTTGGAAATTTACACACACAGTTCTGTGTATTGCTAGAAGCCTATGAAAAGCTGCATGGTTTTTCATTCTTGTGCATTTACAGACATGAATTAAACTTCACTGCAGCTGATTTTTGAATTCTTGAACTGAAATTAATTACTGGGAAAAGGAAGGGCATTTTTCAAATTATGACAGTAATTAATTTAAGACGGTTGTTTTCCTTTACCACTATTCTAAGCCAGTCTTCTCAAAAACAAAGAAATAAAAAAGATCTTATAATCATATTGACACAATTCCTATTTAGCTGTCTTCTGTGTTGGAACATTCACACGCAATAGCAGGAAAGAAAATCAGGATATATAAAATAGAAGCTGGAGTGCGATTTCTTAAAGGATGGGCTCTATCGTTAAGGGACAGAACTGCGGAAATCAGATTCCATTAATGCCTGGAACACTCAGGTTGTTATTTGTGCAGGTCAGACTGTGAAATGTAGGAGACCTTGTGTTACAGGTCATCTCTGAGAAGGCATTACACATCCTTTTAAACTGTAACTTCATTTTGCCTGGTTCCAACTTAAACTGTTGCACACTTCTTCCACAGAGGGAGTGAGAAAGGACAGCTGAAGTAGCCCAAAAATATTTTAAGAAGTCATTATGCTCTGCTCTGGCTTGATTTTCCTGTGTGACACAGCAAAGGAAATAAAGGGGACTTAAAGATGAGAGTGGTCTGAGATGGCTTAACAAAGCCTTGGGTTTTTTGCATCTGAGTATTTCCTGAGACAAGGTAACTTCAGGGAAAGAGTGCTTCTCACTTTGGCGAGAGTCAGTGCAGAGCGCTGAAGTAGGAAATAAAAAGGATGCAAGCACTGGGGTTTTTGTGTGCCTCTCCTCAATGGGGAGGGGTGCAGGGGGGGAGAGACAGAGAGGGGGAAAGAAGATAATATAAATGTGTTTCTATTGGACAAAGCAAGGGGAGAAAGCCAGCATTGGAGCAAAAAAGTGTAGTAGTAAGTAATAGTGTGAGCACAGAAGAGTTGTTAGAGATGTAGGCAGAACAGAGAGGTTGGTCTGCAGAAAAGTAGGGAGAAGACAGACGGTGACCACGGAGTGCTAAAAACTTTAGAAACGCGGGCTGCTTTTCTGGTCTGCTTGAGAAGTCTGTTTTCATTCATGCAGAAGCATAGGTGTAGATTTTATCAGGACTTTGGGCTGGAGCACCCGCAGCTGTGGATTACAGATGCTTCCTGTCATGTATAAACACAATCATTATGTGAAAGCATGGCACCCACACGGCTACCTAAACAGCCATTCCTCCGGACTGAAGCGCTTTGTTCTCTTTGGAGTTATTTTTACGACTACGAGCAGGACTCTACCCAAAAGTTACTAGCAGCAGCCGTGTTTTTTTACGTCAATTAAATGGATTTTGTTACTTGTAAAATACATGTCCAAACACAACTTCATTCTTCAATCACAAAGTATGTTTTCTTAACACACGGTGATATATAGTGACACTTGTTTGACTGACAGCACGAATGTAAACCCTAGTAAATACCACCTGTAACTTTGAAACTGGTGAAGCTCAGTTAATAAAAATAAGAACAACAGGAAAAAAAATTAAAAATCGGGGGCTTTTACATTACACTGCTACTTTTAAATATCAGATTACAGCATGGATCTGAGTTAACTCAGTGAAAGGACTTGGCTGGGTTAATGATGCTGTGTGTTAATGTCTCCATGTGCCTGTCTCTCTCCCTTTCTGCGTGAGCTGAGATTGCCGTGATTTCCAAGTGCAGAGCAATGCTTTCTCCTCATCGCGCTTTGGATACTGACACAGTTAATCATCCCACTTAATTTATATTAAACCTCTATACAGCAAAATGTAGGTCCCAGCAGTTTTTAAGGTCCTCTGTTCATAGCTTCTGATGTACTGTATGTCATGTATATTCTCTCCAATCAATTAGTAAATAAATAAATACCCTTGCTCCGCAGAGTGAATCACAGAGATGGTTCTTGTTGGGAGGAGGGGAGTCTTAGTAAACAAAACTGTATCTGGAAAACAGTGCAATCAATTTTAGAAACAATTCTCCTGGTAATATATTATTTAGTTACCTAGAGTAGCATGCTTCCTTACCTCTCACAAACAGCTTTAAAAAAAAAAGAAGTTATTTCGGGGGTTGCCAACCCGTTGTAATTTAAGCGGCTTAACATTTTAAAACAAAAGGTGAGCGAGTTGTAAAAATGTTCATTTTTAAATAATATTGGAAAATCCTTCAGCACCAGACTCAAAGAGACTTCCCCCTCTTGAAAACAAAACAAAACTGCCTTTAAAGTTAATCCGTAATGAGTGAGACTTGGCAGGTTAGCTGCTTTACAAACAAAACCGCATCCAGCATCTCTAGGACAACACTTGGGGGGTGGGGGAGGGAAGAAAAATAAAAGAAAATAAAAAAAGAAAGCCGCCGGCAACAATGCAGCAGCCCCAGCCATAAATCCCCCCTCGCTAGCTGCCGCCCGGCGCTGCCTGCCTGCCTTCCCTCCGTACATCCATCCTACCAGAAGGGGGACCTTTCCCACTCTCAGTCGCGGCTCTGCCTTAATTTCTGAAGAGAAAAAGAGAGAGCAGAAGAGACCCGAGAAATACACTGTGTAGCTCTAATAACATTACAGCGGCGGCGTGTATGTATGTGTGTGAGCGGGGCGGCGGC
>VZTZ01042009.1:944203-1044743 GCA_013400955.1 Drymodes brunneopygia | reverse complement strand
ATATAGTCAACCCAGGACAAAAATAAAATGGAAAATTACATAATGATCTTGGTTAGTAAATATGTGTTATTTGATAGGTAAGTAGTTTTACTTTGGAGTGATATCAAGCATTATGAGAAGCTCTTTTGAAAACATTTGAGTGATATTTAATTATCCCCTAAAATGGAGTTTCTTGTGGCAAAGCAGCTTTGGAGGGCAACTGGGATTTTGCTTCTCTGATCTGTAAATGAAGCCTCCTGGTACTGCACTGTAGTGAGTTTCAGAGACCTGGGAATAAGGAATTTGCTACAGAATACTAGAGCAATAATGACAGAGCAAGTCATGGCAAAGATCAAAGACCAAATCTTTCTCTTTAGAAATATTAGTTCATCTTGGTGATGTGTTGAAAATTGCCAAAAGTGTTTATATTCTCCCATGGGCTGAATGTCATTGGCTTTTGAGATTTCAAAAGATTTAGGCTAAAAGATTTCTTAAAATACCAATTACCACTGCAAGTTCAATGAGATATTTTGTCTGAGAAGTTCCATAGAGCCAACTCCTTTAGAGTTTCAACATTTTGTAGGTAACTACAAGAATCTGTAGTAGACTAGAACTGGGGAGCAACAGAAAGGAAACGTGGTGTGGAGACATTGTCAGTGTGTACTCTAGCTGTGAACTCCGATATATTGCTTTTGACAAACTACTCACATCCCAGGACAAAATCAGCAATTCCTCTTGGAGAATGTTTTCTTTGTCTTGCAAATGCTCCTCAGATCAATACTGCCATTTACAAATGTGGAGCCAATATCCAGCATGGAGCAACCCATAATGCTTAAAGCTTTCCACAAAAATGTTAGCAGTGAATACATTAATATAGTGTTAACTCCAGTGCCATTACTGGTGCTGCTATAGCAAGCCTTGCAAAGCTGATCCCATAAACTGCAATGCTGAATCATCTGGGTTTACTTTATATGCATCCAGAAATCTTAATGAAAACAATATTAAGTTATTTAAATATGCACATCTGTGATATGTGCCCCTGTTATTTTCTAGTATTCTCTTCCACAGACATTCAGTGCATTGACATTGCCTACTTTTCATTACTTCCCTTTTGAAGAGCACAGGAAATGCTGTAAAAGTGTTCTTCCTCACAAAGGGGTGGCTGATACAGGGGAAATTGCCAGATTCATGATGAAAGACGTTTTATGCTTATTGTTGGAAAAGTTTTTAAAACTGATTCACAAAAGGGAAAAACATACACAATTCTGCCAAAAATGTATTTGCTTTTACTTGAAAAACTTTCTGCTGTCTTCTGAAATGTGAATAATCTGGTCCAAAGCCAGGCAATGTGAACATGAATGCTAGAGGGGAACAATCCTCAGCTCGTCTTAGGGGATTGAATTTAAGACATTTGTCAGTTCACAAGTATTTGTAACTTCTAGGGACCCACAGGGAAGAAAGGAGCAACAGGTCAAGGAGGCAAACCTGGAATTCCTGTAAGTAACAAAATTCTACAGCCTATCTTCAGATTATAACAGAAAGAAAATACTAACTAATAAAACTAAAATTGAATCATGCCAGGGTTACCAGAAGGTCTTGTGTTCAGTCTAAAGAACCTTCTTATTATCCAGGAAGTGTAAAGGAACACATATCATTTCTGATTATTAATAATTTTTGAAATTTTGTTAAATTATACTGAATTATATTCAGTTAATCAGCATATGGAAACGACGTGCAACTAACCTCTTGTGGTCCTCACCACTTCTGGAGTTATTTAATTAGATCATTTTTGGAGTCCATTTGGAAGTTATCACATTTTATTGCACAGAACTGTACTTGTGTTCACTCCTGACCCCATCAGTTCTTTGATCCGCTGCAGCCTACAGAAGCTTGGATCCATATGTCCATGATGGATACATGTGGTAAATGCCTTGAGGTTTATTTATTTCTCTTGCTTGCCCTGAGCTGAAATTTTTAATGTTTTTTCTTAAGTTACTGTAGAGGAGCTGACTTGCATCCCCTTCTCCCTGAGGGAGAAAACAGAGCAGGAAGCAGTAGGTGTTCTGTAAACATAATGAAGAACAAAATGCATCAAGGTTATTTCGGTCCCCTAATAAATAATACCACACAAGCACATATTGTAAATAGCTTTTACTGTTTCACATCAAAACATTGTCAGTAACTGGAGAAATGCAGCTGTTGCACAGAGCTTGTACCTGCTGGGCAGAGTGCAAGAGGAGCCTTTTGAAGATAAGGAACTGTGTGTCCTTTGTAAATACCCAGCATTTTCTTTTGGAGGACTGCAGGGATCATTCAGCAGGCAACAGAAAAGAAGGAAAGCAAGACATACAAAGAAGTGAGGAGTAGACAGTACAACTAGCACTTGAGGAAGTTTCAAAGCACATCCCAAATGCAAGATACTCAAGCAACCAGAAGTTAGAAATAAGATTAGGATGGCACACTTCTTATATTCTGTATGGTTGGTGTTACCTGTACTTTGTCAGAAGAAATGTGTTGTAGTTAGAACATTTTACATTTCTGAGAAATGGCATTTACAGAGTGATTAGTGCAGAACTCCAAGCTTTTTAAGATAGTGTATGTCAGTCTAAAGGGTAGTAAGTGTAAGGAAAAAAACCAATGTTCCTCTGTTGGATGTGACATGCAGCCTTTTTGTGCAAGTATAGCAACAGTTACCACAAACTTGCCATCTTATAAATTTGTATTTTTGATATGTTCAAATCTGAACAGCATAAATATATGAAAGTTCAGTACTGAGCATTTAGTAAAATAAAGGCTGAAAAGGTTGGGTTTTTTCAGGGATAAATAGATGACTTTATCAGGTTTCCTCACTCCAGTTTAAGAATTGACACTCTCAGGCATCTTCCAGGCCTGGCACACAAAGGGGTCAGTCCTGTGATTTCAGCTGAAGTCGCTCAGATCCCATGATAGAGTAAGTCTAAGGTTAAACCAGTCAAATTCTAAACCAAACATCCCAACTCAGAGCTCTCTCTGCAACTACTCATTCATCTCACTGGGTCTGTTGTTATGTAGTGTTTAGGAAATCCTGTGACTGAAATGTAGTTATGGGAGGGTAAAGATGAAGAGAGCCAACAGTGCTATATTTGATTTGAATTTTTTTCAAGGGGAAACCAGGGCCACCAGGACAGACCGGAGCAGTTGGGTACCCTGGACCAGAAGGCGTTCCTGGGAACCCTGGCAAGACTGGGCTGTCAGGGGAGCCTGGCCCTAAGGTAAGTTGCTTTCCACATTTCCTCTGTCATTTTGCATTACAAATTTTCTAGGGTTAAGGTATTTTAAAAGAAAAGACCATTCTCAGTTCCCTGAGTATCTTGAAAATTAGGCCTATTTTTTTGTTTACTTTCTCTTTTGCTCCTGATATTCCAGCCAAGATATAAAGTTAGCATAAGGGAAGTGTGCTGTGAGAAGAACTCTTTCATTGGTATATGACAGTAGTAACTACAGCTAAGTGAATGTGGTTTCTTAGAGAGGCTGCACAATTCACTTCCTAAAATGAGCCATAGATCCCAACTGTGACTGTTTCCTCTCAGGGTCTGAGATAATCCCACATTTTCCTTATTGGCTTTGTATTTGTAACCTATGCCTCTCTAACTACATTACGAAGCTTTGTCCAAAACCAGTGAAATAGAGTATTCAGCATCTGAGGTATCTAAGAGCATTCTTGGAAATGGGTTTTTTGTCTGCCTGCTCTTTGCTGTGGGGTGACCTGCTGCCTCTGGGAGCAGTGACATAGCTCTTCAATTAGTCCCTCCAGAGAGGGGGAGAAGATTCCTTGAGTAGTTGTCATTGTTCAAAGTCTGATAACTTTGATTTCAAGTATGAATTCCTCCATAGTTCTACTCAGATGGACCAGTAATTGTTACAGATGGCTGCCAAGTTAGATTTGGTGTTAGGAATTAGTCAAGATGCCAGATGAGGCACTATTGTTTCAAGTATAAATTTCCAATCTGGTTGAACAAAGAGAAAATTAAACAAGTTACCCGTAGGGGGCAGGTGCACCCTGCTCAAGCCTCTCCAGTCTCAGGTCATGAACCTCTTCCAAGTTCTTAAAATTCTTTGGAGCTGGATTTAGGAGAATCACCCAAAGAATTTTTACATTTTTGTCTTTCTGCTGAAAATGTCATAGTGTCATATTAAAGACAACTCCATTACCCCATTACAACTTGTAATAAAGGGAGACTTATAACTGATTTTTGCCACAATGAATAAAAAGAGCAGAACTTTAGCTCTGTAAGTTTATCAGTCCATCAATCTGTAAGCCACAGCACCATACTCAAAAGCCCAGAAAATCACATTTAACACAAATATCATGTTTTATACAACCCTTTTATTTCTATGAATGCTTAGCTGAATGTCATAGGAAATAAGGAAAATTTATAAACACATATATTTCTATTAAATTACATCACAGAAATATTGATTTATATGGGAGCAAGTTTCCATTTTGTATTTTTAACATGTCAAAAGTGGCTTAACTCTATGTACTCAGTAACATGTTTTTCATTTAAAACAGTTGCTTTTGTTGACAGCTTGATGTTCTCATACATTTTCATAAGAAATGTTCTGGTATTTCTTCATCTGGTTATGTTATTGTGTGTGAATCTTCACAGAGTGTACACAGCCATACAAATATTACCAGTATGCCTGATCCTTGTAAATAAATGTGTTGAATTTTGAAAATTTCTTTGGGAAGGTAGTCTCACTTTGTTTCATGTGGAGTTACTTCTTCTTGAAAAATGAATCCTGTAAAGTTCAAACAATTTCCATCCTTTTACTTTTGGAATATTAGCAGAAATCCAGATGATACTGCTGATCATTGTCCTTCTATATATTTTGATGTACTATCATTGAGTGTCCATATGCACAGAAAGCATTAAGTGGTTTTGACTGGTTTTATGTTATTTGCCTGTTTCAATAAAAGGAAAAAACATGCTTGGCTGTTCTGCTTGTAAGCCATTATTTTCCATTTGTTAAGGGCAATAAAGGAAACTCAGGCTTACCAGGGCTAGCAGGTTATCCTGGAGCTCGAGGTCCCAAGGGATTGCCAGGCATGCCGGGGCCCATGGGAGCACCTGGACTAAAGGTACATACATGGGATCTTGTTGTTTGAGTGCAGTTTTGCTGATACAGCTTATTCTTCATGCTGCATTTAGTGGCTGTGGGACCACCATACTGCTGTTAATCACGTGAGTAACAGACATCAAGCCTTATTTAAAGGGTAAGATTACAAGTTGTGTTTACCTCACTTCTATAAAATATGATTTGAAAATAGAGATCATCCATCTGAATGCTATTCCCAACTCCAGAAGCCATCAAAACACTTTGTATTTATTCACTCCAGCTTTAGGGTCAAATGTTTCCTGACTTTTACTTCTAAACTTCTGTAGCCACTAGAATAGTCAGGATGATTTAAATATCTAAGCAATCTAATAGCAGAGCATTACCATAACTTCAAGCCTAAGTCCCAGGTTTGGGGGCTAATAAGTATATCTGGGATGTCCATTTATCACAGGACTTAAATTGTTTTTGTCCAGCCCTTTCATAAAGAAAGAAATTTGAGTGTGCTCCATTTTCCAGGCAGTTCCAGGTACCTGATATCAGCATATCCTCATATTAATTAGACTAATTTCAGTTTTAAAACAAGCAAACAATGGAACCATTATAGATAATTTTTTTCATTTAGAATAGAATTTTTATCTAAAATCATTCTTTTTATCTAAACTCATTTTCTTTGTGAGATTTTATTTGTAAGCCATTCTTTAAAACCTTAAGTTACTTGGAAACTGGAAATACTGTATTTGTTATCATTTCATGAGTGTATTTTAGTATAAACTGCATTCATTATTTGCAGTATTTATTGCCAGTGCCTCCAGTCTGAATTTTACTTCTTTCCCTAGACAATGAGCTGCAGGAGGTAGTTCCTGCTCAGAAGTGCCTGCAATCTGAGAAAGGCAAGGAATAGATGAGTTGTAGGGGAAACTCTTGCTGCATTCAATACAGAATAAGCATTAATAATGCACATACTGACTCAAGCCAAATAACACAAAGGTAAAACCTGGGAAAGAGCATAAGCACAACGCATGAAAAATGTATATTCACAGCCTTTATTGCACCTCAGTAACCTCCTGAGCTTGACATGACTTCTATGTATTTGATAGTCCTCAGAGGATTTCTCTTGCAGGAACTTGTCTACTTTCCATTTGAATCAATGTAGATTTTTAGTCTAACAGCAGGGAGTTCAACAAGTACACTGTCTCTTGCTCAGAGGATTATTTTTAAAATTTACTTTTAACCTGTCTGTTCTGTATTTCATTCTGTGAATTTTACTGCTTACACTGGGAGATAACATACTAGAGTTGATCCAATATGTATGGTTTTTATGTTTCCAATTCAAGGAGCAGTCAAGTCACATTTGCATTTAATGTATGTTTAATTATTTTTCTGACGGAAACAAAATGAATGGAGTAAGACTATTTCTTAAGGAGAAAGCATGTTCCACACTTCTGACAGGAAACCTGTATTTACACCTGTAACCTCCATAACTGGAATAAAAGATATATTTTCTTCTTATTGACAGGGTGAGAAAGGGCTTCTAGGTCATCCAGGAAAGCGAGGCAAAAGAGGCCTTCCAGGATCCCAGGGTGACCAAGGACCAGCAGGAGACACTGGACTGAAAGGACAGACTGTACGTAATGACAGTGGTTGATGCAAAACAAGCAGTCTAAGAGTTAGCAACATGAACTGACAGTAAGGATGCCTGCTCCTATTACAGGGAGAAGATGGAGATCAAGGTTTAATGGGGTTTCAAGGATTCCCAGGTCCAAAAGTATGTGCTCGTTCTTTTCTCTTAGATCGTAAGCTATTTACAGAGTGAGAACATTATGAAAGCATAGAAATAATCAGCTTTAACAGTAATTTGTTCAAAATATCTCTGAACTGTTGGAACATGGTAGGCAGAACTGTGTGCTCCGTGTCTAAGGACAAACATTCTGGTTCAGTGCACTTGATACAGTGTACTGTTACTGCTCTTAGAAATTATCTTACTTCCACTGATTACGAGAGTTTGAAACAAGTGGATTGCTAACGTCCATGTTTGATTAAATTGTTCCTTTGCATTTTCAGGGTCCTGCAGGGGACATTGGCTTAGTTGGAATTCTGGGCCCCAAAGGTCCAACAGGCCAAGTTGTAAGTGTTTTCACTCCATAAAACAGATTGTTAGGATGGTTTGCAAGTGGCACGCGTTTTTATCTTAGAGAATCATCTTTTTTTCTTATTAACAAGGCCAGAAGCCTCTAACCAAACCCTTCTGTCTGAGTCTAGACACCCTTTGCTTGCACTGCAGCACTGCTCTGGTTACATCATGCTTACAGACACACAAACAGAGCTGGGCCCTTAACCCTGAAAGAAAAGAGCAAGCGCTGCTGACTAAGTGTGGATCTCCTTGTGTAATCTTACAACTTTGTATTTCTTTGTCTATTGGAGTTGAGCATTTTTTTTACTGGCAAAACTGCTGATTATGTAACTGTTCTACAGCAAAAGAAAATAGGGATCAAACTGCCTGCAGTAAGACACAGTGGTGCTCGGGCATTATTGATTAATAGGTAGTCTTTTTTAATGAACATTTTCTTTTTATCTAAAATGTTCCTAATTTTCATTAGTTCATTCTTTGTTACATTCTGCTTTGCTACTCACCAAAAAATGTGGAAACATCTTTAGCATTTTGTGCATCCAGTGTGGCATCAAGTGTGAAAGGTTGAAGCATTGAAGGTCTTACTACAACATGTTCTCTCACTGCTGCCTTTGCCAACACAGAACTGAATTTGTTCAGTTAACCAGATGCAGAGCAGCAGCTTGAGGGGACTGTTCTAATAGCTACTTTATTTTTCTAAATATTCCTATACAAGATAAACAGTGGATACGAGCAGTTTGCTCTAAGTGAAATGGAACAGAAAAGTGGCATTTTAGCAGCACTTACTGGCAGCCTTACAAGAGTACTTGTGGGCAGTAATATAGCTCAAGATATAGTTGGTTGTAGCTCAATAAATATGTGGTCTTTTGTAATCAGAGTATTTAACTTACCACTGTTTTTAGTGCATTAGTTTTCACATTAAAGAATGTGGGAGGGGGCTTTCCAAGCACAACTATTGCAAATTATTAAAATACTTACCTTAGTGATTTTGTTGCAATGTGCACTCAATATTTAGAGAGTATCAGCATGATCTTTTGGATATTTGACAGGTCTGTGTGCTGAGCAACTTTAAACCAGGTCATGAGGATTTTCTTCAATTTGAAAACATGGTGAACTAATAAATTCTTTGCTTGTTTTCAGGGATATATTGGCCCTGTTGGTCAAGAAGGCATAGTAGGCCCAACTGGCAGGCCTGTAAGTTTCCATTCACTTTTGCATAATTTGGTTATTTCATTACCCTTTTCTTTAATCATCTTGTTTTTCAACTAGTACCCTTCTTATTTTTCTGTTTGCAAATAGCAATTAGCAGGACCTTCCTTGTTATACCATGTTGGTAAGTTAATGTATGTGAATCCAGCATCTGTAATGCAAACAAGAAAAAATTACAAAAACCGGTGACAAAAAAGTAATTGCGATGGCCTTCTGCCTAAGTACAGCATACAGAGGGCATGTGTACAGGGGCAGTGGGCAAGTCAAGCTGTAAAACAGTACACAGTAATTACCACCTGGATATTCTTTCTTGGGTCTGAGATATATCTAGAGCGTATCCACACACAGTTTCAATATTGTTTACTTTTTTTTCTGGGCTGAACTGCCCAGAGTGCCCCTCTAGATACTCTTGGAGTGTCCATGAGCCCTTGTAAGGCTGTTCCAGGTGCTGATGAGGTCCCTGCAAAACTTAAACATCATCGTGGCCTCTCTGACAACTTTCAATGCACCCCAGGCTTCCTGCACTGGGGGAGCTCTGCTCTCATCCCTGTTTCCATCTCTTGTCACTCTCACAGTACCAGAGCCAGATGTGTTTTGCAGGAGAACCCTGTGGCTCATGTCTTCAGACCACCCAACCATGTAAGGCAGCTTTAGAAGTTCTTTGTACCATGAAGGTTCCTCTGCCTGATCAAGACTTGGAGTAAATGAGAATGCCTAAAAATCGAAATAATAATGAAAAAAGTAAATATACAATAAATGTAATAAATGGAAATATTTGCAAGTGAAATAGAAAGAAGGGGAATGTATCTTCTATAAATCTTTTCACTTGTTGGAAAAATCAGTACTTTGTCTTGCTCCATTCTTTTCAGTTGCACTGAGGAGAAAAAACTTTACAGTTGTGTGCACTGGTATGAAGGCTTTTAACAGACTTCATTTTGAATGTAAGAATTTGCCATTATCATCAAGAAAGCATTTTAATTGAAGATTACTTATGAAAGGCAGTCATCAAGATGCAAAATTTTTCCAGAGAAGAATTTTAAGATTGTTGCCATCCTTGAGAACAGTTTAAGTGCAAAATCAGCCAAAAATAGGGACAGAAAAATAGTGTCTAATCTGATTATGAGTAGAATTAATAAGGTAATAAAAACACACATGTGGTGAATGGATTTCTTCAGTGATGGAGAATATTGAGTTTTTTTTCTCTAAAGATGGTGAAGCACTGATGTATTGAATGTGGATGAAATTGTGGAGAACACAGCTGATTGACAGGGACAACACAGTTAAAATTACTGAGAAAACATACTTGCAAGCTGAAGAAAACAGCTTTCCACATATTGGAATTACAAGATGTTTTCAACTAATTTCATTTTCTAGTAGTACAGGAAAATTAAACTCCCAGAGCTGTAAATACTTCCACAGCTGAGACCGGACTTCTCATGTGAGCAGCATAATTCTCATGGATATTAATCTGCTTATTTCAGTCCTAGGCAGCTAAAAAGCATATTGGATTAACAGCTGCTCTTTCTTACAGGGACCGAGAGGTGAAAAGGGCATGAGGGGTGAAATGGTAAGATGAAACAACTTTTGTGCTTTCATTCTTTCAGCTGTGCAAAATCTATTCCTGTGTTACTCTGAATGTACTCATGCATGCTCTGAATGCCAGGCAGTTGTGTTGTGCTCCTGGAGAGCACTGGCCAAGAAAGCTCTGAGCCTGTGTTGAAGTCTGGCCTTCTTGTTCAAGTTGACTATTGCAGATAGGCCCAGTGGGTGTGAGCTGCTGGGCTGTATGGCCCCTGGTCATACAGCAGTCACATACTACAAATCTGTCCATGTTCAGATCTAAAAGGAAAATCTTGTGTCACATTTGTTGTCAAAGATTTAGTGCCTCACAGCATACACATGTTCATAGGTCTGTATCTTCTAGAGAGGGAGAAGCTCAGCAGAAGCCTAGATCTGCAGGTGGGTGTCCAGGCACTGCATTCCAGCTGTAGGAACTACGGGCAGTGCTGAAAGGTTATGAATTTGCTGTCTTTCATTTTTCAGCAAGAGTCGTTGTACATTTGTCAATGTTGGATTTAATTTAAATTTGTGTTAGAGATACTAGTCTCCAATTAATTATGGCGATGTGAAAAGTCATTAAGTTATCATATTTACAGCAAATATGAACACAAAGTTGATAGCTATGATATTACCTTCAATGACAGATGTATAATTAGTTCCTTTTCCAGTAACTAGCAGATGTGATCTTGTTCCTGTTTCTCTTACCCTGCCTTTCACCCCATCTCACTTAAAATTTAGTTTCACTTAATGTATTTTGCTTTTAGCAGCCACTTAGAAAAAATTCAATCAAACTGCCTTATAAAAGTTTTGAAAAAAATCTGAAATATTCAAAACATTTTAAGGAGTTAAAGCTTGGAACGAGACTTCTTGTCTGTGTCTTGAAGAACTCTCCTCTTTGATTCTAATGCTCTTGAGGCAATTGCTATCTCAGAATAAGAGGAAAATTAGTTTCTCAATTTGCTGTTATCCATCTTAGCTGTCTTTTTCTACTGTTTGTTCATAAGAATTGTTGTGACAGCATGGAGCTAAAAATGCTGACACTTAAAAATCCAAAAATACTCCTTAAAAAAACATCCAAAATGGTGAACAAGAAACATCTGTTTCCATTATTGGTGCTGGTGTTTGAGAAGTTATTTCCTAAATAAGTTCTTTAATTCATCAAGATGAGTTAATATAGTAAGGCTGTCTTCAGTAGAAGAATGTTTAATTTTAAATCATATACAATGGCATTACTTTCCCCCAATAAAGTGATTTATTTCCAACTACTTTCACATACAAAGGAGACCAAATTTTTTTTCAACCAACTGTGTATTCTGAGCTTTAATTTATACCTTTAAAAATTATATTGGCATTCTTCCTAGAATCACATAGATTTTAACCTTTTTGTAGTATATTTAGTAATATTTTTTAGTCTGTCGGGGTTACAGAGTTCATTACTAGAAAAAATGTCCTTTTATCCCCAGAAAAACATGGAATGTAAACTCTGTGGAATGTAAAATGTCTTCTTATTGAGGTCAGTGGTGAAGCGCTCATTCTTTTTTAAAAATACTCTCTTCAAGAATTTTAAAATTCTTGGAAAATATGAATGTCCTTCAGATTGCTCATGCTTTCAAAGTTAAGCATTTGTACTATTGTATGTAAAATCAGGGCCTCTCAGCATTAGCAGAAGATTGGGATTTCGGCCTTTGAACTTCTGTTCAATCAAATGGAGTGATTAAATAATTAAAGAACACACTGAAAGGAACTCGTTCAGGTCTCTGCTTTTGTTTTTATGAACTGGAATTGCACTTTTCTCACTTAAATTCTAATGCGATAAAAGGTTAAATTAAGTAGATTTGTAAAAGTAATCCGGTACATTCCAGTAAAACATTTAGCAATTAACTTAGTCCATGAAAAGTGTAATTTAGCCTTACTTTTCTGCTCTGCAGCAAAAGAAAGAACATTGGTAAAATCCCTACTCTGTGCAGTATCATTATATTTTAAAGATTTGTAAAGATAATTGCTATAGCTCTCTGAAGTTCTAATGCATTTAAGAAATGTGATATTCCACAAAGTAGTTCACTATAGTTAACAAATAGCACTCACTATTTACCTTCTTTTTTTTCCCATGGGTTTTACTGGCAAGGAGACAGTGGATCAAGACAAATTACATTCCTCTTTTGCAAAGTACTTTAAACTCATTGGAACAGTGCAGGTTTTTATTTTTAAAACATTCAGTTCTATCTCAGAAACCACTATAAATTTGAACTGCTCTTGTCCCAAGACTTCTTGAGTCTTAAAATGGTGACACATGCCAAGAACATAGAACATTAACTGAAGCATTCAGTCATCTGAAAAATAAACTGGAATGTCTAAATCTCAGCATTCAGAACAAGGACATCTATTCATCTGAGGGCAATGGTTACTTAGGGACAAACTCTTGAAGACTTTGTACCTTTCCTTGACTTGGTATTTGCATAATCAAGTCCTGTACCAAGATAAACAAATATATCCTTAAAATGTCAAATTTGTTTCTCAAGATTCTTTTTCACACTTTCTCTTTCATTTTGTACTAAATGTACTTGGCCAAGCATGTTCAGACAGGCCAGTAATATATTCACTTGAGACTGAAGGTATCCTGAAGCAGTCTAACAGCACCTGAGCACCTGATCTGATTAATTAAATGTGGAGTCAGCCTTCCCAGCTGACATACAACAATGTGGCTTTGTGAAACACAATTGATTTGCAACACCTGAGGAATTATGCCAAAATAGTGAATGTAATCTTTGTAAACTCAGATCAGTTTTGTAATAATGAATAACAACAATATTTTATGCATATTTAATAGCAATGGGATTTCAAAGAAAATTTCAAGCTGGGCAATAATCGAATTCAGAAAAGTAAAGAAAGAGAGGTACTTGACACAGAACCCACAGGGATATCCATTCTATTAGTACTACATATGCTAAAATTACTTGTTCTTTTATTTCCATTTTCCAGTATTAATGATTAACATCTTTTGTAAAGATGGCTTCTGTAGGTATAAGTGGATGAAACATAAATAAATAGGGTCAGGATGGATTGGTTGAAAAGCTCACAGTATTTACAATCCATGGACCTTATCAAGGTCTTCTTGGTTAAGTATCAGAAAATCATTTATCTAAACATCCAGAAATTGCTTTCAGTTTTTGAATTTCCTCTGTTCTCCAAAGAACACATAAAAGACATGGCTCTTGCCTCAAAACCATTTACAGTCCATCAGCGTAGCCTCACACAGAGCTGGTGCTTGGAGTTATACGATGGCCCCCACTTTTCACACCCTTCATAATGCAGCACCTGAGCCCCTCTGGCATGGCCAGGGCAGGTGATGTGCAGGCACACTTCACTTGTGCAGCTGGCACTATGACCCCGGCAGGTGCATTCCCTGGCACTACCCCATGCTCTGCCTTGGGACCTAAGGACTGATAAATTTGCAGCCTCAGTGACTTAGGTATATTGCTATCTGGTTTGAGATCCTTTTTAAAAAATATATATGAATTGATATTAGATTGAATCTGGCCTTCCTTTAACCTTGCTTTTGGCAGCTTAAATACAGCCTGAGTTCAGCAGTTGTAGCATGAAGTGACACTCACACAGGTCTTGCTTGCTGTGAAACCTCACAGCTGAAACACTTGTTATTACTATATCAAGTGATTTACAACTTAATTCCTATTTGACTAGATCGGTTTCACAATATTTGTCAGCATGACCACATCACATCAGATTACTTCTCTTTTGGCAGAGATTTAGTACTAGTGACCATACTGACGTATGAGGGCTTTTGCTGGAACAGCTTATTGTGCTCAAGTAATTGGTACAAGCAGCACTGACAAAAGAATGTTCTGCTTAAATTGACTTAGCTGTGTTGAAAGGTTTTTACTAATTTAAGGCGTAGATCTAGCCCATGCCTTTCATTCCTTCTCTTTTTGTCCTCTTAAGGCACTGCCACCTATTCATTTCCTTGTCATCATTTGTGCCATTGTTTGTTACAACAGCTCCTAGAAGCCTTGAGTATATAGAGCTTGAAGATAAGAATCTAACAGAGCCACAAGTGTCACTGCATATTAATAAATGTCCACAACCATGCCATCTTAATGTGAATAGTTGATTAGAGAATAATTCAGGTGGGTTTATTATATTGGAAAAGTCCATGTTCAATCCTAAGGCAGCCTAAAACTCAGATTCAAGGTTACGTGCATTGCAGGCACTGTAAGCTAGGGAAAAGCAGCTCCTTCTCCTCCAGCTTTACCTCCAGCTTTATCACACCTTCCTTGTACACATTGGGGCATTTTTGTGATTTAATAAATACATAAACGCAAACCCAGAGATTCTAATGTATAACTGTTGTATTCTATCTCCATTTCTTCTAGGGGCCTCAGGGACGGCAGGGCCAGCCTGGGCCACCTGTAAGTGCATAAAAAACTGTGCCTGTATTTTCCATTTTGATCACACTATATAAAGATGTGGAGTACCTTATATCTGTTTTTTCCCATTTTCCAGGGACCACCTGGACCACCAGGACCAAGGGTAAATTCTGTAACAGCCCTAAATTACAATGCAGTACCTTATTGAAAGTGAAAATAACAAGATCCTCTTCAAATGTACTGCTTATTCCAGTGCTCAAAGAATTTACCATCTGCACTTTTGTATATTCTTGTTCATCTTTTTATGTTCTGAAATACCTGTTTTTTAGAAGCAAGTGGATCTCAATGCTGCTGTTCAAGCTTTGTTTGAGTCAAACGCTGCCTTGCAGATGGAGGTATATATTTAAATGTATTCACATTATCATACAGGGAATGCAAATTTTTTTTGAGGACATAACAGGGTTTCTTTTCAAAGACTTAGTTTAAAATGAATAATGGATAGTGAGTAATTGTAGAATGTAATGAACCATGCTAGGATTTATAGGATATAGTTGAAATGAAATTAGGAGAAACAGCAAGACTTCTACCTTTCGTCATGATTGGTAGCAATGGAAGTTTACTGACTATCATACATAGTGGACTGTATTTGTTCAGACACAGATAACAATAGTGGCATTTAGGATTTGATAAAAATATCAACATATATGTGTCTGGCTGCATTGGTTGCAAGAAAATCCCTTATGTGGGTGAAGTCAAATAAATTCGCATATATTTTCTAGGTTAAGCCTAAGAGTAGGTTTCACTGTTTCAAATCTGAAACCCCTAATTTACTTTAAAAACGCCCCAATTTTTCCTTTTTTTCCCTGTATCCATATTTTTATGTCAATATGTCATAATGACAAATTTGCATGACCTCAACCTGCCTTAACATCACTGCTCTGACACTTTTAATAAAATCCACTAATTAGTTTACTGAGTTATGTTATCCTTACATTGTTTTACATGGCTGATTGCATTCATATAACACTTTGATTCTGTCTGGCTATTCAATGGCCATTTGACTCTTACTGCATATACTGTTGTTGTGACACTTCTTTGTGGTAACACATTTGCTAATGGCCCTTGGCAGAAATACCAGAATACTGAAGTAACTTTACTAGATCACAGTACAGAGATATTCAAAACGCTCCACTACCTTAGCAATTTACTGCACAGCATCAAGAACCCTCTTGGCACACGGGATAACCCAGCACGCATCTGCAGGGATTTGCTTAATTGTGAACGTAAAGTGTCAGATGGTAAGTGCCCACTTTCACACGAGTACCTTTGAAAGGTGTTGCTTTCTACATTAAAATTCCAATCTGATAGATTTAATGTTTTTATTCTTTTTTATTGTATTCTCTTGCAGTGTGCCTGTCACAACTATCTTTATTTCATCTTTAAGATAAAGTTTCTGAATTTTAAAGGTGGAAGTATGTAGCTATCTAATATTATATAAATATTAGACAGATTATATCTATCAGTAAACAGATGTATCCAGAAAATTTGAAACTGAATGCAATTTTGTGATTTGAAGTTTTCCAAATATTTATAGTTAATCTTGCAATGAATTTTGTGTGGATCAAATTCTAGATTCCTAAGGCGAAAATTGCATACAATACATTACCACTGTCAGATACATTGACAGTCATTGTATTTCAGAAGTTCTTGAATCAATATTTCAAATGAAAAACCCCATCCTATTTAAACCTGTAATGTCATTGTAATTTTAATCAGAAGTGGTTTATTATGGTAATTTTTTTCACTTTATTAGTATAGTTTTAATAGTGAAAATATTTTTAAGTTCCTTTTCTTTTATTTCCTTGTGAAGGTATAGTAATAATATATGTAATATTTGCCAAGAAGTATTAATATTTACCAAATTGTTTAGTAGTAATTATATTTTGGTTTCATTTTCTGTCTGGAATTATATGCTAACAGGAAAATACTGGATTGACCCAAATATTGGATGTCCTTCTGATGCCATTGAAGTTTTCTGCAACTTCACTGCAGGTGGTCAGACATGTTTAACACCATTGTCTGTGACAAAGGTATGCATTGCTTCTAGAGACACTGTCTGTGCTTGAACTCCAAACAAATGCATTTAAAAGTGTTAAGATTTCAGTGGGAATTTATTGTGCATCTGTGGAAGGGCATGTTACATATTCTGGTACAGAAGTTACAGATTTTCTGGAGACTATATATGTTAGTAATTCTCACTGTGTTCATTTACTCACCTATGCTGATAGTATTATTTTGTTTTGCTTTATACTTTCTTATACAAAGCATAAAAATAAGCCTGAAATTCTTCTAAGCTACATTACTATCTCATCACTCAGGGCACCTGAGTGTAGAGATGCTGAGGTTGATACAATAGAAAGGATGAAAATTATTACTGCTTTCCAACACTTAGGCACTTTTAAGTGCCATTAGGGAGGGGGACTAGTTTTCTTTACATCATTAGTTCATGCCCCTCTTTACGTATAGTTCTTGAACTTTTGGGAATAGAAATTTCATGTTTGTCAAGTTCTGTATATACACTGTAGTAATTGAAGAGCTTCAGAAATACCGTGAAGTTCACATGTGCATTCCTACATTTGGAAGATCCCTGAATAGTCTTGGAGAAATTATTCTTGAATAATGAGTTACTATATTTTCTGTCTAAAATCAAAATTTATTTATGAACTTTTGCATTTTTTCTGGGCTGTCAGTATTGCCAGAAGCTGTGGTCTAAGAAGACTAAACAGCAGAGTGATGTGGCTTCAGTTAAAACACTGCTGCTGATAATATCTTTGTTTGAATCACAAAAGCATTTGTTTCAGTTTCCTGATTTAAAAATAGTGTTTTATGACCAGCTGTGCTTCAGCAGTGCTGTAAGCATCAGCAAATGTTTATATTTAAGCTTTGAAAATGTCCTATGAAAGCTTCTGTTTATAGTAATGACTGTAATAGAGCCTAACATCTCAGCTGAGGAATGCAAACCATGCTCTTTGGCACTGACCCCAATGTATATAAACATGTACACATGCTCCTGTGCCTGAACACCACAGTTACATGTCCATGGCACTTTGTGCTGCTGTGGCCATTCAGCACAGTCCAGCTGTAAGTCTAACAATGCTTTTCTCTCGGAATTCAGCTGGAGTTTGGTGTTGGAAAAGTGCAGATGAACTTCCTTCATTTACTGAGCTCAGAAGCAACCCACAGCATCACAGTCCATTGTCTAAACACACCGATGTGGGGATTAAGTAAAGCAGGTGGCCGGAAGACATCAGTTACCTTCAAAGGATGGAACGGTCAAATATTTAAAGCAAATACGCTACTTGAACCCAAAGTGCTTCTGGATGAATGCATGGTAAATACCTTTTAGCACCAGCATTATTACAGCCATGACAGAGGTACTGTTTAGACATTACTAACCTTCTGCAAATAAATAAGAATCATTTAGATTCACATCCCTTAAAGCTTGCTTCTTTACATGGCTCTGCATCTCTTCAAGGGTAAAAGCAATTGCAGTGATACAGGGTATCTGTATTTGCTGTTTGCATTTTGTCTCATGTATTTTGAGACTGTACAAAGACACTGTAGAGACATCAGCACAGAAATAGGAAGGTCCTCCAGGAAAACTTAGAAACAGTGACCCTCAAAACGAAAATTCAGGCTTCAGAAATGGCATTTGTTAAATTACACAGTTTCTTGAGGAACTGATGAGAGAAATGTTTCTGTGCACTACTTCTCTTTCACTCTGTAAGCACAATTTTCATTTGTGTTTCAAAGCTCATCTTTTATATTACTCTAACATGCTTCTCCTGTGTGTTTCAGATTGAAGATGGCAGCTGGCATAAGACACAGTTCTTTTTTCACACTCAGGACACGAATCAGCTTCCAGTTGTTCAAGTTAATGCACTTCCTCACCTCAAACCAGGACAGCAGCACTTCATAGAAAGTGGCTCAGTATGCTTCCTGTAAGACTTCTGTCCAGTGTTTCTTTTTGCATCAACATGAAGTTGCTGCCTAGATTGAATACAAAAGTAATGGTCCATTGCAGGCAAAATTACAAGGAAACTGAAGAATCATTTCAAGTGTTGTTGGTTAAAGAACCTCAGGAAGAAAAAGACTTCCTTCTAAGGAGAAATGGCATTGAAAAATAAAAGAAAGAAAGAAAAGACTAAAGCAATTTTCTTAAAGTATTTAAAAATAAATTTCTTGGTGCTTTCTTGCATAATTATCTGGAATGGAGTGTCTGAACATGGAGGTTTTCAGGACATCAAGTGTTCTTAGCAATCTTTTTAACAGCACTGCACAAAAACCATCCTGAGGGAAGCTGGAGACATATGATACTGAGGAGCAATACCTGCTAATGCTCCTAAATGTGCAATAGCTTTTATATGAAAAGTGAATCATGCCACAGTACAGTACAATACGTCTTCTTTTCTTAACCATTGTTTTATTCTAGTCCTTCGTGGACACACACATCTGAACAGATGGCACACTACCTCTTTTGTGTTTCCTGTCCATGTTGCCTTGGTGCTCTTCATAACACAGGGTGCTTGTGGCCTTAGCAGAGATTATTTGAGTCCCTTTTTATCTTTCAGACTGTATGTGCTGGTTACATCAGGATATGTTTCTGTTGTAAAGGTACTTATTTTAAACCATTGGTCACATACTTCACATAATGAAAACATTATTTATGTGGATTTCTTGTTTAAAATATTTTTGTGTACTATTTTGGAAATGGTGTATAAGACAGCATATTGTATATGATGCATATAGTCAGAACAGTTTGCGTTACAGCCATTGTAAAAATCGTTGTAGAAGAGCTACCTGAAGTAGTTTTGACCTTTAAATTCTGTATTTCAGTTAACAATGCTAATGCCAAAGCCATCTTAGGATGATATATTCTGTATATATTTTGTAACTTCTGAAGAAGTCTACTACAGCGTTTCTTGTGAATGGCTGCTGTTAAATTATAATCAGCATTTCATCCTCTTAGAAATTCCATTTTTTTCAAAATTTATTAGATCATTTTGGGTTTTTAAAATTAAACCTAAAATGTTCAATGAACTTTTTTTTAGTAAAAAAGAACGGTTTTACCATTAGGAAAAGCACTCTTTATATTGATATGCCACTATCTATTATCAGTTCAAAGTGTGCTCAGGAGTACATGGCAAGGTGATACCAGACTGTATTTGGGGGAGCCTGGGAGAGTTCAAACAACCTGTCTGTCTTCATCTGCAGGAAACCACACCACCAAAGTATAATAAAATAAGCTTCCAAGCTCTCTGTTCGTCTTTTGCTATTCTGTTTCATATTGTATAGATCATTCTTAGAAATGATGAAAATCCTCTAGAAGAGCACTTTTGTTAGGTGGCAGTGCTTCTCTTCCCAAGGGGAAATGCATATGCTCTGTGCATGGAATACTGCCAGAGAGACAGTGTTTGCTCTTACAAAGTAATGTGCATGCACATCCCATCTTGCATTTTGTACCAAAGCATTATTTTTGACCACTTCAAGAAAAATCTGATAAAAGACAAAGCAAGATTACAGAAGGATGAGAAAATGTCTCACTTTTTGTATTTTCAAGATCAATACACTGACATTACCATTTGACATTTGCTCTTAGTTTGGTGTTGCAGGTGATATTTTGACAAATGTTTGGGGATGTAGGATTATAATTTTTTAGAAAACGTCTGCTTCGTGTATATTTTTATTCATCTCATTGCCCTATTTTTGGGAGTTCTTAATCTCAGGAATTACCTATTTTAAAAGCAGGGAGTTTAACGTCTTATAAGGCTGCTCGGATGCCTGTGTATTTGCGTAGTTGAGGCAATAATGCGCATCCTAGCAGACAGCGGCGCCGGCGGCCTGGGGCAGCGGGACTGGACAGGTGAGGAGCGATGTCCACGGTCAGCTGGGCGGGAGAGTCGCGCCGTGGGGCCGAAGCGTCCGTTTGGCAGCGTGCTGCTGTGCGACACAGTGCGCGCTTTGGGAAGCCTCCTCTGTGCTTTGGGAACCCTCCTCTGTGCTTTGGGAAGCCTCCTCTGTGCTTTGGGAACCCTCCTCTGTGCTTTGGGAAGCCTCCTCTGTGCTTTGGTAGGCCGCCCTGGCGCCATCGGCCCCTCAGGCCCGCAGGCCCCGGCGCGGCTCCGGGGCCGCCTGGTGCGGCTGCGCTGTGGCTCGCGGCCGCCAGGCGGCGCAGCAGAGGCGGCGCGTGCCCCGTNAGCCCCCGCGCTGCACCCCCGCGGGTGAGGCCCGAGCGAGCGGGGGACGCCGGGCAGAGCCGCGCTGGAGCGGTGACGGGCAGCGGGCACTGCAGAGATCCTGCAGAGCAGGGACGGGAAATCCCTGTTCAGAGTAACTCCCCGGTTCTGGTTTGCAGTGTTTGAAACGTTCTTTTCCGGTTCTTAGAATAGCTGTGTGCTGCTGATTCACAGAGCTCGTCAGGAGATGGGCTCGTCCTTCAGGCCCTCAGCGCCAGCAAGCAGCGAGCACGTGGTGGGGAGAGGAAGAGAAATGGGTTAGGGCTCACATTTATCCCCTAGTAGTTGAAAACGGTGACTTTGTATTATTCTCGAAAACTTCACCGATGTGGGGGAAATGTTATTTTTCTTTTCTGTTTGTCAGATTTAAAACAAGAGTGATAATTATTTCAGTTGACATATCAAGAACTTTTTCCTAGGAATGGGAGAAACATCTGTTTTAATAACCTAGTTAAAAACAGATGGTCATTTTGTAGAGGAATTTCATTTTTCACTGATATTTATTAGTTATATTGATAAGGCTTACACATAGTGCCTAAAAGATTCCCTGACTTTGGAGTTTGCACTGCTGACAGGCAGTTGTTTGGCATGTTGTCATGCTGTTTTTGTTCCAGTGAAAAAATGGGGTGCATTGTTCAGGGTTTAGTGTGAATCCTTGCAATTTATTTTCCCTCTGCCTAGAACGGGGGTATTATAAGCCAGCATGGTACAGTGCACATTATGGGCAATGCAAAAGGAAAAAACACTGATAGAACCAGGCCACAAAACATAAACTGATAAAGGCTTGCTATGCTTCCAGCTCTGCAGTTGACATGTGGAGTTTTTTTTCTTTCAAGCATCTCCAGTGTTTTAATATGTGTGTGTTTGGAGATACTCCCCATAGCTTGTGTCGTTTTGTCTGCCACCTTTCCCAACCCAAGGTATTTGTATTTTCTCCTCTCAAGGTGCATATAACTTTTCCTGAAAATGCTGATGTATGGCCTAGTGCCTGGGTTTTGAGCAGGCACATCCTTAGGCCAGTTAGGTGCAAAAATGCTGCCTTATTGAGAAGCATTTTTTATTTCTTTCAGGTGTGAAACGTGTAGCAAAGAAGAAGCTAAGTACAGATGTCCACGATGCATGAAATATTCGTGCAGGTATCTGTTATCTGAACTAAATAGTTTTGGTTATTTTCCCCATTCATGCGCTGAATATGTTAATTTTTATATTTTTTTGTCATTTCAGCCTGTTGTGTGTAAAGAAGCATAAGCTTGCACTGAGCTGTAACGGAGTCAGAGATAAAACAGCGTTTGTCTCTGTAAATGAGTTTACTGACTTGAACCTTTTGAGTGGTAAGAACATACCTTGTGTATTCTAAAACTCTCTGATTTTGCTAGGTTGGCGCTACATTTTTCTTTGTTCATTTTAAACTTTCAGATTATCGTTTCCTGGAAGATGTAGGAAGGACAGCTGATGCTGCTGCTCGACATTGCATTGTGCATAGTCCAGCAACAAAAAGACTTGTAAGTTTTGGTTCTCCTTTTGCTTTGTTGGAGTTAGGATTGGATACCTTTGAATTCTCAGAGAGGCTGTCCCAGTCCAGATTCCAGAGCTGGTACCTCTCTTATGAAGGTTTGAATGACCCTGAATTTTAGAGCCAGAAATCAAAAGAAGTCTCTTGGTTTATGCAGCAATAGTATTGATGGCTACATCCGGGTGCCTGGAAAAATAGATTGCTAGCAATACACATTCTTAAAATCTGTGCAAGACTACTGTTGCTCTCGGACGGTAAATGTGTGTTGAGAAAGTCTGAATGTTTCCTTACACCTCCACAACTTTTGAATTTTTAAATACACACTTCCCAGGTAAACAGTGGGTTTATTTATTGCCTAAAAATTATTAAGTGCTTCCCTATATACCAAATGACAGCTGGAGCTCTTCAGATAATAAATCTAAGCAACAGTGTCATAAAAGGCAGCCTTCTAAGGGAGAGAGGGTTTTTGCTGAAGCTCTTTCAGCAAACCAAACACACCCTCCAAACTAAAAACAATGAACAAACAAAGAAAACCCAGAAAAGCCTAGAATACTCCAAATATTTTGACTCATTGATAAATCACAGAAAGGCATCAGGGCCATTTTGTTTTCCAGTCTTGTGAAGGTATCTTGAAATATAGCCCTAAACTCGGGATTCTCATTGATGGCGGAATAAATTCAGAAGACTCCAGCTTCCTCTCTGGCTGGAGTTGTACTCTGTGTGTGTATTCAGCACCATGATGTCCTGAAAATGTGTGCTGAAGATGGTGAGACACTGCATGGGTGGCAGTTTTAGGGGTGTGGTACTGGGCATGGTAATGGGATGATGCCATTAGTGCTGCCTTCAAACCAGAATTTGTCAAGTGGCTGGCATGGTGCTTGTGCATCCATTCTGCCAGCAGGGTTATAAACCAAAAAGCATCCTCGTGGTGATATTACACCCACAGTGGTCACAATGTGTCTTTCATGGTATGTTAAATAACTTACTATGAGGAGGTCATTGGCAAGTTCTTTTTTAATAGTAAAAAAATTTCTGAAAATGTTTCAGAGCATTTCTAGGCTTACTTAATTTTTTCATTCAGGATGGTTTTTTAAAAATTCAGAGTATTTAATAGAATGTGGCCTTCTCTATTCTCATAATGCCTGTCAGCTTGTTATTGTTTGATTTCCAGGGACTTTTTATATTCATGTTTTTTTTAAAAAGCGTTTCTATTTTTTGCCAGTTGTACTGCTTGAGGAACAAAGCTCGAGGGTGTAATATTGAGCTAAAAACACTGCCTGTTGGATTTACAAAAAGAAAAGAAAATTCCACCACCTTCAATTCTGTGTGAGTCTTCAGCTGGTTACAACCAGCAATATTTTATTTTCACATATAATGATGAGAATTTGAGTTCATACCGATATACTTGCTTTAAAATACGTTAGATGCACCTTTTATTTTGCAAAAGCTGTTTAATATTTAATGCTTCAGGTTTTCATTTTCTTCAGGTTTTTTGAGCTCGGTTTAACAGCTTACAAAATTCATGTTTATTTTGAAAAATGCTAACACTGAGTAATGGTAGGAAGAATCAGTACTGTTGTGATTTTTTCTTTTAGTTAACACTTAGGTTTTTTGCTGGAAAAAAAATGCTTATTTAGAGGTTTATGATAGAGGATTTCTGTAGAAAGCTTGCACAAATCCCTGTCTCTGAAAAGGCTGACTTCAAATGTGAAGAGGTGCTTCAGTACCTGTGTTACATTCTGTGATGGGAGTTGCTGTGTTGGAGAATGTGAATATTTGATACAGCACAGCTAGAGAGGCAAGTGCAGACAGATACAAATTCAGGAAGAAGGCTAAGGAAAATTTAAATATTTCTTCCATAATCTGCTCTGTGTTTTTTCTCTGATATCCACAGATTGTATTTTAAAGTATTTTCACAGTAAAAATAAAATTACCAAGTATTTCATTGTGATAGGAATCAGGTCTACAGTTCAGCTCAGTGATGTACTGGGGTCAATATAAATGCCTTCTGAGCTTCTCAAAGCAATGACATCCCTGATGGCTCACATCCCCCTGATGGCTCCTTCACTTATTTTGTTCACGGTCTCAGTTTTGGTGGCAATTTGTGTTTTCAGGATGCATTTTCCCTCTGTTCTGGGAGCTGTGCACTCCACGATGTCCGTCTCTGTCTGGCCACCAGAGGTCTGTCTCTGACAGAGTAATAGCCCACCTGGAAACTGCTCAGCACACCCACCTGGATCGTTTAGGCAGCTCTGGCTTAAAAACATAGGAGGGGTTGGTTTGGCACAGTTTTTAGTTATAGTTTAGCTAGGCATCAAATAGATGTAAAAGTGTAGCCTTTGAAAGTTACGTATTTTACTGGTTCTGTTAGAGAAAACCCAGGGTGAACCAATGGAAAGAAAGGAAATCTGAGGTATTTTTTCCTCCCTCTACCCTAGATTTATAGGTTTCCCCTTGGAACAGACCAGGTCTGCCCCAGACCTTGCAGAGGTTGTCTCCCTCTGCACTGACTTCCCTGTCTCTGGCTGCACGCTTTCACTTTTACGGATCCCTTTTACTAGTTTCATGCTGGAAAAAGTATCTCAGGCTTAGAGCTGAGTTTCACATTCATGGGGAATTTCCTTAATATTATTAATATTTCCTTTACTTATAAAACAACATAAACACTCTTAACAAGTGCAGGGTAAGGAACATAGGAAATCACTGTCTTTTTCTTGCAAATGCTGTCCAAGGGTATGGAATATGCTCAGTGATTATTACACAACGGATCTATTTCCTCTCTATTGCTGCTCCAGTTATTCACACAGCAATGGGCCGTTTGAATTTAGTGATGCAGATTAAAAATTAACTTCTGGTTTTGGGCAGTTTTTTTTGTTTTTTGATTGTTTGGTTTCTTTTTTTCAATTGGCATGTTTTTACTTTTTTTAAATGGGTTCTAAGGAATCAAGTTTGTTCAAACCAGTGAATATCAGGCATTTAGCACCTCTGTCATGGGAATTCATTCCACCCATAACATTTTGTTGAATATCACACTGAAGTGAGGTAAAGCTGTGCAAATAGTCAAATGTCCATTACATGAGCTTAGCACCTGACAGTGCTCAGGTCTGGTGTGTCCCTCTCCTGTGGATGTGAGCCCCTTCTCGTGCTGTCAGTCGAGATTTGTAGACAGATTGCTCCAGAGGGTGGAGGCTGGAAGCTGCTCAACATGTGTGCGTGGAAAACTGAGAACAGGCTTCTCCTGTGTCCTCTTCACACCCTCCCTGCGAGCCAAGCTGTTGGGCAGTACAAGGCAGGAATGAGAGTAGTCCAAAACTAGGAAGTACAAGATGTATCCTTGTGTCATCCCCCGGCCGTGCCAGCGCTGGAGGACAGATCAGTGTTGTTTCGATGTGTTAACCAGACTCTTCATTTCCTGGATTCCATGAGTTTGTTTGCTAAATCCAATGTTGTGAAACCATACGTGCCAATGCTGGGCAACACAAGGATTAGACTAATGTGCAATACTGAATATCTAGGTAATGGAGGGTCATTAGAAAGTAGGGTCTGAGTCCAGAGGGTGAACTCACGGTACATCTGACTTCTTATTCATAAATTATTTTTAATGTGCTGCTTCACTCTTCCTGTGGGACCCTTATTTTCAATTCAGCTGAGAGTTCCCCACTGCATACATTCTGCGGTGGAGTTGATGGGCTGAATTGCTGGATAGGAGGCCTCTGGGAAAGGGGTGAAGGATGAGGCCAGGCTGAAACCAAGGGCAGGAGCACTGACTGGGAAGCTCCAGCCAGCAGGTCAAATGGGATCGGGGGAATGCGCTTGCAAGTCCATGGCTCCTGGTACCCTGGCAGGAGATGATGTAGTGGGACACTGAAATGGGGCAGTGCAGTTCCCTGAACTCTGCAGCTTGTGCTGCCCTGCTCCACCCCTCCCTGCTGCTTGCACTGTCATAGACATCTCCAGTCAGCTTCCTCCACGCTCCCTTCACAGCATCTTCCAGACAAAATCTTTTTACCTCTTCTCCCCACCGAGAGGGGCCAGAGGGCTACAAAGCTCCCTTGTAGCAGGCATGCCTGCAGCCTGGGAGCGTTTGCTAAGAGGGATGTATGTGGGAGAAGGAGCAAGTTTTTACATTATCTCTCCTCTTCGATGTAATTGTGAGAAAAAAATACAGTGTGGAGATTTGGGATAAGCATAATTTAGGAGATCTTTAGTGTTACACTTCATAGTTCTAAAATGTCAGCTCTAATCCTCAGCTAGGCAGAGATAATTAAAATTATTGTTTGAAGTGTTGATGATTTTGAGAATATAGTGAGGAGTTTTCTGAGCTGGATTTTGATTCAGTATTACACTGCTGGAGCTGTTAAACTGGAATTTAGTTGTTACTTAGTACATGGGTTTGCTTGCTTTCTTGAAACCATGAAGAAGAAAGTTACATTGCTAAAGGAAGTCCAGGAAGGCATTATCCAAAACTGTAAGTGCACTTCAATTAAACTTCAGTGCACTCTGTGAGAGTACTAGGTATTGTCAGATGAAAGGATAACTAGTCTGTCATTAAACTTCTTCATGTCCTTTTAATCTCTTTTATGAATTCAAAATGAAACAGGAAATACTTACAGTATTTGCACTTGATGTAAGATATCCTGTATACTAATATTTTAAGAATACTAGTTGCTAAATTGAAACAAAATCATCAATGAATCGCTGCCTTTGACAGGCCGGCAGTGAAATATTTCTGTAGAGCCAGAACTGCAGTTGATGTCTTAAGATGTGATGAATTTGGAATTTTTGTCCATAAATATTTTAGTTTGCATACATATATATACACACATTTAAAAACACCTTCTAAACACATTTAAAACAGTTCTACTGCATTCTAGATAAAACTGAGAGGAGATGTTCAGAGGAAACCTAGGTAAGAAAGCTAAACTTTATGAGATATTTCTTAAATTTTTTAAGACATGTAAACATTAGACACTTCTAGAAACCTGCCAGGGCACTTAACAGATATGTTCTTTGTAGATCTATCCCCGCAGCTGTACTCTCTACAATCACAGTTTTCTGAGCGTCTTCCTAGGTACTGCTGTAGCGGTAAAGGTGTGAAAATTTTTGCAGTTGTTCTGAGAGCCAGCTGGAGGAGACAGCCACTTTTGTAGGTACTGCTGCGGTCTTTGCAATATCAGAAGTAAGAATGTTTCCATTGCTGCTGTGAAAAATTTTTAAATCATCTAGGTGTAGTTCTGGGAGAACTACAGTTGATTACAAATAAGTTTTTGGAAGTTTTAGGACAAAAGAAAGGTAGATAGTTACTTTTTATAGAACTGTAGTTGTGAAACAGCCTGTGCAGTTCTGAATGGATTTTGCGTCTACATCTCATGCAGGGAAAGAGGTGCTTGGCTTCCCTTTTCCCTCTGATCCATTTCCATGCTTCTGGCTACTCCATGAAGTAGCCAGAATAGGAGATGAAACCAAGCAGTGCAGGGGTGGGCTATGATGCTGCTTTTACTGACATCACTGATGTGCTTGCCCTTCATCCAAATCTCTGCTGTTTGGCAGTTTTTTAGTCAGTGCCTTGGTATCGAAAAAACCAGGGCACTGTTGGAGGGGCGTTCCACAGCAGCAAAGTGGCATGGAATGCTTCATGGAGTGAGCTGTTACTCAAATGCAGATGACTTATTCAATTAGGCATTTTCATTAGAAAATGAACGTAGTACATGTCTGTTGTATTTGAAGGAAATGCTACCCCGGTGAGCCATGGAAATGAAAAATGAAAAATGGAAAATGAAGTCAGTGAGATCTGGAGCCAGGGTATCTAACTTTGATCAGAACTTGTTGTGAAGCAGCTTTGATAGCATCTACAGTTGACATCAAGTTCTCTGGGCAGAGATCAGTGATGGTGAGGGATGCTTCACTTCAATAACAGGCACCCAGCAGGTTGTTTTTCAAGACTTCATTGTACAGTGAAGAGTATGGGGCTATTCCTGTTCCAAGCTTCTTTTTTCTTGCCTCCTTCTATCCTGTTCTTAATCTGTCTTGTCTCTTTCTGCTTGCCATTTATTTCAAGGCAAGCGTACTTTGAAGAGGGATGAAGTCATTAATTGCAGTTTTGGTATTAGTGTGTGGAGAAAAAAATTCAACATTTCTGTTTTCTCAAAGTGAAACTTTTTGACAAGAAATGAGCTTTTTAACTCCAGCTTCCCTGATTCACAGCACTTTCTGTGCACTATTCCATAGACTGGATTGCGCCTGGAAGGGGGAGGGAGGGCGGAAGTCTGAGAAGAATCCTCTTAAGCTGATTTTACAGCTGCAGTGATGAACTGAGTCTGCCTCAGTGAGCCCACAGGGAATCAGTCTTGCATGTGAAATGAGGATGTGCTGTGTGACAGCTGTTTGTGCAGACACATGGAGAGTGTTCCTAGCAACAGGTAGCAGATATCTAGGAGTTCTTTTCTGGAGCATTTCTTTTTCAAGTGCCTGTGTTAGAGACAGTCCTCTGGGCCACGTACATGTTTCTGTGAGCTGTGTCATGGTTTGTCTGTCTCATGCTTTGGCTGTCTTGATTTAAAGATCAAAGTGTCACAGAAAGGGTTGGTCACTTAGAGTAAACATGGCCTGTTTGAAAAAATTGTGGAAGATTGTGAGTTAAATGAAAAAATGCTAGCAAGCCTCATGTTAGTAACAGAACAAAACCCTCATCCGAACAGTCCTTATGAACATTTTAATAAATGTGCCCATCATTAGTGTTTCCTTCAGCTAATGGTAGTGACCCTATTTCTATGTCTAAAGCTTACTAACTTTTACTGGTCTCCCTGGAAAAGTGCTTTGAAATAGCACCATTCCATGTTAAATGGCAGATATTAACGTATCTGAGAGGAATCACAAGCTTGTGATCGCAGGGGAACTGAACTGGTTACATAACCCTATTGATATCCCAGTTTGCTCTGTGTGTATGGCAGCACTGGTGCTTTCCTTCAGCTGTCAAGATAAGGATTGCAAAACCTTGTTTTGCTTACCTTGCAAAAAACTCCCAAAATTCCACTCAATGGTTTCAAGTTATTTCAAAACATTTTGCAGTTTGGTAATTTAAGACTAGCATACCAATATGCAAAATAGCATAAAATTAATGGGCCCAAATACTATGCTAGCTTCTGGTTATATATATGCTATATGATTAATAATGTTTTCTGCATTATCCTCCAGCTCTGATCATACAATCTTCTTACCTCTTCCAGACCTGATGTTCTCTAATTCAGCCTTCTCATTTAAGGCATTCTCATTCTCAGCTTTAACACACAGGAGCAGAGAGAAGGGAGGAATCACAAGGCATGCTGCACAATTCTGCTGGGGCACACATTGCTTTGGGGACCATGGGCTTCATTAATTTGTTTTATTCTAATTATTACTTTCTTGGAGCTGGGGGCGCCTGCTTGCTCTTTTTGGTAAATACTAATACATCTGGTTTTATTTATACTCCAGAAAGTGTAGTTCAGCTGTAAAGCTCAGTTTTCTCTTAGGAACAACTAGGTGAGGGTATTATTTATTTGATAGGCTCACTTTATAAAAAGCGCTTGCATTTAAAAATTGATACCATCGTAAATTGATCTTAGCAGCTAAGTTACTATTTTGCTAGTGGATGCATGTACACTCATCTCTTCAGCCAGCTAGAACCTGCTGGATAATTTTTCATTTGCCTGATAAACAAATTAAACAACATGTTGGAACAACACTGTGTTTACTTTTTATTGTAGACCAGAATCTTTGCATAACTGAGGGTGATTATCCTGGAATCAATGCTTCCTTAGTCTTAAATAATGTTTACAAAAAGTAGTTAAAAAAAGAGACACTATAAGATATCCCTGTGCTTCACAGGTGTTTGACCTCTAATTTCTAAATCTTTGCTGCCTGTCATGAGTGTGAATTTCTGAACCAGAGCAAAAGGCCAGGAACCTACCTTTTAGATTGTGCTTTCTCTTAGGGGATTCTTTTAGAAAAGTTTCTGCAGATTTTGTGCAAATGAGCAAAAAGGCAAGTAGAGACTGCCTCATCTAGCAAAGTATTCTCTAGAAATACTGCATTTCTTAAGATGATACTGCTCTCAAGCTATCCTTCAGTAGCTTCTGTTCTCAGGTATTACTTATGCTAGCTGGAAAGGGAAGGTGGGTCTTAAAAATAACAGCTGACATACAGAAGAAAGGAATGTGACATCACTTTGTCTCTACCAAAAGTTTTACGATCTTTCTGTAGAATGTTTGTTCTTTCTAACTTCGCTTATCCATGTTATGCCAGAAGGCAACTTCCTTCCCTGGCCATGACACATTTTCTATTGAGGCCATCATTGCTGGGAAAAGTTGAGTCCCCTGTGTTCTGTAGGCCTGGCCTCAGCTGGGATTCTGGCTGTTATTGTTGCAGGGGTTTGGTAATCTGTCCTGGGTGATATTCCAAAAAGCAGTTTCCTTTTCTGAAATTAAAGGCCAGCTGGAATATACTCACTTTTAAAATGTGAAATACTGTTGATCAGTTAATTGGTGATATCTTATTATATTTGTAAGGAAAAGATTTTCATCCCATGTAGACTTGAAATTCAGCAGGATGTGGGAGCATTAAATCTTTCAAAGGACATCTCAGCTTCTCTGCATGCCCCTTCTACTCTTTGAAGCCATTCAAAATCATAACTATGTGTTTTCTCTGCACCCATGCTGTAAGCTACCAAGCTTTATTATAGAAAAAAAAATAATAGTTGTTAACAACTAAGACTAAGAATATGCATTTATTTTTGTTTTCAGGGAGAACAAGTTCTACTGGCATTTGAAACTCGTATTTCCTCACTGTCGTGCCGAATACACTTTAAAAGGGTACAGTGCTTTAAAAAATATTTTTATAAAGTTTAAATTAATTTGCTGAAGTTGAGCTGCAAAATTTTGGTCAGTTCTTACCGAGTTCCGTTATACAAGGTAAACTCAGGTATTAATTTTAGTCTTAATTAAAAGGGCATTTCAATTTAAAGAAATACTGAAAGTTGTGTAGCCCTTTTCTCTTTGAAAGCTAGCAGACTTTCCAAATCAGGCATAATGTTTGGTTCTTAGTCCTTTTCTCTATGTAAATAGAGAGCTTATATATTCATAATAGTAGTACCCCTACACCTAACATGCTCTGTTCTCATGGAGCAGATGTTCAGCATGATTTGCCACCCCTCCTCACCTGCACTCTGGAGCTGACCTTCATACAGGGTGAAATGGTTGCATTGTTTGCTTTGTAGGAAAGTCCACAGACACATCTTGAAAAGGCAAAAAAATAAGCTTTTATTGACTAATATTTCTCCTTTTTTCCTAGCCTGAAGGGAGATTAGAAGTATGCCCTTGTCTGCTTCTAGAGCTACGGGCACAGCATGTTTCTTTTGCAGGGTTAGAAACTAGAGATATGCATCTATTTACTCCTCAAACGTGCCTGTGAAATCCCAGTGCTGAAATTGAGATAAAGTTGCCCATATCTGTGCAGTATTGATACACATTTATGATTCTCCCATAAACTACTCAGCTGTGCCACTGTAGCATGCTAATATACAGCTTCCTCCGGGTGACTCACAAGAGATATTTGTGTACATGATGAATGATGTCTCACATGCTTGATTTTTTGCTGAAAGGGTACCTGATGATAAAACACTTGCTGATATCCTCAAGCCATACATTGATCCAGTGGAGTCAGATCCTGTAGTTTGTCAAAGGTGTGTATTGAATAACTTTCCTGCCTAGTTGATCTAATGCACTAATAAAAGAAGGGAATAGTTCTGAATAAATGACTTAAATTAGCTGCACTATCAGCTTGCAGAGCTGAGTTCCTACTCAGCAGTGCATCTTTAATTCCTGTGATGAAAACCATCCTAACGTTCACCAACCAACTAACCCTGGGGTACAGCCACCAAATTTAAACCAGCAAAAAATTAAGAAACTGACTCACAGCATAAAGACCAAATAAAGCAACTATAATTCTGAAAAATGTAACCATAATTAACTTCAATGGACATGACAGTAAACCTTCAGAATAATTAGAAAAACATACTAATAATTACAACCCCCCTTTTTAGAAAACACTTAATATGTGGCAAATGATTGTTTTAATGACAAAAGTACATTATTTTGGTTGTTGAAATGCACAAGATGTCCATTTCTTATAGATGACAGGAAGAAGTCATTGTACATCATTTCTGCATCTTTGCTGCTTTTTTATTCAGATTAAAACCCTATACAGCATCTCCTCAGTCAGACGTACGAATTTTAATGAAAATAGAAAACAGGAGCCGAAACTCTGTCAGGTAAGGTGATTCTTCAGTTTGTGCGCTTACTAATTAAAAATAACAAAAAGATTTTACACTTTCCTTAGTCCTTAATATTACAGGTGGAGGTTACATAATCTCATGGATTAAACTTCAGTAAGTAGAAACAATCTTAAAAATGATTTGGCAAAAATTCTAAATCTTTGTCTTTTAATATGTCAGCATTGACATTTCAGTGCAATTATTGAGTGAGTGTGCCCGTACCTAAGCTGCTTCAGCAGCTGTCCATGCCAATGTAACAGAACACGGGTTTGTGTTATAATGGTAAATAACTGTCTTGACCCACAGAAATGCAGAAATCAATTTCTTTCTGGAAGTTCCTCTGTAGATACGTTAAGCTCCCAGAGGGAGTTGAAGTGATGATCAAGGAAGTTCTGTCTTCAAATCAGTGCAGCAAAAATTATGTATTTATCACAATCCAGTCTCTGCATTTGAAATTACACATTTTTCTCAAAAGTTACTTGCTCATCACTCTTCATGTTACCATATTTCTGGGTGTGGGCTTTTATGTCTTCAGAATTCAGACTTGTGCAGAATTGTTTTCTTTGTTTTCAGAACAGACAATAATCTTGAACTTCAAAATTAAACTTTAAAGAAATAGTTTTTCCTAGTATAAATACCATTCTGAGCACTCCACCCTGTTGTCATTGTTACGGAAAAGGATATGTATCAGCCTAGTGTCATAACTTACTGTGGTTCACCAGTGATTCCTAGTTAGGCATCTGAAAATACATTCTTGTCTTCAAATGTAACAAATGTAAATAATACGCTTCCCTAAAATGTGATACATTATTTCTAAGGGGGGAATAAGGGTATATTTTAAGAATTTTAGCTGTAACTTAGCTTCCAGTGGAAGCTGTGTAGAAGGTTTGGGAAAGAAACCAGTTTAATATAGAAGTTGACTCTCTCTTGTGCTCATCAGGGTGATTTTTGTTACTTATCTATTTGCCTCTTCTGAAGAATCTATAATGTTTCCTTATGTCACAGATTTGAGCAAGAATTCTTTTTCGTTAAATTAAATTAAATTATCCTAAATATCCTTAAGTCTGAGACTCATCTATATTCCCAGAATCAGCCTATATTGGTCGATAATGAGGTTGGAGTAATTGGTATTTATCCCACTTAGTGAATATAAAGTACAGGAAAACCAGTAGAAAGTTAAAATAGAAGTATATTTTGACTTGAAAACTGCAGTTCCTCACTTGGAAATTATGTGAATCTCTTCATCTAAGTTGGTGGAGCAGGCCCAGCTCGGGCAGTGCAGACAGGTCAAGGAAACAGCATGCTGAAAAAAAATTCCTCTGAAAGGCAAGAACAAAGTTTGTTTGAAATGATGGGACTGCTATGTCAGCATAAAATCACTTCTGTCGACATAAGCTGTGTCTGTGCCAGCAGGCGCTCTCAGCACAGTTGTTGTGACAAAGGCTCTGTGAGGGAATTCAGATTTTTACTGTAGTTGCATTAAAGTTAAGTAAGAGAGAATTTGTTTTGATTTCTTCTCCTTTTGGTTCCTTGCCCCTAAATTAATTGGAGAGTATTGGCTCGTACTCTATGAATCAATACCTGGAATTGCAGTGGGAGTACTTGTGATTGAAACATGACCAGCTTTCTGGTTAGTGGTCTTCCCTATGCAACAAAAACTGAGTGGAGACAGAGCTCCCTCACCTTTCTTTATCTATGTTTCTTTAACAGTGGGAAGTGTTAGCTGCTGGTGAAGAAATTTTTGTGTAGCATTGAGTGCTACTGTCAGCTCAGTGTAATTTCTTGTCCTGTGCCTCCTCATTCTGCATGATTTTAGGCCATAGATTCCTGTATGGCAAAATGCTTTTCCATCACTTCATGGGCGGACTGAAGGAGTAGGATTGATGTAGGCTCCTCATACATGTAAGTCTGCATGAATGTTGTATTATCTACAACTTCTGTGCCCACCAGAAAAATTCCTTCTCCACAAGCACTAGATGATAGAAAAGTTGTAAACATATGTTGTTACATTGGATGTTGATTTTAGGCTTAGCACAGCCTTCTGGAAAAAAATTATTTTCATAGTTACAGTTGTGTATTATTGAGGAAGTGTAGTGGTGTTTCGGAGAGTATCTAAGCAGGATTATTATGGGTTATAAAATGTTAGCCTTCTAGTTTTAAGATAAGTATGTTACAGAAGGATTTTAGTATTTCCTGCAGTTGTTTATGAAACAGGAGTTTGTGGTTTAGTTTTGGCTCTTTTCTGTGTTTCACAGCAAATTATCCTTTTAGTTTGACGGTCCTTTGTAGAATGCTTTAAATTTTTGGGGTTTTATTTTTTTTCTTTCTCCAGAAATATAAATTAGCCATGAAGTACTGATTTCTGCTTTCTCACAGGAGTTCTGCAGAACTTCCGAAAGCCACTGGTGTGCAGATATCATGGATAGCTGCCAAGCATGGTGCTTGCTTTCTTCTTGTAATGTGTCTCTTATCATCGGTGACAGTTCTTAGAGAACTTAGTTCTGATTTCTATCTTCTCTAAAACCAGCTTCTAAGAATTGCTTTCAGCATGAACTGGTAGCACTCCACAGTTAATTGGGGTAACCTAAAGCATAATTTCTCCTCATGTCTTCCATGCCTTACCTGTCATCTCATGCTCTATATCTCTTAGTTACACTTGGTTTATCTTCTCATTTGCTATACTTATTTTATGAGGAATCAGGCAAAGATGGGTTTCAAAAAACAATTGTTACATAACTCTCTTCTTCATTTAAAACCTTTTGTTTTAAAGGAAGTTTGTAAAAAATCTGCGTTTGAATGGGTCAGAATAGTTTTCCATTTGGTACTGCTTGCTTCAATCACCTGTTATGCAATATTTAGTTAGTGGTGAGTGCCCATTCTCTCCTTGGCTGTTACTATTCCAAGAAGGGTTTAACTTCTGCCTCTTGGATGATTTTTGTAGTCTACATTCTTTTATAGAGTAGTATTTTCTTTCTTCAGGATAAATTAGTGTCCTGACTATCTTCAGACCTTTATTTGGGATGCCTTCAAAGTGACTTCATATGGTAGAGTATTGCTTTTTCCAGTAAGGATAGGAAATGTGCAACAGCCAAATTACACAGTGTGGTTTGGGAAATACACCTTCTCATTTTCCTGAGAATAGCCTTATCAGGCTTTTTGTAATAAAAAAACTAAACCAAAGTAGCAACCAGCCCTTCCCAAAGAGAATTCCTTAATCAAATAGATCCTTGGTCTTTTTTATTAGTAAGTTAGTAATTAGTAAGAGTTAGGTTGTTTTGTAACTGCAGATACTAAATGAGAAATTCATTTACCTAGCCTTATCATATAAGAATGATCCTCTTTCTGTAAGAGAAATAACTGCAACTTAACTTAATTTGCAGTAGATATTTTTAGAGATAATTAAATAAATCTAAATGAGGTTAAACCACACAAATACCTCTTACTGGGTTCAGTAACGTCTTGCATGAATCTAGTTTAGATAGTTGACACTTCAGTCACATGCACTGGATTAAATTGAACTAAAAATAATGCTTTCTTAAACATCAATATTAAGTCTTTTATATCATAATATTCTTTTTTGGCCTATTCAGAATAGCATATGAGCGTTGTTTCAGAATAAGTTGTTGCAGAAAACTTTTTGAGGATTTGAAGGCAGAAGTAGGCACTGGCAGAATATTTAGGTGCCTGGAAAATGCAGTCTGGTTGGCTTTAAGAGCATTGCAAAGGCCACTGCCTTCAGTCGACCAAATCCATGAAGGAGCTGAGTACAGAACTGTACCAAACTGTGTATCCTGTCACTTTCCTGATGTAAAACTGCCACATCATACAGGGGTGGATACAGACTCAGTTGTAGAATTGTTTTCTGTATCAGTACTATTTGTGTAGGTCATGCTTCAATTACTCAGAAAGCAAAAAATACCAAAAGGATTTTTGTGCCAGTTCCAACATCAAGGGGCTTCTTAACTGTCTGTGGTGGTACTGGCTGGGGCACATGAGAATAATGGCATGTTTGCCACTTAATTCTTGTAGACCACAGTGAAGCAAATCTGCTGAACAAGTATCAGAGGTTCTCCTCTACTAAATGCCATTGTTTTATGGTGGTGAACACTTATTTTGCTTTAACTGATTTAATTCAGTTGCTTTCCAGAAAGCTGGATGATGTTAGTAATTTTGGATAACTTCCCTGTCTCAAGATCAGCTGGCAGAAATAAGAGTTATTTCCTTGGATGACTGAGCTATGTGCTTAAAGTGAATTTTCTTTTGTAGTCTATTGTTTTTAAATAACTAAGGGTCAGATCACATCAATAGGTTGCAGTAGTCACAGTAATAGATTTAGGAAAGTGAAGCTTTTTGTCTTAGTATGTGCAAATAAGCCAACAGACTTTTGGGAAATTTTCCTGGAATTCAAAGAGTAGTGGAAATGTAATGGAATCAAATATTTTTAATGTAGCATTTAGATTATTTATTTCCTTATCTTTAAAAATGTCTATTAGATACTTGTTTCATCAGTTACTTTAAGATTACTTTTTAAAATCCTGTTATACATTGAAGGTAGCCTTAACTATTGATCTGTTAATATTTTCCTTAATTTTTCATACTCTCTTCCTTCTGCATTATCATTTGTGAATGACTTCATGTGAAACCAAGAGAACTTACAGTCTTTGCTTTCTGCTTTGCACACATAAGTCAGTTTCTTTAAAAAGTCACTGCTGTTAATGTGGTGCATGGATCAGTTCTTTTTCTCATCACGTAATGACTTTGTTTCAAAAATTCTACTTCATCTTGCAAAACAAGTGTGCTAGAATTAGAATGTTTCAAACATTATTTCCTCCTTTGCATTTTCTGCAAATGTTGAAAAGTGGTGTGCTTTATTTATGATTCTCTAGTCTTACTTAGGAAGCAATTTCTTTTCACATTTGTGTAGTAGACAATGTACATGAGACAAGAATTAAGGATACAAATCCTTGGCTGAACTGCTGGCCTTGGCATGAGTTGGAACAGACCCCAAGCTGGCTTTAACCTATGCCAGAAGATTGACAGTAGAATTCATTACTCTGTAGCTTGCAGCAGCTGGCACAAAAGCAGCTCTGCCAGCTTTACAAAAGCAGGGAGCCAGCTTACAATAGTCATTCTTCACTGCACAACTGTAGTCAGGCACTGGTGCCTGTGCTGTTCAAGGGGAGCTAGAATTTGGTCTGTAGTCTGTTTCTTAAACACAGCACTCCTATGTTTTAATACTTGCTGCTGTTTTTTCCCAGAGTGCTGGATTTTAGTTTGTGGGGTTTTTTTAATTAAAACTTCTTGCTTTTCTTACTGATTACTTCCTTAGGTTTTCCTGCAGGTTGTTTCAGGCTTCCTGGTTTGTTACTGCAGCCATTTCAGTGTCATTTTCCATGCTCCTTCTTCATCTGAACATCAGTCTCTCTGCTGACAAAAGCCATGCAGAGCAGCGGATGCCAGGTTACACAGCTTTTACTGTAAAAAACAGTCACTTTCCTTCCTAGCTACTTACATTCTTCATTGAAATCCTCTATTACACAACAGAGATGGAGAGCAAAAAACTACTCATTGCTGAGTATAGTAAGTGTGTATGGTCTGAATTTGTAGCATGCATAGCTAAATGTTTGTGATGTCTGACTACAATTACTTGACCTTTCAAAAGATTTTTGGGATGATTTAAAAAAAAAACAGAGTTTGTCCATTTTACTATCTTGTGCAATCATTTTTTTCTTGAAAGGGATTCCTTTATGAACCAGTAGACGCCTGTTTTTTTTTAAAGTAACAATCCAGTGTTTTGTAATCCATGCTGAATTCTTTTGGATGAACTGTTTTATAATTAATGGTATTGCATTAGTGTTTCTAGAGTGTCCCAGCTAGAGAGTTGCTGACTGAGACATTTATTGCACAAAGATTTATTTGAAATCATAACCTCCACTCCAAAATTTTGCTATCTATATTGCAGCAAGTTAAATCCAGACAACTTGCAGAGGAGGAATATGTAAATAAAGAGGTGGAGGATGAGAGAACAATAACGTGTTACAGTTGGCCTCAGCCAGTGGTTTGACCTGTCTAGTCATGTAGTGATGTTCTGTAAGCATCAGAGGTAGATCTGAAGACCATCAGACACTTCATGCTTGCAAAGCAGGTAGGCAGACCCCAAATTCTAAACCAGAAAAACTATGCACTGTGTCCTCTTTCCTCATCACATCTGGGCTTAAAGCATGGGAGCAGCCTACCCAGCACATGCACAGGCAGATATTCTGTCCTCTCTTAGAATGCGCAGCTAGAAAAGACTTTGAAGTACAAATCTTGCAGTTGCTCCAGCCTGCCATTTCTACTGGAGAACAGAGGGGAACTCCCCTGTATGTATGTACCTATGTAACATATGTATAGTATGGAAAAATTCTTGGAAGTTCATCTGCTGTGTAGCCTGCACATATAAGGCAGACTTGAAGGCAGGAAAACAGACTATGAAATTCAAGAAAATATTATAGTTGGAAAAACCTCAGCCCCTTGGCTGAGGGAAGGAGCTGGTAAAAATGAGCTGTAGAGCCAAGGTGAAGTTCAAACTATTTGTCCTATTCCAGTGTTGAGTAAGTGTTGTGAGATCTATTGAGGGGCTTAATTCAACTCAGTGGATTGCTGTTAAAATATTTTTCTGAAGGAAAAGTAGGATTTGCTGCTGGTTTCTGGGAAGAAAAAAACAATGAGATGCTGACTTAAAGTTAGCATAGTTCCTTAATTTCAGGGACCCGGAGCATAGGAAGGCTGAAAAGCCTTCTAGAAGCAAAGATACAAACTCTGCCCTGGACAGCTGAAGTGATAGGCTGAACTTGGAATCTGCAGCACTCTGAAAACAGGGCAGCATAGCCATCAGTGTTTTGACAGAGACAGAGGAGAGGAGAAATTCTTCATGTTCCTGTCAGGAAGGAGAAAACCTGTTCAGCATAGCCATCAGTGTTTTTACAGAGACAGAGGAGAGGAGAAATTCTTCATGTTCCTGTCAGGAAGGAGAAAACCTGTTATTTCCTCCTGATCCTGCCAAAAGGGAATCCCCCTGTTTTTTCTCCTTTTTGACGGAAGTGAGCTAGGGCTGATTGTTTCAACGTTGCCAAGTAGGGAATTGACCTTCCTACTTGTTTCCCAAGAGAATAATTTGTTTTCTTTACTAAATAGCTTTTCCTTTTCATTGTAAAGCATTAGTAACCTGTTACCTCAATGGAATGTTTATCGTACTGTGATTCTCATGAAAATAAGTACAAAAGTTGTGAATATGTTTCCACCATTCAATACAGAGCGTTAAAGGTATTGAGACTCTCTTCACAGGAGCCAAATTTGAAAGTTAATACTTGCTATTCAGGGATTCAAAATCAGAGAAGGGTCAATTCTTCTTAAGTGGAGGTTCATTAGATTAACCAAGCATAATAACAAAAGTATTGCCAATTTACAGTGACTGATTTCTCCTCAGTTTTATATTTGTTTATTTTAGCAGTGTACTGCTTGTTTATGTTAATTTGTCAAATGAGATTTGATGTATTAGTTTTCTGAACTTGATGTATTAAGAGTTTTTCATTGCATCCTTTGATACTCTGTGGTACAACTTGTACCTCTAAAATTATTTACAGTTAGATTTCATGGGGCTGTGTATCACAGTGTTGTCATTGAAGTAGACTTATGACATTGGCTTTTTCCCTGTGATCATGCCAGTATTGTATTAGTGGTTATAAACTTCATATTTTGACTTCTCTGCATTTTTGGGGAACCGTGCACAGCTTTTACTTATTTACTAAATTTACTAAATTTTACATATTTGCTAAATATGCCACTGATACCTTTTCAAATTTTGAAACTTAAGGCATTCATCTGCAGTAGCCAGCTCACTGTCTTATTAATCAGAACTTTTCCCTTATGAAATTTCATATTCACTTTAAGTCTTCTGGCTAGTGTTAACTCAGGCTGTTTTGTTTCTTGATCTAAGTCATATAGTGGCCTTACATGATTGTGTTTTATGCTTTTTTCATATGTCAGCTCTATAATATTTAAGGAGTTATAAACCTTGAGCGTTTGAGCAGTTTGTGAAGCTGCCTGGCTTCACAAAGTAAATAAATTCCCATGTAAAGAACTATTGCCATGATGCACTTCAGTTACAGCATCTTTACTTGCTGCTGGATTTTTGTTCGTTTTTTTCATTATGTCTTATGAGATGGGGAAAGTATTTGCATTCTTGAAATTCAGTATCACTTTATTTCTGTATTCTTTGCACCAAATTCTGCCAAATGCAAGAAACTGACATTTCCTGGTCTCACATTTTCCTTTTGTTTTGTTGTACTTTGTTTTATAACTAAAAGATGCAGAATGTTCTGTACTTCAGTTAATCTTTAGATCATTATTGTGATCCTGAATCCTTTGACTATATCACCCTTAAAGCTCAGTCCACTAAATTGTTGAAACAGTTGCCTTATCTGCTTTATCGGTTTTGCCATCAATTGATACATTTTCCCATTACTGCCAATTAACAGCTTTTACTGTGCTTTTTTCCTTTGTGCTATTGCCTCATTCTCAAGAGGCTTAAACAAGTACAGCCTTTGTGCTTCTGTGGTGACATACTTGTAGTCTTACTTTGCTTCTCTCTCCTTTCCATTAACTGTTTTGAGTATTTTCTAGGGTAGAAGTGAACAAACCAGTCTTTTTGGACATCTATTATTGTGTCAAATAATTTAGGTGACAAATGTTGTTCCTGCTATCTTCACCTGGGTATTACTTCTTTTTCGTCCAGGATGTTTGAACTCCCTGAAATATGTTTGTCATAAGAGGGGGGTTGTGAGCTCAGGTTTTTTTCCCCATTTTACACTTGACTTTTCAACAGTTCTTAGATTTCTCTAGTGGCAGAGCCTCTTACAGCTCAGGAAGGATTGTTACAGCTTGTCTTAATATGGTCGTTGTTTGAGGGTGACCCATTGCTGAAAAATGACAAGGGAAAGGAGCAGCTTCATTGTTTTCTCATTAATTGACTGTGCTTTATGTACTCTGTGAATGTAGGTGTAGTTAGGAGATGGGGATGATGTCCAAGAAGCTTTCCTGATATGCTGGCAGTTTCTCTTCCTGTACTTTTTTTAGTTGGGTCCTAGCAGGACTTGTGGTCCAAATGGTTGATAAGAGAAGGTTTCTTGTCCTAATTTTTTTTTCCCAGAAAAAGCACATTTTTGATGGAAGTGTTACTTAAGATAGGGATTTGACTTGAAAAGGGTTTGGCCAGGCATCTGGTCTGTACTGGAATTGATTAAGTTATGCAGGTATCAGTAGTATGGAGGAGAGGTTAGTGTACATCAGTAGAGCCAAATTATGGAGGATAATAGACCAGGAGAAGAAATGTAACCAAGAGTAGAAGGAGGAACTAGCAAGTTTTAAATAATTCTGTAAACTGTAGTATATTTTTTTTCATATTAAAATATCAACTTGAACTAGGTTCCCATTCTCTTTCCTTAAAAGAGTGTTCAGGCAGAGTATTCCTTCAGATTGTTTTGCTGTTGATAAGAGTTAGTTATAAAGGAAGTGTTATGACAAGTCTCTTTTTGTTTGTTTCTAAGATCTCTGCTGTTTTGCTCATTGACTATTCTAATTTTGTCATGTATCTTGACTAATAAAATTCACTGGTCTACGTTTTTTAGAAGGTCAGAATTCTAGTGACAAAGCTAAATATAAATACTGTGCATTATTTCAATACATTGTATTTGCTTTCTGCCATACAACTTTTCTTTCATACCTAATTCAAGAGAGCATTTCCCCTACTTCCATGTCCACCAGATCATAACCACACGAAGAGGTTATTCACCACTTAGGAATGAAAGTCCATCTGTTAGTTATTATCTTTGCTGTACTGCAGCACTTCACAGTGAGTGCTTGGGAGAGACTTTAAATGCTGTACCCAATCTTTGCCCCCTTCTAGGCATATGCAGATACCTAGGAAATGCTAACCTCTTTGGTCTGGTGAAAAAAATCCTTCTTTTTTCCCATGTGTTAGTGTAAGTTCAGTTGTGGATTTTTAGGACTAGGCCCAAAATAGATAGCGTGATTTATTGTAGCTGAGTTATGCCAAATAAATACCTCGATGTTTCCACTCAGTTCTAGGAAGAAAAATCATCTTTGGGTAAAATATGTGCAAGCGGTTTAGTTGATCACTCTCACAGGGAAACCATGAATGTCATTATACAAATCCGTTATACAAATACTACCAAATTTTGGTAATATTTGCAATTATTTAGATGGCTAAAACTTGTTCGTTTTTTTTCAGTGTCTAGAAGACCAAACTAAAGAAATAATATGGCTACAATTTATCTTTAATTCCAGACTGCAGATTTTTTAATTATTATTATTAAAATTGAAGTTCCTGTAGATGACATTCAGGAAAACCTGATCAGCAGGGAATTTCCTGCTGTCTGAATTCATGGAGACAAGTTACGCCACTGCGATGATAGCCACAGGCTCCATTTGAGGGAAACTTGTTGTGATGCAGTGACCTAATGTGGCATTCCAGCCTGTGGGAGACAGATTAGGAGCCTGAACTGTTGAATTCCTGGAAGGTGGTGGAATAACTATAGATAGTGAAACGAGACTTTGCAGAAACTCACAGATGCTATCAGAAGTGCAGAGCCACATAATTGCAGTATTTTGTGAAGCGTAACTGAACTGTTCATAGAGCAAATATAACAGTTCATATGGGAACTGATGTGGGATTGCTGAATCTTGCTAAATTTTCTCAATTGTCACAATTTTTGTAGGCTTTTAAACTGCCTGCTAGCAGGCAAATTCTACTTAATTTTGGTTCTTCAAAAAGCAGCTATTGTTATTTCATTCCAGCTAAAATCAAAAGCTGTTGTCTGCTAAGCTCATCTCTTTGTGGTCCTTATAAATGGAGTCATTTCTTATTAAGAAAAAATCCAAGCCTATTTATTGCTTTGCAACATGGGCATAAAGCTTTGCTTGGGGCAAGAAAATAATCAGGAAAGTGTATTATTAGATGGTGGGTGTTGTTCAGGGAGGCTGAGGGAACGTAAGGAAGGGAAAAAGAAAATATGTGGAAAGTAAATACCAGGGGGGAAAGAAGATTAAAAGGGAGGATGCAAAGAGAAGTCCTACTGAATGCAGGGTTCAGGAAGCCATAGTGCAGACAATTTGCATGAACAAGACAGTGGGGGAAAAGAGAAAGCAGAGGGAGGGTTTAAAAGAAAGATGTGAAGATGGGTGTTAAGGCAGTGGTTTTGTTGGCATGGTCAGTTAGCTTGGAGCCAGGCTTATCTCAAATCCTTCCTGACATTAAGGGCTGAAGGAGCTTGTTTAGGATGACAACCTCAGTTAAGTTGTTTCCTGCACATGATCCTGGAGCATGAAAGAGTCCAAGTGAAAGGATAGACTTAAACTGGTTGTTCTTCATTTACTGGGTTGTCAGTTGAAGTGCACAGTGAAGGATGGGTTTGAAGAAGGTTGCAACTCCTTATGGCTTCTTCCTAAGCAGGCTACGCAGTCCCAGTGATAGAAACTAGTGGGTAAAAGTGGTGATAAAAGGATATCTGTTAATACCTGATTCTGAGGTTCTCCTTTTTCTGTCTCCAGCTTGTGGTGAGGCCAATTTGCTGCCCATACATGGAAGGCCCTACTATTCCAATGTCATCCTACATCTCAGGCCATCCTGGTGAATAATCACTACAGGAAGTTACAACACTTGTAAAAATACCATTTCATTTCATTTTTCTCCAAATAGATCTAGCCTTTACATAAGTAAAAATTGTAAGTGTGTGTGTGTGGGCTTCTGGTTAAACCCTCTTGGGCAGTTTTCTTTTGCCCATAGGTCTCTACCCTCTGACCCTCTGATGAATGACTTTGTTCTAGTTCTGGAATGAAATTGGGAAGATTTTTATTATGACATGGTCTTTCAGAGATAACACGAACAATCAGTCTTGCTCAGGAGCTGTTCTTTAGTAGACTTCGGAATTGATATGACAAATAATAGTTTTCTTTTGAGATGTCTTAAACATGCACAGGCAAGGAAGAGCCTGACAGGTGGATTAGCAGAAAACCTCAACTTGCACTTGTGCATGAAGTAGAAAATCTAGTGGACTGAGGTCTTTTGGATAATATATACAGTAACAAACAAGTTTAAATAAGAGAAGCATTAAGCTTCTTTGTTATATTCTTCCTGAAGTTTATGCCCACATTATGCGCTAAAAATTTAGATATTTCTCCTGTCACTGCCAACCAATAAAATTTACTTTAACAAAAAAAGATAAAGCTCTGACTCAGTGATCTAACACTTCAGTAATTTACTATCATAAAATAGTTTTAAGTACAGATGTTTTATCTTATGCCAAGCTGGACGCTAAAGATGTTTTGTCTAAAATATGAGATAATGGAAAGTGTATTGTGGCATGTGAATTACTTTAGCCTCTTGGTGGTAAATGTTTGCTTAACCAGAAAGGAATGTGTTGAAGTCCTTGCCAAAGGAAAGGTATTGCCATACTTTGCATTTAGAGTACTGTAAATAAAGCAGTAAATATGTTTCTGTTCACGTGTGTTAATCCACAATTTATGAATGCATTCATTCAATAAGACATGTAATATAGTGTTATCCCTTTTAAAGGGTTTCAGTAAGAAGAGGTCGTAATTACTTTGGCTTGAGAGAAACATGAAACCAAATATTTTCATGATGATTTGAAGTCGAATATGAGAGAATTTTTGCTCAAACTAAGTTTCCCTTAAATCCTAGGAACTCAATTCCTGGTTTACCTCCAATATCCTTCTTGTGTGCTGACTCCCAGTGTACTGCTTTTAATCATACAGTATATAATTTCCTTCACCTATCCCGTGTTGGTTTTGGCAAAAGAAAACACAACTGCATAATATGTTAATGATCAGAGAAGGTAGAGCAGCTATGGGAAATACTCCACGTACTGCCTACAGTATGTTTTGGTTTTGAACTTCATTTGCCCTTAGCTGATACAATAGCTTAGTGGTTATTTAATGATGCTGCTTACAGAAAGAATTGCATAACTCAGATTGCAGTGTAATAATATCAGAGCATCCTTTGGATGCCTCAGTTACAGCAAGTGAAAGCAACAAGGTCCCTCTTTCAGAATCCTTTGAAATACCCTTTCCTTCCCACAAAATCCCATGTCCAGGTTTCTAGTTAGAGAGCTGGGAGAGAACATTACAGTTTGAGAGAGTAATTGTGGAGAGGATGCTCAGTTTACTGTTCAGTACTGTGGTATCATTTGTTATGTATCTGGTTTCACTCTGTGGGGTGAAGAGGAGCCCTTTCCTGGGCAGGGATTGCACATCCCAGTCCTGTGTCTCTGGAGCACACACGTGTGTGGGGATTTCTGCAGGGATTTCTCACTGATGGTGCTGTGAGCAGAGATTTGCTCTGGCATAGCGGGTATTGTACCATCTTTTAGAAATTATTGCTGCAATACTCCTGTATCAGAACAAGGGTATCTCTCTTATAAAAACAGAGCTCTAAGTGCTCTGGTATACCTATGCTTTAGGAGTTGTTCAGATAAGCTTTTTGTTTCATCTTCCTAGGGCTTCACTGGTAATTGATAATAACCATAAACATGATAACTAAGGTATGCTACTAACAATGTAAATTTAACCTGTAGTGTTAAAGCCCATAAGTAGATTATTAAATGTTATTTTTAATTTAGAATCAGATTTTGAGAAACGTTTCAATTTTGATACCCCTATGTCCTTACCTGGTTTGCTGAAGATATTCATTAAGATACAATAAAACATTACAACCCTTAGAGAAATTTGACTTTCATTCTCCTTTTGTTCTTTATGCTTGGATGTTAGGAAGGTTTAAAAAAATTACGTGCTTGGAGAATAAGACTGGATATGTAATTTGAATTATAAGGTAGCTCTTCTGGACACCTGAAAATCATGTGGAATGCCAAAAAGCCTTCTACTTTTTTTTTCCCACAGCAAATGTGCATTATGTCCTTGCTAGTACTAAAATCCAAAGTAAACTTCCTGTTATTTTTAAGGTACAATGAACTGGATGCCGGTAGAAGCCTTCTAGACAATCTGAAAGGCAAAGTAATAATTGAGTATCCAACATTATTTGTGGTCTTGAAAACACTGAAGAATGACATGGTGGTCCTTGGCCAAGGTGAGCATATATTTATTTCCTGTTATGTTATACTTGGATATTTTAGTTACATAAACAGTAGTTAAGGATATTGCCAGGAATGAGCAATATGCCTTGTATTTCCTTCTGAAGCTAAAAGAGTGCTATTAAAAAGCTGTTAAAAATGCTTTTGTCTTAAAACTGCTGGCTGGTGGCATATATCCATGAGCTGTATTGGATATGTTTTTTCTAACTTTGTTTACTAGTGCTTTACTGGGGTTTTTATATATTTTTAGGTGAAACAACTGTTCTGACTTGTGCTAATTTTTTTTTATGTAGCAAAGTTTGACAGAGTTCATTATTTCTAAAGAGTCAGGCTGTCTGGGGAAGATGAGTTTTAAGTAATCCTGATAATCATTGTCTTCTAGCATAGCTTCTAATATTGACAAATAATTATGAGTTGTGAGATAGTTATTAGAAATCATAATGGCAAAGTTGCTTTTTGGGTGGGTTAAAAGCATAGTGTTATCTTCTAAAAATTACTTTGTTGAGGGAAAACTTTCATCTTAGAGTTAATTTGGAAGAGAATCCAGATCTAGCAGGAATTTGCTTTTAGTTTTTAAGTTAATTTCCATTTTTCTCCCCAGTATAAAGGCTTCATGTGCCAGCATCTGTTTCTGAAGCTAAAAGATTGCTAAAAGATATTTCAGCTACTGAAACAGGGAGTCAGTTCTCATCTCCTAGTACCCCACCTCGTCACCTTAGCTGTCATATCCCATACTTTTCAGTGATGGGCCGTTCTCTAATTCTCACAGATTTTTGCAAAATAGCTTTGAGATATATTTGCAATTTCTGTCTCCCTGCAGCAGCTCAATCATGGATTATATGTATATAATTTGACTGATTAAACACAGGAGTGAGAATATTGTACCAGCGACACTGGACCTCTATGGATCTTGGCTGTTCTGGCTCAGATTACACTAACTGGTCCCTTAAGTGAGAGCAATCTGCACCCAAGGACATGGCATGCAAAAATTCCTTATGCTGTGCCCTGCAAGGGCTTCTGAGAGTGAGACAGCATGCCAGGGGATAAGGGAGGAGCCAGGTCTGAGTAATGGGGCCCTGTGATCCTCACCCTGGGAGGGAGTGCACATACAGACACTGCCATGCATGAAGCTGGGTGCTTTGTACTTTATCCATTATTTCTTGGTCTAGGACCCTTGCTTTTCAGTAGTCAGCTGCACCCCCATGATTTAGAGGTCAGAAGGGAATTACAGTTGATTGACTCATGTACTTAATCTGTATAGGGTTGTCATTGTCTCCTGAGCTAATAGGGAGGTTGTCCTTTTAAGGGTACAGATTCAAAGAAGTGTTGATTGAACAATGGTATTTTGAGGTCATGCTGCTGCAGCACCTACCTGACTTTGTAAAAGGCAGAAAGGGAGGGGAAGAGAGAGTCAGTAATAGCTGGGAAGTGCTGACAGCCCTATCACAGGGCAGTGCCAGTGTGTGTCTTGAGGACAGAAACCTTCCTCTGCTGCAGAAATCATTTGATGAGCCCTGCAGAGGTTCTGAGAATACTTAACAGCCATTTCAGCTTTTGAGAACCATTGATTTTGGTTGTTGTTGTTTTAACTGTTTCTATAGATTGCATAAAAATGAATTTAATAGCTCCCTATTAAGGTGTCTTGGCTATAACACAGCAAAAGTTACATCTAATGGCAAAAATCTCATGATTTTCACAACTTTTATCATAACTTACTGTCATCTTCTTGATTAAAATACTAATAATCAACTTTGGCCTTGAGTTAGATTGGGACTCTTGTGTTCTTGGTATTTTTTCTGTTCAGAGTAGAAGCCTGTGACAGTGATTTTAGATTCTTTGAGGAAAAGCATGTTCACAATGTGAATATAAAAGTTGGAGGACTTTTTTGTTGCTGTTATTCTGCCTGAAGACAAAGTACCACTTTGGTTAGTGTGTTGCAATCGTTGTGCTTTTCTTTTGTATGTCATCTTTGCAGAATATAGGAGGAAAAAAATTTTCCAGTTTGCTTTAGCAGTTGCATTCACAGATAATTGCTGAGATTGCAAATGTTATGTTAACCTCCAGACTGTCCAGGCAGAAGTCTGTTGTAATCAGAGAAGTATTTTAGCCCCTTCCCATCTCCCAAGAAGTGACCTTTCTGCTACAGCATCCTCTGTGTTTCTTGCAGTCCGGTTTTCTTGCCATGTATGGCTTTCTGTATCAGTAGCCTGCTCCTCCCAAGCCATCATCCTGCTCTTGCTGATCCTATTGCCCTCAGTGCTGCCTTTCCTCTCACACTTGTCCTGCCCGGAGCCTGTCCTGCTGACCTCCCTTTGCATTCCAGGCAAGCAGCTGCCACACTGATGAGTGGACATGTGGCAGTGTGTCTGCTGAGCCTGGGGACTCAGTCTGCCACAACCCTGCTGGCCCTGTTTGCAAGAGGCCCAGGCTAGAACAAGAAGCAAAGTCTTGTGGGAATTTAATTGCTAAAATACTGATTCCTTCCTGAGCAATCTCAGATCTACCCCTTTCCCAGGAAAAACAGAGTCAAGTTTTCATAGCCACAGCAACAGGCACATGCTGGGGAAAGATCACCATTCTCCCTGAGATTCAAGTTAGTAACCCCCAAGGACTGGGGGATAGCTAGAGCTGGACACTTTCAAAGAGCAACTGCTAGATTTAATGAGTATAAAGCCTATTTCTCCAATTCTATTCAGAAATGGCTGAAGTATTTTGGCTAAAACTTTCAACTACATAAGGAAAATAAAGATTGAGGAAGGAAACTGCCACTGAAAAACCCAGAGTTTAAATTTTACATTATAAGTAAACTGCAGACATTTTTATGGTGAGAAGGTTGGGCAATCTTAATTTATAGGCAATGCTATCAGCACCGTACAAATATGCTCTATTTCAGTGAAGACAGTCTATAATTCCTGTTAAATTTTACTGTAACAGACAAAAGTAAAATCTGTCTGTTGAGCTTTGCTGTGAGTCAGAAGATTTCCACATTCTTTTATGTGATGTTTTGATGCTTGACTTGCTTAATAGCAAAAGCTACAGGTGCTCTGATTTCAGCATACAAGGTCAGTCATGGCTGAAGATAGTAGGGGATTATAGAAGCTTTCACAGGCCTTACTTTGTGCATTACTCAGTACATATCTGGCATATAAATGTTAATTGATTATACACTGGATTTAATGTAGACAAAATGTGACCTCTGATGTTTCTGGGTGAAATGCCTCTATTTTCTTGAACAAATTCCTTGGAAACTGTACAGGTGCACACTGTGTCCTATGTATTATCCATGTTTGCCAGCTGTAGAACTTCTCTTGACCAGACAGGAACTATCCTTCATCAGCTCCTTTTTGGTAACATTCTCTTAAGGAAACCTCTGATACTAAATGCTCAAAAACATCTTTAAATTCATAGATCAAATACTGAAAATAACAACGAGAGCGGGGTGTGAATCACTGGCCTGCTTTGCTGTAGTTTATTTTTGTGCTGCTTGTGTGTCACCAACCAGTGGCATTTGGTGACATCACCACAAGGTGACCAGGGTCAGTGCTGGTTAAAGAAGGATCCGTGGGGTGTGAGGCTGAGGCCCAGTTTTGGAGATGAGAGTTTCACTAAATGATCTCAGCAGAGCACAAGTTATTGTGCACCTTGAACTTCACCAGCCTCAGCTTATGGACTTACACAGCTCATCACTATCTTTGGGAGGCTGGAACATGTGGAAGAAGCACAAAGCTAGATCATTTTAATTTTCCATTTCTGTTTACAATTTCTCTGTAGTTCCACATCTTAAATGAAATACTAAGAAAAGTGTAAATTATTTATAATTCATTGCAGTTGTGATATATGTGTGTGGCATCTCAGAAAACATTCGAAACAAGCCAAAAGAATAATTTTAAATTCTCAGTGGATGTAGAGTTTTGTGGGGGATTAACACTCTGCTTTCCTACTTTACTGAAATAACAAGATTTAAAAGGTAAAAGGAATTCTCAACATTGTCTTGCTTTCTTCTTCAACAACAAGGTCCTATCCAGGGCTTTATCCCATGTCATGAGACTGGTTATGTCTTATGAAATAGCTGTCCTAAAGCAAAGTGTGATTAAAAGGAAAAGAAGATACGAAACTGCTTCTGTTTGATGAGCAAACAACATTGCTGAAACTAATTGCTTGTTTGTTTTTCGTGTTCTGTATCCTCAGATGGCAGTGAACCTGCAGAGAACTCAGACAGTGAAAGCTCATCCCTTTCATCTGTGGAAGAAGGGGAGATTCGGGACAGTTCATGACAGTTCTTTGAGAGAAGAGGATGGAATGAGCTTTTATTTTTTTAACTATTTAATTAAATTTTTTATACAACTAAGTTCCTAGATGCTTGGCTTAACTTCCTTTACTAAAGATAGCACTCTCAAAGTGCTTGACTGTTTTTGGATTAAATAATGCATATTTAGGGATGTAAAGAAAAACATGGGGAGTTGTGATTCCAGAAAAAAAATATTCTAATTTAATTGCAGTCTTTAATTGCACCATTGTTTTTCCTTTTTCCCTAACCAGCTCAGTGCCAAACTCTTGGGTTTAAAATACTGATCACATATTTGTATTTATATGTGGATTTCAGTCTATGCTAAAATTTACTGGAAAAAAAGTACGGTTGTTTCATTAGATCAATTTCCTTTTACAGTATTTCTGTGTAACACAGAGCTGCTGAAAATGGTCTTATGTTACTTTTAATCTCCTGTGGTGACATTTTGGGTGCTTGATGCAATACTTTTTTTTTGTTCCCTACTTGGTTGCATCTTGTTTCATGTGTTAACGGACAGGTCAGAGTGTGTTTTCAGGGTGGCATGTTGCTGTGTGTTTGGTCTTCTCTCCAGATCTTCTAAATTAGCTTGGGTTTTTAAATCCATAGAAATGGATGCACAGACTGGCACTAATGCAAATAATGCTGGACTTGTAAAGAATGCTTGTGTTACGCATCTCATATTCCTAGTACCTACTGCAGTTAGGTATTGTAAATACTTACTGGCATATCAGCTAAATTTACCTACTTAAAAACAAATAAATTGTAAAGGAAAAATAATTCCTCTGTATTGTCTGCTGACAGTTGAAGGTGGTATTTCAGTTGTTAGTGTTCTTCTGCCAGTGCTGATGTTGTAGGTAAGAAACACAACAGAAGACAGTGAAGGAGCCTGTGGAGGTAACAGGAGGCTGTGGGAGCAGTACAGGAGAGGGTTTAGGCTTCTGGACTCTCAGTCTGGGATTCAGGGCACCATCCTGCTGAGTCCTCACTAGTCATGCTGCATGGAGACGATTTTTGAGATGTTCAAACTTTTAGAAGAGGTTTTTTTTCCCTTGTAAAGAAATCAGAGTTAAAAAGTTGTTTGCTGTGACATCTCACTACTGAAGTTTGGACAGAGCGTCAGACCTTTGTAGTCACATACTACTTTCTCTCCCAGTGGTATCACATGTCTTTTCTCTTGTGTGTTTTGCAACCTCTGGTGAAACAGGAAAGTTTTTCTTCTTGCCTGGCAGTAGCCACCTGTGCTCTATTTTCTTTCTTAGTCATTGTTGGTCCTCTGCCCACTTCTTGTTTCAACATTTGTTTTTTTAACCCTTTTTAAAGGACTAGAATTGCTAGCTATAGGTGCTGCTTTCATATTTTTTCAGTTCAGTGGTAGTGAATAAGCTTTTCCTAATCAGTGATTCCTGCACACTGACTTGGTAGCCACAAATTACTTTAGACCAGTCTTGAACTCATTCATAGTAATACCAATAAAAGAGCCGAATAGCAAAACTGCCACAGTTCATTTGCCAGAAAATGTTTCAGCTGGAGTAAAAGCATGGCATTTCTGTTGGATTCACAGCGCAGTGAAAATGAGAGTGCTGCAAATAGTAGTGTTGATCTGCATGTGTGTGTGATTAGTCTTTGGCTGAGGAGCACAGATTTGTGATTTGCGTTACTTTCCTGTGCCCTTGGGGGTTTTCATTAATTGCTTGAAAGGGTTTGCCTGTGGGCTTTTTTTTCTTATATAAATCTACTTTAAGCTTCCTTGTGAGGCAAACACAAAATAATTTATTTTTAAATGAAGATGCTGTTAAATCTGTCCTTCAGATTTTTAAAGAAGGCTTTAAAAAATTATTAAGGAACATTCCTGTGGTGGTTACTAGAACTGAAATTTCCCAGACAAAGCTGGGAATCATCTTCCAGAATTCAGTCAAAGTGATAGTAAAAGGCCTTGGTAGCATTTGCCATTCGTTCCTAGGTTAGTACTTACCTATTTTTACAGTTACACTAGTTTGAACAGAGGTGATTCATCAGATACAAACCAAAATGAAATTCAAATATTTAATTCACTTTCCTAAGCTTTTTCAATTTTTCTTTATAATAAGAAATTAAAACTCTTCATATTAGTGGTAATTCTTCATAATGATGAGTTTACTGATTTAATCAAAGTTTATGCGCGCATGTAACACTTCCATAGGCAGTTAAGGAAAGTTCTTAATTTCTTTCAGAGTGCCTTAACCTGGAACAGACACCTTGTAGTAAACTGAAGAGAGAAAAAGCATCTTCTGTATTTTTTAAATTTCTGGTCAAGAACTAGAAATTTAAGACATGGAACTGAGACTGCCCCAAAGGGTTCAGTTCTGTCCATTTTGAAAATATACTATTGTAGTCATACTACACACAGATCTCTACAGGACTCTGCCTTGATTCAGAACAGATCATGTCTGTGAATGAAAACCGTGTGATGTTGTTTTAATCTTCGTCATTCAACACCAGCTTGCGTTGAGTGCTTGATTTTATGCCTACTATGCTTACTCATTTATTTTCCTCTATAAACTATTTGTCACAGAAGGAACAAGCTATTTCTGTGTAGTGTTCTTACAGCATTTCTTTTAATGTTTAGACTTTTCAACATGCTTGAGCTGAAGGACTATCAGCTTACAAAGAGTAAAGGCTCTTGTCTTGAATGAACACACTACTTAAAAAAATTAAAAGCTTAATGATGTCATCCCTTTCACAAACCCTAAAGGACAAAAATAGAGCATAGCTAAGCACACAGCAATAGCTGGGAGGTAGGACTGAGTCAGCCATGGCAGAGAACTTGTTTCTTTTCCTTTTTTGTATAACTTCCTGGGGGTATGAGGCATAATTGAGTTGTCATGGGTAAACAGCATTCTACCCCCTGTCAGTGGAGTAGCTCAGTTTTGAATGAACACATTCGAATTCTAAGTTTTGCTGCATTTATCTTGGCATTAGGAATTGTTGATCCATAGAGGAAAAGAGGGTCATGCCACAGAATGTGTGGCTGGCACTGGTCCTTGGAGGCATGCTGGACCAGTTTTTGTTACTCCAGTCAACAATACAGCTTTACTCTGCATTAGGGGAAAACTTACGGTGTAGAACATGGGCTCTAGTCTAAAGCAGTACATGGATTTCTGAGTTCATGGGAGTGCTGGTAGCAAGTCCCAGCTATGTGTTGTGTATCAGCATAGCTGGGATTCAGTCCTTGCCCTGCCACATACAGCTGTTCTCTGTTGACATCTGTAGAAGCTGAGAATGTATAACACCGTGCAAGAGCAGGCTTTCCAAGGGTAAATATACAACTGTGATGATGTAACGTCAGGCCGTGTTTAGTCACAAACATTTCATTCTGCTTGAAGTCCCACACTCTTTTCCTGAAAACATTTATTCTTCTGCCCTTCAAAGGAAAAAATATCTTGAATTGATGTTTATGTTGTTGCTATGACATTCAGTTAAACTGTATGCAGATGCAGGTTCTGTTAATAAGAGAAAAAGAAATGAACTGTGTACTTCAGTGAACAAAGATTACACTGTGTTTGTATTAAAATGTTGCTATGGTAGTGCATATGGTTTTATTTGCTGGAAATCTGTGGTGAAATGGAAAGAAGTCACATGTATGCAAGACCAGAAATGGCAGCAAAAATAACTCAAAAGAAATACTGAAACCGAAAGGGAAATTACAGATGACATGTAAAACCAGGTGAAAAGAGGGTTAGTTGTTCTGCTGTGAGAAGTGTGTTCTCACTGTGCCCCAGCAGGTCTCAGAGACCCATGGTACAGTGACATTGCTCTAGTGATGCTTTTGTTGTGAGAGCTTCTTTCCCTCAATGGCCCCGTGCATTGTAGCTTTTTTTGTTGTTGCTTTGGAAGCAAAGTTCCCCTGGCCTGGCCTGATTTCACCACTGCTGACTTTTCCTGCAGAAAAGCATTTTCAGGATATCTTACTATAGTAGGCTTTTTGGCAGGGGAAAATCAATAGGGTGATAAAATATGGAAAGCCACTAGAGCTGTGCCTACCTTTGGGGTAAGGGGATGTCTTTGTGAACTCATGATAGAAACGGTGGATTTAATTCCTTTTTATTTAACTGGCACAGTAGTCCTTGTATTTATCTAATCTATTTGCATGAGACTTCTTTTTGCATCAGCTGCATCAGTACAGCTGTTCATGTGCTTGCATGACAAATCAGAATGAGGTCAAAATAATCTGCCAGAGAAGGAGGGATAGAAATGAGAAGGGAGAGGGAGTCTTTTTTTAGAGAATAAATGACTACACTGGGAGCTGGCTGGTTCCTGCATCATTTCAGCTGGTGGAAAAGCAAAAGTATTTTTAAAATCGCACAGCCACTTTCTTCCCATCATCCCTGTTCTGCCTCAAGGAGAAGGAAGAAACAACTGTGTAAGTTGCTTTTGCTTTTCCATTCCTTGCTTCCCAGTTCTCTACTGGGTCTGTATTGTAGCTCCAGAACTTGTCTGTTTTGCCAAGAGTGTCAGTAGGGAGTAGAGCTGTGCTAAAGTGGGATAAACATTAAGATACTAACAAAAAAAGAATGGATGGGTGACATTAAAAGCTTGCCAAAAGTTCCCATCACTTTCACACAGCCATCAGGGGCAACCCTGTCCTGGGGGCATCAGGCCCAGCATTGCCAGCTGGGCACGAGGGGGGATTGTCCTGCTCTGCTCTGCACTGGGACAGCCTCACCTCGAGTGCTGGGGGCACTTCTGGGTGCCACAGTATAAGAAAGACATTAAACTGCTAGAGAGTGTCCAAAGGAGGGCAATAAAGGTGGTGAAGGGCCTTGAGGAGAAGCCGTGTGAGGAGCACCTGAGGGCACTGGGTCTGTTCAGCCTGGAGGAGACTGAGGGGAGACCTCACTGCAGTAACAACTTCCTGGTGAGGGGAAGAGGAGGGGCAGGCACTGATCTCTGCCCTGTGCTGACAGTGACAGGAGCCAAGGGAATGGCCTGAAGCTGAGTCAGGAGAGGTTTAGGTTGGATATCAGGAAAAGGTTCTTCACCCAGAGGGTGTTTGGGCACTGGAACAGCTCCCCAGGGCAGTGGTCACAGCACCAGCCTGACAGAGTTCAAGAAGTGTTTGAACAATGCTCCCAGGCACAGGGGGTGACTCTTGGGGTTTCCTGCACAGGGCCAAGATTTGGACTTGATGATCCTGTTGTGTCCCTTCTAGCTTGGCATTTCTGTGATTCTATGATCTAAATTCTCAGTGTTATCTCTTTGTTGACCTTTTTTCCCAACCTCTACTTTCAGCTGTGCTTGGGCATCCATATCGATTTTAGCAGCATTGTTCCGCTACAGCACAAATACCTGCCTCTGTAGAGAAAATTGCATTTTCCTGTTTCAAGTTCCTAACAGCCATGGTTTTACAGCCATGACATCTTGATGTCTGATTTTGTCAAGTTAATAGACTAAGTAGTTGTTGTTCTCAAACCTGGTTGGTTTGAGATGCTGAAGGAAATGAGTTGTTTCAGAGAAACTGATGTCTTCAACTTAGCTGGTATACTGATGTTCAGTGGTCTCAAAACACTGCTGGGCTACTGCTGACTGTTTCACTCACTTTAAACAGAGTTCCTTCATTCTGATTGAAACTGCATTCGTTAGGAGGTGAAGTAGTTTATGTACATGTCCCAGCTGGATTCCCATCTGGGCAAATGTGTCCAGCCCACCTTAGAATTTCTTCTGACTAGTAAATGAAAACTTACAAAAAATTGTGTAATGTTTTCCTCCTGGATGGTTGCTACATTCCATCCCATAAGTGCTTGTACTTCAAGACAGATGAAGTTGCTTATGTGAATGGTGCCTTGGGGTCTTTCAGGATCTTCTCCAATATAAATTGTGTACATAGAAGTCATAGCTCTGTAGTTTTATGGGGGGGAACCATAGCATATTGGATGCCATATATTCAGTTTCTTGGTGTTTGATCTTTACAGCATGATAGACAGATGCTCGTATCATTCTGTTGGTTGGAGTCTTTTTTTGCAGGATTTATATTTTGTAGACACCAAGTCTCATTGCAGTTCAATGCAGTTTAGTTGTCTATGCATTAGAGTGCATTTCTAGGTATCTCCAAAGCTAGTTTTATGTTACTGCTTTCACTGTGATACCTCCATGTTTCTGTGTGCTGTTTTATTTGTGGCTATGTAATATGCAGGAAAAAACTGTCAAGGTGAAAACAGGGACGTCTGCATGAAAGAAACTGGCTTGAGACAGAGCAGTTGGTAAAACTATACAGCCTTCTCTTGCTATGTGCTGAGCACTTGGAGCCCTGCATTGAAATAGTTTCACTGTTTAAACAAGTGAACTGAATTGTGCACATGCATTTCTGCAGGATCAGCTCAGAAGGGCAAGCATGTGGCAAGAGCAAGCCTCTGGTGTGACACATTTAACTGCTTCTGTGTAGGTAGGGAGGTTTGACTTCCAACCATGAATGACTGCCCACTGCAAACTTCTTTATTTCAGTCCTCAAGACATGTGAGGGATTCCTGCAGGTTCAGTGGACTGGAAATCCTCCTGCAGCAGTCCCACTGATCACAGGGTCACTGCCTGTTCCTGCATAGCCCACGAGTAGCAGGAGATGGGGCTGTTCCCAGACAGGTCAGGCAGCCCAGGGGACTGATCTGCCATGGGCTGTGCCATGGGCTCTGCACTGATTGATGTGTGGATAAAGAGATTCTCACAGCCCCACCAGCGTTCAGGAGTAGCTCGGTTGTGCCACTGTCAGTACGATATCAGCTTTTCCTCCACCTGCTGCTGCTTCAGTTGAGCAAGCTGGCAGCATCCTACAAGGACTCAGTGTAGTCATGGAAGTCTGTCCGTATGTTCCTGCTTTTATTTTGTTTCCTGTCTGGAGCACTTTAAGAAGCTGAAACTTTGTCTTCACCGTGTTGCCTTCAATAGTAGGGGAGATTTTATGTGTAACCTTGACACTATAGCGCTTACCATCATCAAGCCCTTGTAAATAAAGCGCGTGGAATACACGACTATGCATTCCTTCGGCCCCAAACCTGTAGTGTGGGAAACGCTCCTTGTGGCGGCAGCACCGCATTCGGCCGAGTGCCCGTCCCGGTGCGCCGGGACAGTGCCAGCGGCTGGGACGGGACCAAGGGACCGGGGCGGGCAGGAGGGGACAGGCGGAATGGCTGCAGCAGGGCTGCTCTGAGGGGACAGTGCTGGAACCTGCGCTGAAGGCTGAGGCACTGCCGCTCTCCCTCCTGGCGTGTCTGGGCTCCCCCGGCTCTGCCCAGCTCCAGGGGGCTCCACATGGTGCTGGTGGTTTGAATTCGCTCCAAGTGCACAGCTTCTTGTCTTGTACATAATTTATCATGTTGCTAACTCCTCATCTCCTAGTATTGCTCTGGAGGCAGGATATTGATATTTTAGTTTTTGACAAGAAATACAATTACAGTTGTGCTCATTACTTTACCTGTAAGCCCTGCTGCTGCACTTCGTGGAACCTGAGTTTATAATCCTTTATGTATCCACACCTACTACTTAGGGTTTTTTTAATTCTGCTGGAACAGGAGAGGATATAAAAGTTTCAAAGCAAGTGCAAAGATGACACACAAAAAATGACAGTGGTTCCTTTTATAGTGTTGTAAAAGTAGTTTTGCGATGTAATTGTGAAATGCAAAATAGAAGAGAGGACTATATGGGTGATGATCAGTTGGTGTGACACCTCCACTTTGGAAGACTTGCAGGTTTTTTTACTGGGATTCATTTTACTCTTTTTATATCAGGATAACTTCACTTAGATATTCTACTCTTATGTTTAGTTTATCTGACCTGCCTCTGCAGCCCTTATTCTCCCAACAGTATATTTTTCCTGTGAGCAGAATACAGAAGCACCCCTTTATTTGTGGAAACATGGAGAAACCAAAGTGCAGGGTGTAAACCCCAGGGCCTGGCTAGAGCCACCCTTGAGGCAGGAGTCGCGGGGCCGCTGTTTGTCCATGATGTGTGTTACAGGTGGGGTCCCTGTGTACAGTATAGTTACACATACGTGTGATTTTTGGGGAGCTGTTACTGACGTTGGTGTGAAGATGGATATCATTCAAGTGTGGGTGACAGTGGCGATGGCGAGGAATGCGCCTGCAGCTGCTGGGTGTCTGGGAGCAGTGAGTCCCTGCTCCTCTCCCCGCAATAACCCAACGTGTAAAGCTGATGTAGTGAAGTGTTCAGTGCTAGATCTACACAGAAGTCAAACAAAAGTGCTTCCTTGCGTTCTACCCTTCTGCTGTCAACAAACACTGTACAGACAAGTTTAGGTACAGCTGAGACTGGTGGCCAGGTGGTGAATTCCAAAACAGCTCAACTTTTGAATGCCTTCAGGGAGAAAACTTGACTGAGCAGAAGAGGGAGGGCTGTAATTTCTCAAACAAAGCATTAGCTGCCAGAGATAAGCTTCTGAGATATTTGGCTATTTATTTTATTGAGATATTTATGTCTATTTAATAAAAAGTTGACCCTTAACCAATTCTGCTTTTAGCTAATGATACTGGATGACACCCCTTCACAATTCTAAAACCTCAAAATGAGTCTGTTTTTTATGAGCAGTATCTTTCTTACTAAAGATTGTGGGAGAATATTTTGGCAGAGAAATACCACACAAGAAGAAAATAATACCCTGTTGCAGGTTTCCTTTCACTCTTATCTGTAGCACAGCTTTAGGCTAACCAGCAGAGTACAATGTTGGATGCTTTCTCAGATCCTGCTCTAGTTCATTTCTTTAAATGTCATTTTTTTTACTGCATGCCAGTGAGCTCCCTTGCTTAGCCAAATGTCATCTGTGTCCCACAGAGTAAAGTGTAATTGCATATTTAAAAAGTGGGAAGGGGAAGTGAGGAAGAGTAGCTCCCTTGCTTTCTACTCTATTGGACAAGTACTTGAAATTCCTCACATTTTTCTCTTGTTAACAGTATGTTTACTTTTCATCACTGGGTTATTAGGATTAACAAAAGTCATTGCTTCAAGCTCATTTAATTTGAATTTAGTGAAAGCAAACTACCTCCTGCAGCCTGTAGGAAGCATTCCTCTGCCATAGAAATGTATTAATTTGCAAAAAGCAGCCACCAAAAAACATGAGACCTGAGGACCACTTTCACCCCAATGTTCAACATCACCGTGCATGCACTGCATTCTAATGAAGTACCTTGTGTTGCGAATTCCAGGACAGTTTGAATAATCTGACAGTCTAATTAACATTTCAGTCTATCAAAGATTTGCATTCAGTGCCAAGAAGCTCCTTCTGTGTATAATTTCTAGAGCATGGGGTTGCAGACTGCAGACACCCCTACAAAACATCATTTACCCAAAGAATTAGACATGGCTATTTAGTCCATTTCGGCATCTGCAGTAGAACTTGTTTTAGCTTTCAGAGAATTCAAACTTTTCAGAATTCAAAGTTTCCACAGAAACCTCCTGTATGTGCTGTACTTAAGCCTGTTGCCTGTTAGAATGCTCTACTAAGAGTAGTTAGGTAAATATTTCTTTATTAAATGATTAATTCCATAAATAAATTCTTTTAATTCATTGAATATAAAATTAAAATCATTTACAACTTATTCCAGTATTACAGGGGCTGGAAGGGGTAAAAAAAACTCAGAGGAAACAAACAAACAAAAAGCTACAGTTTGATAAATAAAATACTCAGCTTTAAAACAACTGATTTCTGTTTGCCATTAAACTACAGTTGGTACATAATAGCTGCCACTGTGAACACCCCACAAGTGCCCACCTCAGGAAGGAATGTAACTTCCAACTTAGTTGGGAAAGGGTGGGAGAAGATTGAAGGGAGGGGGAGAAGCATAGTGTTAAATTGAACAGGATAGAAAAGTTTTCATAACCGGAACAAAACATTTATCTGATCACTTACAAACAGAAAACAGTAAATAATTAGATAAGGTGCTCCAAAAAGAAGCAGTAAAGTTGCTCCAGTATTATGAAGCTTTAAGTATGCTTAAATCTCTGTTGCATTAGTGTCCAGTTGCACAGTGCACTCCTGTAACATCTCGATGTTGCCCTCAAATGGGCAAGGCACCATTTCCATCAAAGGTCCTTTCTCCATGGCTGGGTACTTCAAAATTCTGTTTTGCATCCCACCCCCAACACAACTTAGTCCCTAAATTTATGAATGTCGTTGACTAGTCTGTAGTAGGGATAGGCTTCATTTGCATGCGGACAGTTGTAGTTGCAGCGGCAGGACTGGATCATCATGACACTCTTGGTGAAGGTTTCCCCGTCATCGCAGCGGAACCTGACCTTGACAGTCCTGGTCTGCTGGGGTGTGCAGCACCTGCCATCCACGCAGGAGCCACAGTACTTGGGCCGGTACTTCTTCACGCTGGAACATCCGGCGTAAGTAAACTTCACCGGGGACGGGGACTTCCTTGTCTTGGTACATTTCTTTCCCTTCTGTAAAGGAAAGGCAATAACATTATTATCAGGAGATTCTTTCCCAGCCTTTACCCCCTACCTGAAGCAGCTTAGAGAGAAGAGGAACACCAGAAGAGTCTGTATTTACCTTTAGGGAGGCATAGCTGGGCTGGCCACATGGCCTCACTTCACATATCCTGGTCTCTTTGATGAGCTTGCAGTCAGGATTGTCATTTGTCACCCTTGTGGAGATGCCAGTTCCACATGTCTTTGAGCACTGGGACCAAGAGGTTGTTTGCACGATGCATTTGGGATTCTCAAAAGCTCGGCTTTGCGGCTCAGATCCAAAAACTGGAAAAGAAAAGGAGGGGTTAGTCTAAATATATTCTCTCACTAGGTTTCTTTCTCTCCCTTGGGGTCTAAGGAGTCATACAGCCACCCTGTGGCCTCCTCCCCTTAACTGTCACCCAGATAAACCCACACTCACCAGGTAGCATTTTCAGGCCTCCCTTCACAATGGCAATTAGCTCATTGTTCCTGGTTAGTTCACCTTCGGAATCATCCGGACCAAACTCTTTGTCGAAAAAGCCTTCCAGCTCCTCCAGTGCATCCTTGTTTTCGTCACAGACCCACTCCTCGCAGCACTGCCCGGGAACTTTGACCAGCCTGGGGCTGGAGCAGCCCAGGTTGGGAAGAGAGAGCTCCTGCGGGCAGAGCGGGATGCAGCCCACAGCTCCATCTATGCACGTACATTGGTGTTTACAGTTCGGCTGGAAGCTCTCGCCGTTCTGGTAGATTTTGGAGTTATATTCACACGGTCTTCCCTCGGACTGCGCTGCAGAGATCAACAGGAAGGGAAAGAAGGGAGTGAGCGGCGGGGATCGCTGGTTTAAGCACAGGTATTTGCTGGTCTGTTAAACTCAATGTACGGCGGAGCTCCCTACAACCCCCCGGGGACGCGGGGCCAGAACAATAACTTAGTCAGGAATCACTTTTCCTTATGTGCGTTTAGCGGAGCCCAGACATACTGAATCGCATTCCAGACTGCTGAAGTCATGTGCCTTTCTGCCAAGCTACCGACAACAAAGCATAACCATACATGGGCTCGAAATTACCGAACCCCGACACCGCGGGGCGCGGGGTCCGTCCCGGGGGAGCGGGGTCGCCGCTTACCTCTGCAGATGCCCTTCAGGGCGGCGGGGCTGGCCCCGAAGTTGCACTCCAGCCCCTTGGTGTGGTCGCAGGGCTGCGATCGGCTGCAGTCCTCGTTCAGCTGCTTGGCGCAGACCTTGCAGCAGCCGCAGCCGTCCGGCACCAGCCCCACGCCCGGGGCGCACTGCGGCGCGGCCGCCGGGCACTGGCACACGGCGGGGCACGGCGAGCCCAGAGCCTGCGGAGCGGAGCGTCCGGTGAGCGCCGGGAGCCGAGCGGAGCCGCCCAACCCGCCTCCTCTCCCTCCCTCTCCCGGACCGCGGGCAGAGCCGCGGCACTTACCAGTCGGGCCAGGCAGAGGAGAGCGGCCGCCAGAGCGGGCCGGGTGCCCGCGGAGCCCATGTCCAGCGCCGGTACAGCGGGAGCCCGAATGAGTGCGGAGCGGGNGACACGACCCGCAGGGTCACCCGGCCGTGCCGGGGTTCGCTCCGTGCCGCTGCTGCTGCTGTGCGAGCGATCGTGCCAGCGATTCCCGGCGCGGCAGAGCCCGGGAGCCGAGCGATGCCCGGGGCACGGAGGCTGCCGGGCCAGGAGCGGGATGGCCGCGCAGGGAACAGCCCCCTCAGCCTGCGGATCCCCGCGTTCGGGGTCGCTCACTCAAATGGGCGCCCTTGAATTGTATTGCCTCGTTGAAGTTTAATATTTGGGGATAGGGAGGTGAGTTTTAGCTTCTGTTGTGGCGTCTTTTCTTTTCCTGGCTGTAAGTACTTCCAGATGGGATTTAGACCCCAGACGTAACAATATTTCCATATTTGGTATAGCAGTAGCCCGCATTTTTCACATTTTTCTGCTCTGTTATCCAACCACAAAGCATTCTTGACAGCTTCAGATGTTGTTAAATATAGCCCTAACTTCTGTTCCCAGGGCAGGAAATTCTTTGGAATTCCTGTTTTTCACGCAATCTGTCTATCATGATTTAGGAGAACTGTGCTGGAGGAGCCAACTGGCGTTCTGCTGCAGTTCGCTCCTTTATTGAAATAGCCCAGCAGTTGGGTCTGCTGCCCAAAGGCGTTACAATGAGTCCCCATTCCTGGGATTTTTCTTTGCAAACGAGATTACTGTTCCCAACACAAGTTTGGGGTTTTTCTTGTCGCCATCAAGGCTGGAAGGTAGAGAAGCGGATTCAAAGGAGAGGCGAAAACTTGCAGAAACCCCTCCAAAGGCCATGAAAATTGGAGGGGGAGGGGGCGAGGGGGCAGCGGGAGGGAGGGATGCAGGGAGGAGGGNCCGGCTCTGCCCCGGGCGGCGCGGGGCCGGAGCGGACTGGACGGGGTGGGCTAGGACGGGGCGGGGTGGGCGCTGTGGGATGGGGCAGCCTGTCCCGCGGAGGGAGGCCGTAACCCCGGGACGGGGCGGTGCGATGGGTGTCCCGCAGGGGACAGCGATGCCGCTGTCGGCCGGGCCGCGGAGCCCGGCTCCTTCTGCTCCTCCTCCCTCTCAGGGATGTCCCCGCTGCCCTGGCCGTGCTTGGCCGAGGGGCTCGTGTCCTCAGCACTGCCGACCCACCTCCCGGCGGTGGCCCCTGCCCGGGCCAGGCCTGATAGAGAGTTCCCGTCGTAGAGTTTTTCCCCTCCTCAATTTCTTGTCTTCATGGTTTTCTTTTCATTCAAGTAAATTGGCTTGACGTTTACTTCGTGGTGGTTTGAGGGATTGGGAAAGGTGTTGGGATGAAAGCTCCAGGCACTCTTTGCCCAGAACTTGTGCTTTAGAAAGCGGCAGTGCTTTTGTTCCTTACTTGTATTCCTCAAAATCTGGCCAGAAACAACAACAGCAGAGAGGGAAAACCAGTCCTTAGTGATCTAAGATCTTAGCTGTCTCTGGAGACTGCCAATATGTACCATGTAGTACCATTTCTGATGACAGAAGTTAGTTTATGTGTCCATCAAGAATTGGAGAGACCACCAGTGAGCTTTGATGGCTGCCAGTAATGGTAGTAATGACTTTCCTTTCCTCCTGATTTAGCTGAGCCCCAGCTGGTGACAAAGAGGAGCAGGGCTCTAGACTTCAAGCTATCCACTACATTGGTCTTCCCTTGATTTTACAGGTGTGTGAGTTTTTTTGTGGTACTTTAAAAATCCAAAGTACATTTTAGTACTTTTTAGAATCTGACTGGTACTTTTTTCCTAGGATGACTCTTTACACAGCAGCATTATGATGAGGAGGAAAACATTTGTGATTCAACTCCTTGATTAATGAAAATTTTCAAAGAAATTTCAAAAATTTTGAAAAAGAAGAAGCTAACATACTATTGCGTGTGGAAATTGGCCAGTTTTGCTTTTCAGGGATTTATACAAACACTTGTTTGTTTAATTACATCTAATTTAAGGACATGCACGAGCATTTTGCTTTGATCTGTGCCTTTCAAAATATTCAGCAAACGCCACAGGAAAAGTCAATGAATAGCGTCTTTTCTCACTTGGTTTCGTATCTTACCATACATTCACACAACTCTGATGGGAAACTAACTGAACCTACATTTGCTCAAGAAAAGGTCACTGTGGAAACTTTGAAGAACCTTTTAACAAACCTGTTCTGAATTTCAAGTAGTTGACAACACTTGAGATAGGTTGAGTTTCTTTGAGGTTCAGGTTAGACTGTGACCCTCTCCCTGCACAGACTTCCCTGTCTTAAACCACGATCCAGCATTTACACTCCAGACTGTGCCTATATATGGTGGATGTACCTCAGGAAACAGGAAGAAGTTTGGAGTAACTTCCTTTTTTAGATTTCGTTCAGGGTAATGTACTGTTCCAGAACTTTGTTGCCCTATATGACCTGGGAAATAGCTCCTGCGTCATGTCATGAAGAGTATTTTACTGGTTTCTCTCTTTTTGTACTGTAGGGAATTGCTGGGACCTTGGCTAATGCAAACCAGGAATTTGACACTGTTGGCTTACGTAGCAGCTATTACAGATTTACTGAGTATATCCTGTCATTTTCACAGGCCTGTGTCTCCAGGGAAAGGACTTTCCAGAGGAACAAATAAAGAAAAAATATCCGGCTTAATTTCCCTCCACCCAGCATCAGTTTTTCCCAGTAGGGACCATGGAGCATCATGAAGGGCTGTGTGGGACAGAGGCTCCTCCAGGGGCTCCCACTGACAGTAAGTATCCAGCACCAACTAAACCAGAGGTTTACAACCATGTGGACTCTGGAGAAAGATCTTATTAAATCCAGCATCCAACCCTTTTTCTGTACTGTGTTTAATTTGTTCTTTCTCATTCTCTTCTTCTTTTGCCAATCCAGGTGTTTCTTCCATCTCTCCTACTCTCTCTTCTCTTTTTTCCTGTTCCAGTCTTTTCCCCCTGTCCTTCCCTCTTCTTCTATGTCCTGGTTTTGGCTGGGAGAAAGTTAATTTTCTTCCTAGTAGCTGGTACATTGCTGTGTTTTGGATTTATGATGAGAAGAATGTTGATAGCACACTGTTTCAGTTGTTGCTGAGCAGTGCTTGCACTAAGTTGAGGACTTTTCAGCTCCTCCCCCCACCCCACCAAGGAGACTGGGAAGAACAAGAAGCTGGGATAAGACACAGCAGGGACAGCTGATCCCAACTGGCCAAAGGGACATTCTGTTTCACATGACACATGGTCAGTATATAAAACAGGGGGAGGCTGAACAGGGGCCACTGCTTGGGAACTGGCTGGACACTGATGAGGGGGTGGTGGGAAATTGCTTTGGGCATCACTTGTTTTGTATGTTCCAATTCTATTATTATTATTATTATTATTATTATTATTATTATTCCATCCTTTTCTGTTCTATTAAACAGTCTTTATCTAAACCCTTTATGGACTGTGGTGTTTTTCCCAGTTCCCTCCCCCACCCCGCTGCAGCCCGCGAGCGGCTCGCTGGCGTTCAGCTGCCTGCCGGGTTAAACCACGACAGTGTTTACCTACCTTGGGCTGGGCCTCTCCCGCAGCCTCTGCCAGGCCGCCGGTTCCTGCTGCACTAAATCAGTCCTCCCAGAGTCAATGGCTCCTCTCAGTCACTCACAGGAGGTGCAAATCCAGTGGGGCAAATTAAGCATAGCAATGCACTGGCAGAGCAGCCAAGCAGCCAGGAGGCTTCGGCAGCTAAAATTCAAGTGGGTTCAGAAGTTTTTTCTTGCTTTGATTTGCTCAGAGTTTATGCTGAATTCTTTTGAGTATGGCATTTCCTATTTGTTTTCTTCCTCTTCCCTACTGCCCTCCCTTCAGCTATGCTCATGCCTGTCAGTTTTTGTACAGTCTGTGGCTTGCTTGTGGTTTCTAATATGTGGGGGGTTTGCTTTGCAATATTTGTGCAATGAGAGACACTGTGCTTTGTAAGTGTGCTGCACTTTCCTCTGGCTGCTGTCAAGGTGTCATGGAGGTTCCCATTGTGTAGAAGTGCAAGGGGGACTTGTGAGCCTCCTCATCCAGCAGGGAAACAGAGAAGGAAAATCTGATGTCATATGCAGTCATGCTTATTTCTGCTTCGGCGTGTGAACTGCACGGCTGTACTTGCAGCTTACACGGATACAAGGATACCTGCAACTTGCATGGACGTAAGGGACACAGCAATGTGACAGAGGCAGGAAGCATCCCTACTGACAGTCACAGTCCACAGGCTCCTGTTGAATCCCTGTCAGGCTGTGTGTCTGTACTGCATGGTTTCCTCACACCGAGCTGGATGCAGAATCATGCAGCAGTTACAGCCAGCTCCTGCTTAGCTCCTCCCCAGTCACAGACTCAAAATGCCTTTGTCATGGTCATTCAAGGATTTGACATTAACTTTATTTCAGCACCAGTGAGTACCATTACCTCAGTGAGATGAGTGAATTACTTACACATGTTCACCTACTCTCATGCAGGTATACTTCAGCACTAGGCTACGTCCAGAAGATGCGGTTTGCATCTAGCACATCCCTATAGCTGAAGTTTGCAATGGTAAGACTATTGTGTCTCTCTATGGGCTGTATCTCTCCACGCCACAAAATAAAAATCATCAGGTGGTCCTAGCTACACCTGGCTGTGCATGGATTTCTTTTTCTGCGTTTGAAATACATTGCAGACTCTTCCCAAAGGTGCTTTCTTTCGTTATAATTAATAATCACAGCTACATTTCCTCAAGGTTGGTCTGTGTTAAAGGTACAGGAAGCCTTTGCCTTCCTGCTGAAGCTTTCCCTCCCTCCCTGCGTTTATGACCTGACAGAATAGTTTGCTGCCACTGATCTGTGGATATTCAAAGGAGTTGCTTAACCTTTGATTTTAATAACAGGTTTTTGTTGCTGTCATCTTGAAAAATAAGAGAGTATTGATTAATTATGTTTTTCTTTGCACATGAATAGGAGGAGAGGCCTGCTCTGGCAGGATGCTGAACATGCTCTGCCACTCAGTGCTTTCTGTCACTTACTGCGCTTTCCAGGCTAGCTGCTGGAAATGTCACAGGATTAATTTCAAAATCCCCTGAGGTGCCTGTTGGCTTTGTCCAAAATCATTACTCATTCTCTGCTACATACCCACTCTCTGTTACTAAAGCACAGTGAGACCTCTGCTGTGTTTGCTGCATCGTTTCTGTGTTTGCATGTGTTCGTTTCTATTCTTCTCCATCTGGACGCCTACCCTTTGCCCCCCAGTACATTATGTGAGCAACTTGCAGTGGCAGCTAGCTGTGTTCTTCTCTTGGCCATGCTTATTTCATGAGCTAAGCGATGCAAGGAAGTCAGCCACAACCTTCTCCAGGGATACTCCATTGCTGGAAATCAGTTGCTTCTGCCTCTTGCTTCCAGTTTGTGATAGTGCAGTGGAAAAATCAATAGCAGACAAATAATTAGACACGATGTCATCCTTGCAGATAGGGAGGACTTGCAGGCAGACAGCAGATCATGTATGATGTGCCTTAAGAATGCTTGTGGAGATGGAGTTGTGGTCCAAGAATGTGCAAATAGCTGCCCATCCCAGTGTTAGATGCCTGTGATGGAGAAGAAGTGCTAAACTATCTCTAGACTTGATTAGCATCCAAACATGAAAGATTTGTCATGTTATGGGGAGCAGGTTGGGGTGATTTTTCTAGGTGAGCAAAGAAACTACATGAATGGAATCTTTCTTTACCTTCTCTCTGCTGGGGGCTAAAATAAAACTGGAGGGAGCCAGCTGGTGAGAGCTGGTGGGCTGCTCTGAGGGAGGGTCCACACATGGGCTCCATCCAGCAGCTGTGAGCAGAGCCTCAGGGAGAAGGACATCTCTTTGAGCCAGCCAGGAAGCCTTTCTACTGCCCACTGTTTTCCCAGGGACCAGTGTTCTCAGGAAGCAAAAGGTTAGCAGAGGCTATCAGCAGACTAGTTTTGGGCAGAGACTTTTTTACGATTGCATGAACATAACTTTTCCTGTTGTTGCACATAAATTATGGCTCCAAGTATCAATGTTGAGAGGAAAGCAGAAGCTCTTCTGAGTGGTGCAAGCATTAAAAGCTAGCTGATACACTAATTGTAAAAGAAAATTAGTGCTGGCCACCAGGTATTTATTTTCAAAGAAGTTGAAATTTCTTTCATATTGCTGTTGTTTTGTTTGTTTGTTAAAAGAATTTTAATTCTTTTCACAGTTTGCATCCATCTCTCTTCTTTCGTACACAGTCAGCTACGTGTTTGCCTCTGTTCTCTGTCACTGCCTAACCTGGAATCTGCTTCTGAAACCCCCCATGAGCTCAGATTTCAGACTTAAAGTTTAATTTAGGATCAGAGCAGAAAAATGGTGGATAGGATGGGTCTTTCAGGTGAGCAGTGTGTGAGAACATGATAATATTTGCAACTGGTTGTGAGAGGAGAGCCTCTGGTTTCAAGGATGTACCCATGCAGCCTTCAACAGTGCCATGTCAAAATAAAAATCATTGATTAAAATTGTGCCTCGCTTGTGCTGCTAAAAACACTTCTAGATATACACACTGAAAACAGTAAATATTTAATGTACAGGTTTACTTTTCCTGGTTTATGGAGGGCTCAGTGGGCCTGACAGAGCAGCTAGACAGATGTGTTTATAGCGTGCTCCCCGGGCCGGCACAATGCTGCAGTGTTTGGCCTGAGAGCTCTGCAGGGACATGCTTAAAAAAATAAAAGTGTTCCATTTACATTGGGGGGAAAAAAATTCTGAGAATGTTTCTATTAATATTAGCTGGTGTAAAATCCCAAATTCTACATTTCAGGCCTTACATACTTCGAAAATAGAGGACTGGATGGTTCGGGATGTGGGGTAAGAAGTGTTTCCTTGCTTATGTAGCCAGGAAAAGGGACAGTCATGGGCAGTTCTTCTGGTTGGAGAAGATGGTTGTTGCTGAACTGGCCCTGGTGAAGGTGAGATGTGAAATGAAGAGCTCAGGAGTGAGCAGAGCAGAGCAGGGCAGCAAACCCTGTGCATGGGGAAGCATGAGTAGGTGGGGACACAGACCAGAATGCAGTGCTTGTGATTTTCCACGGAAAAGGAGCTGGTGCTCAGGACCATGGCTGAGATGCTGGATATTTATCAGGAGGCACATTTCTAAAAGGTGAGAGGAACCAAATGTTGTGGGGAAAGCAAAATGTGCAGAGGCCTCCCCACTCAATAGGATGGACACCCCCCCCCCCCCCCCCAAGATGCTGACAGGAATGGTTGGGAACCCACTTCCACGTTCAGGAAGGTTTTTTTTTATATGTTAGTTTTGACTTTGGTGGAGATCTTTTTTGAGCACTAGCTTCTCTTCAATTATACTGACATTAAGGCTGATATAGCTGGTCAAAATTAATGGCATCAATTAATTAGCACACATTAATTAACTGAAACAACTGACATTTGGGTTTTGGAAAGTTCCCAAGGAATGGGTGGCTGCATCTGCCTCTCTCTGATTTCCTCAGAAGTTATCCTTGGTTGAGAAGTGAGTTTATTTCAATAATCTGATTAAATAGTTGGCAGCTCTTGAAGAAAAAAAACCCTTAACTTTTAAAGTGAGATCTTGGGCTGATTAACTTCTCAGAAAAGTTTTCTGTTGAAAAAATGAGTAGAGTTAGGAAGCAGAAGACTGTCTTAGGGCTAGCTGAGCACTTTATGATCAAATATATAGATGTAATAGTCATCTCAGGTGTGTGCAAAAGCCAGGAGCCCTGATGAGATGGTTTTGCTTTCTCCCCAGCTTCACCTGCCAAGGACATCTTTCCTGACTGCAGGTGACCTGCCGTCCTGGTGACACACAGGGATGAGGCCATTCCATGGGTACCTGTTCAGTGCAGGGCAGCATCATCCTGGGGAAAGCTACTCAGCATCTCTCCTTCCTGGGGCTTTCCAGCGCAGGGGTGAGGAGCTGCCTGTACCTTCGAGCCCTGGCTGCAGCTCCCTAAGCTGCCAGCTCCTTTTGGGACGACGCACAGACCACCCCACTGCCCAGGGAGCATCAGGAAAGGAGGGTGCCAGGAGGAGGGGGATCCTAGGCCCAGCACTGGCACTGCCACAGCAGCACTTGGGGCCATTGCACATCCAGGGCAAGGGGTGGGGTAGCACCACCTTTTCTTTGCAAGCTGAGCCACAGCCCATTTTCCACTATGGCCCTCTCATAGCTCTTTGCTGTGCATCAATTGTGAGCACTGACTCAAGCAAACCCAGCCGTCCTGGACCCAAACTGAGACTGGCTGATTCCAGCACTCCTGCTGGCCTGAGGCAGCCTGCTGGCTCTCCCTGGAGACACATTCCCTGCATTTATGACCCCCCCCTTACATCCCCTGCTGCTGGAGTGGCACACAGGACTGCAGTAAAGCAAAGGCTCCTGCCCGGGCCCCCCAGGGACAGCAAACAGCACATTAACCTCTGTGAGACCTGGCAAGGACTGGTGACTCTCAATGGGTTTTATGGACACTCTTGCCCAAGTATCACAGGTTTAGGAGGCTACACAGTTGATGCACAGTCAGCTCCTGAAGGGCAGCTGGCACAGTGACAGTAGCCTTAGAAAATGAACTAATTGTCAGCTCCAGTCTGGATGTCACCATCGTTTTAATGCCAATGGACTTTTTCCTCAGCCAGCCTCCTGTCTGAATGGGGAGCACAGAAACATCCCAATATTTATGGGATTTTAACTAGATTAGTTACAAACCTATAAAGCAAAGAAAGAGACAGTTCATCCAGTATTGGGGAGGGGAGTGTTAAAAATGCCACCTCAGATAAAATATTATGGGGGTTGAGTAACTGTAAATAAGAACTTTGCCTATGAAATAGCTTCTTATGTGAGCTTGGGATGAGGGCCAAGAGAATGTCTAGGGCTCAGGGAAATTTATTAGCCCAGATCAATGGGATTTCTGGGACTCAGCAGATAGGATGGCAAAGAATTTGCCTGTTGGAGTCTGCACTTCCTCCATTCATGCCTGCAGCAGGAGTTTCACTTATAAAACTTTCATGATGGCTCATTTGCATTTTTAAAATTTTCTTGGTTCTCCTTAGGAGCTGCAGGTCTGACCTGGAACTTGGGAGAGCTGGGTTCAAGCTTTGGGTTTCCAAAGTCTGCCAGCACGATCTTGCACAAGTCATTCATCTCCCTGTGCTTCAATGTCTGTCTGTAGAGAGGAGATAAATGTTATTGCCTGACTCCTGAGGATCGGGAAGGTGTGCTAAGAACGAGGTACTTGAAGCAGAAGTGGGAAAACTATGGGTGCTTGTGAATGATAGGAGCATATGCAGAGCAGCTGCAATGCACAGGTTGACCCCTTTCAAGAAGAGGAATGGTATTTTTGTAGGGAGCTTTTACAGGTCTTCCCTTTGATTCCAATCATTTTAGTCAATGTCATGATTTTCACTAGTCAGGCACCTTTGTTTTGTACCCTCTGTTGGAGCAAGCTGGCTGTCCTGATAGGGTCAATGCTATCCTGATGATATCAGGGTCATCTTGCTATGGATTCATTTTTAAAAAAGGCACATGTACTTCAGTGGCACACAATTTGGGAACCCAACACCTTTTATCCCCCCATTTTTCATCTCTTTGTTTCCCATTTATGTCTTTCTGCTATTCTTTACCTGTATCCAGTTTTCTGTCTGGGTTCTTCTAGCTGTGTCATCCCTTTTGTCTTCTCTTTGGTATTTCTGCTTCCACTGTCACCCTCACTTCCATATTTTGTCTGTGTTTGATTTTTATTATCTTCTTGGAACCCATCCTCAGCCTCTCCTGTATATTTCCCTTTTACTCTCTCTGGAGCCAAGAGCTTTTCAGTAAACAGCATCCCTCTCCCTTCTGACTCATTGCCCACTGACAGTGGAAAAATTTCATGAAAGTGATGTAAAAGTCTCCCAGTTCAGAGTGCAGGGTAGGTTAGGATGACCTTGCTCCGCCTGTCACGTGAAGAGCCACAGAGTCTAATTCCTCAGCCAGTGCTTATTTGCCAGTGTATCTCCCATTCAGTGGTTCTTTGCTCCCACAGCAGTATAAGCACCTCTGAGTGTTGTGGGGAGGCTGCACCATGCCCTGGATCCTCCTGCTCTGCACGGTGGCTGTTGGTAATGTACTTAGCCAAAGTGTGGGAAAACTCTCAGACTTGAACTCCACTTTGTATTTCCATGCCATATGAAACTCATTGAATATTTGTCCGTCCCTTCACATGGCTGCTGCTCTTGGATTGCACCGACATATGTGAAATCTATTTGGTCCCCTTTTTAATAGGCTGCTTACATTATAAATACAAAAGCAGGCAGTGCTTCTGAAGAGAAATAAATGTAATTGTGGTGGTGGTTGTTGTTATAAATAGTGCAAAGGATTTAGAAGCTATTTAGTCTTTTGGGCAGCATCCACAAGTGTTCTGTGTATTATAACTTTAAAGCTCTTGTATTTAGCTATCAAAATATTCCCAGCTGTGATTGGTCCACTTCACTCATTACTGTTTGGCTCCAGTGCAGGGTGAGGATGCTCTGCTCTTCACAGGAGCAGGGCTTGGCCTCCAAACCTGTGGTGCACTAGATCACATCTGACCAGTACATGCACACAGTACCTTAATCATGCATTTGCATGTGCAACCAGTCTATTTGCATAAAGAGCCATGGTATTTCCACACAGGAATTTTTGAGGTTGGTTCCCAAAATTAGTGCTGCATTTTTCCTCTGCTGGAGTGAAATGCAAATATTTATTTATTGACAGAGCTGGAGCAGATCATTTTTCCTGTCCAGGTCTGAGATGTCTCTTCTGTCAGATGAAAACAAGTAGTATTCTGATTTAATTTTAAAATGCATTTGTTCATAACTGCATTTAAAACAATTAGTGCCTGCGCTCTGCCAGTCCCAACAGAGTGCTATATATATATTTGTGTGTGTATGTATATCAAAAGGGGCTGAACGCCCAGAAATTCTCTTGGCAGCCCTGCTGTCTGGTTAGAAAAGGAAGTGAGCCACAAAATTTGAACATTCAGTTCTGAGACTTGAAAGCTTTCTGGATTTTATTACTGACTCAACAGGGTTTTCATTATGTATGTGGCCAAGAGGAGAGGTTTACGCAAGAGGAACATATTGTAGTTGAATATGTTTGTAATTTTACACATTGTTAAATAATTGAGATAACTAGATGTCTCCTAAATGGACAAAATAAATTAGGTGTTGGTGGCAGTGTCACTGTGGCACAGGCAGTCAATATGAAAGAGTGGCTGGCCCTATCCAAAAGCTGATTTCCAGTGCAGAGGGGACATGATTTAGTTGCTGAGGGACATTTTGCTGTTGACGTGAAGGAAAGCCATCATTCCCTCAACTTGTCTGGAAGCCTCTTGCTCGCTCTCAGTCTAGCCTCTTCTACTGCAGATGATAGCATCTTCAGCTTGTTTGTTTGGTTTTTTTTAACTTTACTTTTTAGTAACCCAGTGCTGTTCAAACAGCAGTTTGAGGCTCTGTTTCTTCTGCTTTCATTTTCATGTTAGTTTTAGGAAGAAAAATATTGTGGGAAGCAGATTATCACACAAAGAAAGGAGGTGTGGGGTGCATGGAGTAAGCTGTAAACACAGACCAAGGCCATGTCCCGCTTGTCCTGGTTGTCCCCTGCAGCAGGGGATGTGCTGTTGGATCACACCCTGAGGCCAGTCAGCTCTGCCACAAACCAGCTTGACAGCAAAGTGAATTCCTGTCCCACAGACAGCACCATCCCAGCTAATTTTGCACTTGTTCATGTGACGGGTATTTATTCTTCATTGTCTTAAAAAGGTACTTATTTTTAAACCTCTGTGGTCTCTGGTGCCATACAGTCTTAGTGCATGTGTTCTACTGTCAGTGGGAAAAGCTATCTATATGTGCCTCTGCATTTTACACGTGGGAAGCAAAGCCATAGGGAAAATAGAAGATCACTGGATAATTCAGGCTGGAATTCCAAGCCCAGACTGAGCCTCTCTCATTCCTTTTTATGCCTAGTGTCTCTCTTGTGTGCACCACTGTGATCAGTCTGGCTCTGCCTTATGGATCACACTCCAGAGGTGCCAGGGCCGCTCTCGGGGGCCTTTGCTTCTCCATGGTGGCAAGCACCCTTCCCTCAGCCCAGCCTCATTTGCTGCTGGCTCCTGCCCGGTGTGCATGCAGGGAGCCGTGCATGCAGGGAGCCATGCATGCAGGGAGCTGTGCATGCAGGGAGCCGTGCATGCACCACTCCTCACCCCCACTGCAGCCCCGAGGCGGGGGGAATCGCTGGTCCCCTCCAGCAGCCACTGTGATGCTTGCTGGGGCTGTGCTGTGCTCCTGCCACTGACAGCAAGCTCCATGGTCACTAGAACGTGCCTGACCTCATTTTCAGTCTATTTTAAAAACTATATGGCTTTGGGCATCTAACACCTCCAACATTGTAAACAGAGCTGGGTAACCTTTCATTTCTGCAGCTGATCTGTTCCGATTGTCAAGTATCTTCATGGTGACACATTAGTCTCTGTGCCCTTGCAAGAGATGATTGTAAAGCAGTGTTTAGTGCAGCAACAGTCAGTCTGTGGCACTGAACCATGCAAAGCTCAGTGTTTCCTTGCTGGCACTACATAATTAGTTTCACTGAGGGTAGGCACCATATGCAAAACAGATCCACTTTTAATGTGGGAAATGAAGCTTGCACCTGCCCAGCTGTGTGTACCAAACAGATGAGTTTACCAGCCTTTTTCCACTCGCCCCTGTGCTGCTATGCTGGGTGACCTGTGGCAGGGCTGTGCAGTGGTTGGGATGCTTGCTGATCCTCACACTCACAGCAGGAGGTGGAACAGCAGGGACTGCACTGCTGAGCTTACCAGGGGATGCAGGGGGAGCTTGGGAAGCTAGCAGTGCTGATGTCCAGGGAGGTAACAGGGAGCCATCATCTTGACTCCCTCCCTCTCCCTCGCTGTCCTCAGTGCTCAGGGGTGTGCAGTACATGCCCAGATTCTCCTGGCCTGGAGAAAGTTTTCATTTGTGGCTTCTAGACTCAAGGATGTGGGCTGCTCCTGCTTTATATTTGATGTTTATGTAAGGTTGTTATGCTGGCTTTCTTACTATAGGCATTTTTGTTAGTCATTTCTGCCTGCTAGTTTGCCCTCTATTTTTGAGTCCACTGGATCTATTTCAGCCAACCACGCAATGAAACTATTTGTTTCTGAGACTGAGCCAGAGGCAGAGCCCAAGAAGGGAAGGTGAGGAGCTGGGGGAAGAGGGTGTTGCCAATGCCCTGGGAGAGCTGATGGCCTGAGCCCAGCTCCAGTTAGAGGCTGGAGGAGGAATCCAAGATGGGAATGCAGAGGGAGAGTCCGTGAACACCCTGACCACAGAGAGTGACTCCTTGGTGCTTATATGGTCTTCAGGCACTGGAAAGTCCAACCGCAAGACACAAATCCATAGGAAATGAAGTCTCATTAGTTCTACTGCCCACAACTTGCTCATGGCTCCACCAGTGCTTCCAAGTGTTTGGTTTGGTAGAAGGGCTACTGGAAAATGGGCAAATGTCTTTTCTGAGTCACCCTACCTTTCCACCTCCCCAGGGTCAGGGTGTTTCACAGGCCAGGGTGCTGCTAGAGAAGGTGATGTCCAGCTCTCCATCATCATACAGGCATCCAGCCTGCATCTGGTATGCTGGCACATTGCAAGCCATCCGGATCTTCATGTTTTTGCCAGAGATTTTACTAACCAGAAAAATGTGGCATTAGAAGAAGGCTGTACCACCTTATTATTCATATCCTTTCCCTGGCAAGAAAGAGCCAGAAAACATGCTTTAAATGTAGCCCATGGTCAGATGGTGTGGCGAGTGCTGGAAGCTTGGGATGGTCTGGCAGAAAAATAATTTCCCCTTTTAAAAACCACTGAGCAGTCCTTGTTCCTCCACACTCCAGCTGGTTAGTTTGGCCACGCCACCTGGGCATGGAGACCTGGCTGGATCTACCCCCAATACATCCAGCACCCCTGGGTGAGCCTTTGCTGCTGCAGTTGAGGGAAGGCTCTGCCCTGCTTTCGGCTGCCAGGGAAGAGAGACTGGGGCAGGAGTTCAAAGGTGTCCTTTCCTCTTTCCTCACTGGCAGCTTTGCAGCTCATTTGCGATGCAGAGAAACTGTGGGGGATGTTAATGTCACAGTGGGAGGGTGAGCATCCACACTGGCAATAGAGGCAGCAGGGCTCGGAAGGGAAGATGGTCAGGGCAGCTGTGGGTGTTGGTGCTGCCTCTGGGGGTTGGGCTCCTGTTGGGACATTTCCTGCCACTCCGTCCTGCTGTCCTCAGAAGAGTGATGGGGGGTAGTAGTGCAGGACCTGGGAGATGCTGTGCAGCAAAAAAAAAAAACCCAAAAAAATAGTCCTTCAGGGTTTTGCTTGGGAAAAATTACCTGAGTGCTTGGGCAACCACTGTTCTGTCCATGCTAACAGCAGCTCAGATTTTGTGGAGCTGAAAGCACTGCCAAGCTTTTTCCTCCTGCTTGTGTTAAGCTGCATTTCCACCTCCTGTCTCCCCCTCCAGAAACACAACAGCTCTGTGACACAGAGTTTTCCAAATGTGATACATCACTCTAAGACTGCTTTCAAATGTTCCTAACAAGAAACTGTGCTACTCATTTTGCCCATGGTCCCACACGGCCGCCAGCAGCGTGGGTGCACAGCAAGGCTGTGGGCACAGCCCTGCCTTGGGCACAGGGAGCTGCCAGCCATCACAAACACAGTATCCCCAAAAGGTAGGTTGTGGCTGGGGAGGTGCATCAGTGCCCTCCTTGCCCTGCCCAAGCTGTCCTTGCCTGCTGGCCAACCCGCTGCTGGTGTGTGCCCAGCTGAGGCAGGCAGCCAGCAGCTCATGGCCAAGCTGCAGCCCAGAAATGACACATCTGGACAGGGCATGTGAGCTGCTCCTGGGGATGAACCCGCGCACAGCCTGGGCTCAACCAGCTCACCCCTGCTTGCAGAAGGGGTCCCTGGGAGGGTTTGAGAGGCAGGCAGGCAAAGGTGACTGGAGTGGCTCCACAGAGCTAAGGAATTCGAGTGAAATGCTAATGCCATCCTCTGGTGCTCCAGCCCTGTGACCTTTCCTTCTTCCTCTGTAAACAGGCTCCTTCCTAAACAGGAGAGGAAGGCAGTGCTTCACTATCAAATCTAGTCCATTAAAAACAAAATGATGGAGAGATTTACCTCCTCTGAGCCCACCTGTTAGTGTTTGCAGTTTTACTATCATATTTTCCAACATCTTCCCAGTGTTTTTCTCTTCTCTGTTGCTGTACACAGAGGCAGAGGAAACTTGCCTGTGCAGAGGAAAAAGTGAACCAGGTTTTCTTAGATGTTCTAATAACAGCCTGAAAAAGCTTTACACATTGATCCCATGCCATTTTAGTCATCAGAGGCCTTATTTACAACTATAGCATGCTCAAAAAAACCCAAAGCAAAAGTACTGTAGACCTTCTGTAAGTAAGTACAGATCAGTGGCTGCTTGAACAAAAAAAATCTCCAAAGAAAACTTTAAATAAGTTCACAACAATATTGTTTGTCTGTTATTAAAAACTCCCAAACATGAATATTGTCTTTAGGAGAAGATGGTACCACTTAAAAATGCTAAATGAGTGTTACAGTGTGAGTACCCTTTGCAGGTCTCCTGCTCTTGTTTCAGGATTGTAAATATTTGAACCCTTTGATGCATTAGTACTTCACAGCAGAACTATTAGCCTGGAAGGGCTGCAGGTACCTGGAACCCCACAGGATAGTCTGATAGTTCACAGTCAGGGACTTTAAGGGGTGAGATTTAAAATTTTTTTTTGTTGCAAATGAGAATGAGTGGAGGTCAGATGGGAAGGATGCACAGAAGGCAGTGGTGCCAGCAGGGCATTTTGGAGCTGCCTGTCTTCGCCAGGCCCTCGCAGGTGTCTCCAGCTGTCCTCATGAACTGCATGTGGAATTTCTTATTTAATTTGCCTGTTTGAAGGCAAAAATTAAAACAGTTTCACTGGAGAGGGCCAAGGAAGTGGATTCTGATAGCCACAACAGTGCAGCAGGGAGGGTTGAGCAGCCTCAGAGGGATTTGGAGCAGTGCTAAGACTGCTCTAAAATTTTTAAGCTATTAACAAATTGTAGGTGTTGTCATCCTGGAGTGCACTGGAGTCCAGCCAAAATCTTCTTGTGTCCATTGAGTTGCTGGCAGGTTCTCTGCTTGGTGATGGCACAGGATCACATGCAAGAGAGCATCACCCCACTGTGGGCCAGAGACACAGATCATCTATTTTGGCCTGCCCCAAAACTCCCTGGTGCAGAGGATGACACAGGTGTTTTTTGGAACAGTTTCATTTCAGTTACAGGAAACAAAAAAGGTCAGAAGGCAAGAAGGTGAGGTGATTACACCATGTGTGTAATCAGATGTCACACTGAAAAGAGCCAGCATGAGACTCTGAGTTCATCTGGAATAGAGAGCAGCAGAGTTATGTGTTTTATTTCATTAGGAAAACTAGGATCTAATCTGTGTGGGAAATAGTAAACTTTGTTTCCACAGAAATCCTGCTTTTTAAAAATTTTTGTTTGCCATCATACACATTGTGTTAGTTAAAGAGAAGTATTTTAGTCAAAGCAAATGTGACGCAGAAGATTCAGGGTGCCATTTGATAAACAATGGCCTGCAAGTTGTCAAGGGGAAAAAAAAGAGACAAGTCTGGCATGTGCTGGATCCATTCCTTTCTGTGCAGGAAGAAAAAGAACGATTTCATCCCCATACAGCTGAAGTCTTTCCCAATCTGCATTGCTCTAAGTTCTATCCTGGCCAGTAGCAGCAGGACATGTGCCTGTAGGGATGCCCTCTCCAAGGAAAGGTAAATCCAGTGGGACACTGCCAGACTCTTCATGACCCTGTGGCTGATACAGGGTTAGAAGCAATACTGGCTGCATCTTGATACAGGGTTAATTAGTTTTTTCTGTCAAAAGCAGTAGGCAGCATCGGAAACACACTGAATGGTTTTCTGTTGGGGCCAGGTCTACTCACAGTGCCTGGTTTGGTCAAAGGTTGTTTGTGTGCCTCAGATGCCTAAAATGATTTGTTTTACAGCATTACCAATTACTGACTCAAGATGGTGACACAAACAGTGCAAAGTTTGGATCTCATCTTTCTCGTGTTGGCTGACAAGTTACTCTTAAAATAGCAATTATATAATGGGGAAAATCCCACAGATCTAGGCAAGAGGATTGTAAAAATAGGCACCATTACTGGTAAAAGTCCCAAAGTAATTTTTGAACCATGCTGTGGCTAAGGACTGTGAACATGTACCTGTTATCAAAAAAAAAAAAAAGAGTGAAAGGCTGGCAAGAATTCCCTTTTAGTCTGCCTGGCATCAGTGAGTACCTGCAGGTCAGCAGAGAATGTATTTATAGTTTTAACCACATGAAGCGAGAAAGCCTTATGCTTGCCCTGTATTTTTCCATCAAAGAGGTGAAGTAATTCAGGGTTTGTGAATAGATCACTGTTCTTGGACCTTCCTTTTTGACCCTGAATCCCTTTATATAACAGTCTTCTGTTCCTCCTGTGGATATGTTTTTTTGCCGGGAAAGTTATTTTTGGAATGATGGTTTATAATTGATATTGAAGTATGCAGTAAGGTTTTTATATATATTCTCAGTGCTCACACTTGTTTTATGTAATCGCCACCAAAATTCAACCCACTTGCTTTCAATTTTCTTCCCATGTTTACATCTGCTTTTCTTTTCTTCCCATTATTAAGTTTTTTCCAACACATCGTTAGATATCAAGGATTCAGTTTGAAGTCCAGAGCTGCAATTATGTCTGTTCTGTTTGTGCACAAGTATTGCTGCCTTAGTAAATTAATTATCACATCATGCCATCTACCTGGGCTTTTTGTTCGGGGGAAAGCTAGTGAGCTATTTTAATGTGTTTTTATGCACTCAAAAAGACAAGAGGATGGATCAGTGAGTGTTCAGGACTTATTCTGCTTCTCCTGTAAACACCAGAAGGGAGGGTAGAGGAAAGAAAATTCTTTCTACTCAGTTTGTGGAAACCTAAATCTGTCCTTCTTACAAATAAAGACCAGAAATCCCAGTCTTAAAGTCCTCATGTACAGAAACAGCTGAAATTTTACCGGATAGTGACTTCATACACAAGACCACCCCTGTTTTACATAATAGTGCTCTGTCCATCTGCATTTTGAGATACTGTCAAAATGCAGGAATGAAAATACATTCCAGGAGAAGGATGGGGACTGGAAGATTTTGCTGGGAGGGTGCTGTTGAATAGAGGCATGTTTTCTTTGCTTCATTTCTCCACTTCTCTGGAAAAATCTAATAAACACAGCTAATTTTTCTGAGGGAACAGATACAAGGTCTTCTTGCAAAGGTTTTTTTTACTGTAAACTGTACTCAGACTGGGATGCTTGCCAGTATTATTACGCTCCTAAAATCTTGCTTATCCATACCATCGGGTTGGCCTTGCCTTTCAGAATTACTGAGTATATAGCTGTCCCAAACACAATATGGGCTTCAGAAGCCTTAAAGATCTTTAAAATTCTTGTCTTCTGCTTAAATGCCTTAAGACCTGAAACTAAATGTATGATAGGTTCCACCTTGTTTGTAGTCAGAAGAATGCCTCTTGAATAAAATCAGGTTCAATAACACACATTTGAAAAAGTCCTGGAAGGTTATGATCTCGGTGATTGTCTTGGGAGGCAAATAATGCTAGGCCTCACACTGGTTTTCTTTAAGGAATATTTTTACCCTTGTTTTTTTTTCCCAATTCAAGAGCTTTTTCTGTGAATGAGATAATCTGTTATTTTCAAAACTACGACTAGATACTTTTTAGGCAGTTGATTCCCAGATCTGAACAGCTACTCTCCAACAGGTGGTAAAGTAATTTTGTCTCTAACGTGTGTATAGATCATTACAGACTGCATCCCAGAGCAGGTGTTCATGGATGGGGATGACCATTTTCCATCTGTTTGTTTTATTCCCTGTCTTATTTGTCACTACTAAATGATTACTGCAGTGACAGAACTCCCCAAGTATGCATTACTGAATTTCTATTTCAGCCTGGAAGCAAGATGATAGCCCTGTGGCATGCACACTGCCAAGGGAAGACAAATATGAACAAAGTGGGGCTTTCAGTTCTCATATCTTTGCAAGATCTTTTCTTTAAGGCTTACAGAGTTATTTTAGTAATGAGCCTCTGCCAACGCAGGCTCAGCTGCAAAGCATCAAGGACAGAGGCAGAGCTGAGCAGAAAGCAGGGCAGGAGAAGGGTGCTCAGGAGAGCTCTGCAGGTGATGCTGTGCCCAGGGAGCAGGCAGGGGGACAGATGGACACAAGCTGTGCCCAGGTGTGGGAGCTGCCTCCTGTGGGTGCCATGCTGCAAGGAGCAGCCAGCTCTGGGCCTGTGCTGAGGGAGGGTAGAGACTGGGAACCTTGTCCTAGACCCTGGTGGAGGCAGTGGGCACAAGCTCAGAGTACCAGTTAAGTTCAGCCTAACATGTCAAGCTGGACCAATTGAGCAAAATTATATAACCCAGCACTACTTCTTTCTTGGTTACCAGTACTGTCAGTTAACAGCATAACTTATAAAGTGTATTTTTATTCCACTGCTCTGTTCCATTTGTCTATAAATATTCCACTCTTAAATAAATGCCATTATAAACTGAAGTGCTTCTATAAAAACATGGCATTTTTAGGGACCAATCCTGATCCCTTGTCCCTAAAAGCATCTGTTGTTCCCAAAGTGTAGGTAAGAAGCAAGTAATATGCATCAGATTTAAAGAGCAAGCATTCAGTTAGCAGTGTGACACCTCACTGAAATGGTAGAGCTGTGGGTTAAGCTGTGGGTTACAAAAGGTCTGGGCAGGCCAGTGCCTGGCTGGCAAAATGCTCCAGGAGTGGTGGGTCAGCTCAGCACCAGGGCCATGAGAGCCAAGAGCACAGGGATTGGCACCAGCTGCTCTTATTTTTAGGGTCCTGAGTCAGTGTAGCCTCTAATGATAAGGGCTGGTTGGTTTGCCATTTACAGCTGCAGGTTCCTGGTGGAAGAGCTGGCTGCTGCCTATGGAGGGGAGCTGCTCCCTGTGGGCAGGGGCTGTCTGGCCAGGGCTGCAGCTTGTTTGGAGTCCAGAGTAAAGCAGCTAAGAGAAGCATGAACTTTCCTGCATCCCAGTGCACCTCTGGTGCTTGGATTGTTGGTTTTGCAGAAGGGTGGGAACTGTTGGCTTCTGACACCCATCTACAACTCCCTGATGTATTTCTCCTTCCAGATGTATATTTTGCATAAATCTTAGATATTTAGAAAAGGCAACATAAAGTTTTTGTGACCCTCTTGCCTGCTCCACTGAGCTTGAAAGCCAATTGGCTTTTCCCACAGTGGAGGAATGGGGCAGCAGGCAGGCTCTGGACCTGGGGGCCAGCAGCAGGAGCAGCCATCTCCTACTGGCAGCCAGCAGACACCTCTGCCAGGACAGCAGGGAAAGGAAGGAGCTGTGATCCCTGGCATGGCACACATTAGAAATGAATGGCACTGAGGGAAAATTCCCTGGGAAAGGTGTTTGCACAAAACACCTAGAAGCCTTTCACGCATTTTTTGAGGTGGGGACAGGAAGGCATTGGGGAAAAAAAATGTGGGTTGGAAACGTATTTCCAACTATTTTTAAAGTAAACAAATTCCTTTTGAAGTTATGGGTTTGTTGCATAAATTGTGCATTTGACAGAGTAAGTGGTGGGATGTTATGGTAATTACTAATGTCCCTTGAAAATTTGGTTAACCACTATATATAATCCCAAATGCAGCAGCCTTTCCAGGGAGAATTTAGATCTACCCTTTGGGCAGGATTAACTGTTACTCTCTTGTTTCAGCAGCTTTTCAATTATTTGATTCTAGCACAAGGAGTTTTCCATTTTGACAGGAAAAAGGTGTCCTTTTGTCATCTGACCTTTAAAAACAAGTTCCATCCTGTACCTGTGTGTGGTGAGCTCTGAGGTGACTGCCTGGGTACTGGGCAGGAGGGGTGGGAAAACTGTCCCAGCTAAAGACCCCCGGCTCTGTTGCAGAAATGGATTTGAATTCTTTCCTCCCTAGATCCAGACACAGAAAATCCGTTACTGCAATGCTGAACTCTGTATTTCAGGTCAGACTCCTGCCGAGATATTAACACTTGAGAAGATACCCATCCCTAACCTGCTTCTCCTCGTGGCAACCAGAACATAAACTGCGGAGACAGGGGGGGTTTCCTCTGCCTGTTATTTTATTCTCATTCTCCTTCTCAGTTTTTCCTAGGAAAGTCTCCCTTGAGTCAGCACCAGGATGTGTAGGCTCAAGACAGAAAGGTGATCTGCTCTTCCTAAGCTCAGTTTTCTCTGTGGGAAATGACATATCCTTGGGCCATCACCCTTGTTTTGTGAATTTAAAATGCTGCTTGAAGATACAAGCATATATACTTAGATGATTGCCTAAATGAGAATTTCTCTTTGGTATATTAAAACACAGAAAGAGACCTATGCTTTCAGGGGAGTTTCTAGTCTGGGTTACTTGCCTAGGCTGGGGCTTTGAATGATATCAGTATCTCTCTGCTTAGCTTTAGAGCATGCTTTTATAAATTTTATTTGTATTCAGTTGTTGCTGTTCATTTTCAGCCCATTTGCTGCATGGGTGGGATACTCATCTTGCTCTTCATTACTGAGGCAATAAAATGTCTCTCAATACACCGGTCACAGCTATCCCATCACGTGTCCTGCATGGGCTCTGAGCACTCTTCCTGCATGGGCTCACACAGCTTCCATCCACAGCCACTTCTTCCCTTGTTTTCCATCTTCATGACACCTTGTCTCATAAATTCACTCAGGCATCACTGGCACATCTCCTCACCACTGCTCTAATACCAGAGGAGAAAACATGTCTGTGATGCCTTGATTTTCAGGACATTAACTACAAATCAAAAAGCACATTGCAGCCACTTGCCAAGAGAAATTCTTATAAGCAAGTTAAAATACGATCTTACTCATTGGAGTACAATTTGAAGCTTAAGAAAATGTCATCTGTAAGGCTTTGCACTCTTATTTATAAAATAAACCTGGGTCTAGTTTCAAAAAAATTACTTCAAATACAAATTAAATGCATATTTCACTAGGGATAGACCTTTTCATAATCTGCAGAGGTTACAGGCTCAAACCTTAACAAATGTAAAGTTCAAATGTAGAAACTATGACAATAGCTCTGATGTCTTTTTGGGTGTAGAGCAGGGAAACAATATGGAGGATTGAGGAATTTCAGATTTAGATATCTGCAATAGAAATCCAGTAGCCCAAATATTCTAAAATGTGGCTAATTTCTTGTTTCATTTTGCCTCTTTACATGCTCACTTGAAGGCTTTGAGCATTGGCTTTTTAAATAGGTCTAAGAGGCAGTCAGCTGAAATGATACATAATTCTAATCACACTCTGCAAAATAAACTGGGCATAGGAATGGTGTCACTCCTAATCAGCACAAGTAAACATTTGTCAAACACTATAAGCAAATATTGCCAAATCAATTGATTTTCATATTATTTGGAAATAGAAACAGCCTTCCCTTTGGTAAATCGGCAGTGCCCAGAAATTTGCTAGGTGTTTTCAGAGAAATTCTCTTATTGGAGATGGCACAAGTTTCCTGGCCAGAGAGATTAATACTGCAAATTTAAGCATGACCAAGAGCTGAGTGTTTCTGACAGGAGAGGGGATGAAGAGCCTGGGGATGGGGACTGTGGTGGCATTAACTGATATGGGTAGCTGGGAGAAGTGTTTGGCTCCTTCTCAGCCTTCCCTGTTTTCAGGAACCTGTCCTGTCCCCCCAGCTTTCTCCTTGGGCACCCCACCAGGCAAGCACCTAGGGAAAGAGTTGCCATATTGCAATGTGACATAAAGCTAAAGCAAATAAGTGGGCATTACTGTGTTTGCATTGTGAGCAGGCTGGTGAGAGGGAGTTTAAGGAGGGATTTAAAAGACAAAATGTGATAAACTGAGCTGAATTAACAAAACATTTCCTTATGGAGAGGTGGCACAGAAGAAAGAGAAGAGAACATCAGTCTGGGTGAGCCTGGAAGGAGCACCAGGGGTGTGTGTACATCAGAGATGGTATTAGAGCCCAATGAGGCCAGGGATGGATTGTCAAAGAGAAGCAAGAAGTAGATCTGAAGATGGTAAAAGCATTTATACTGAGGTCAGAGGGACCTAGGGCAGCTCCCACTGACCTCAGGCTTACTCTGCGAAGCCCAAACCAGATGAAGGTTGGATGAATCATGAGGAGCTGTGGCTTTAAGGGATCCCAGAGTCAGGCAATTTGAAAAGAAACATTACAAGCCAGTGGGGTGGCCCAGAGCCAGGGTGGCAGAAGGTGGCAGGGTGCTGCAGCCACGACCAGGTCAGCCTAGACTTCTCAGTTGAGTTGTAGACAAATATTGGAGCCTAGACACATTTTGGGAGGACAAAAAGGGTAAGGAAATGGAGAAGTGAAGTTACCCAAATCAGAGAGCTTGAATGGAAGGGAGGTGGTGAGATTACTGGCAGGAATGGAAAGGAAGAAGAGGCGTAGGAGGCAGGTGAGCCAGAGAGCTGTACAAGGCACAACTGCTTCCTACTACTGCTTGCATGAGCTTGGAGGACTTTGGTGTCTGTCTGTCATCCCACAGCCATTCATCAACCCCAATCTCAGTCATAAATTTTAAAACATTTTATGGCTCTTGTATAAAAGTAACTCCATGCTACTCTTTCTACATATTTCTAACTCATTTTCATAAAAAATAGCAGGTTCCCAGGAAGAACTGGCGTTCAGACACTTGTGTAAGGGAGTTGGTCTCCACTAAACAGATGTACACAAAACCCAGCTGTGAAGGTGCTACAACATTCAGAGCAGACATCTGTGCTATTCAACAGGAGATAATCCCATGCACATCCAGCCACCATACTCACAGCCCTTTGCTGAGTATGCTGGATGCTCAAATGTTGTGATTACTCAACAGAAAATAATGCAACAATTTCTAAGCAGGTCTTGATTCTGGGTTGAGTGAAGGAAGTTCATTTGCATTTAAATACCCTTAAGCCTCTGAAAGACTTTGAGTTTTTCATTATGCTTGGAAAATAGCTTGTGCTTCTTTTCTAGGTCTCAAATATTACTCTCTTATTTGCAACTAGCCCTTGTCATTTCTCTGCAAGTCTTCTCATCCGTGAGCTGGTCCTTTGCATGCCACTTCTTTCCTAAGCTGGCCACCTGTAGACAGAAATCTACATATTCTCAAATTTAGCTGTGTCAGGCATTTCTGTAAACTTCTTCCCCAAGCCATGGTATGTGAAAAATATCGTAGGTTTTCCTAGACCTTTCCAAGACCACCTCACTTGAAAACTTGTTCTTGTTTTGGTACTTCTTGTTATAGACTGCAGAGCAACAGTTTATGGGTGGGGTGTTTATCCTGGTGAGTCCTTTGTGATATCTCACTTAAAACTGCTGTTTGCATTTGCCAGGATGATTCTGTGTTAACAGGTTTTTATTATGAAAAGCATAGCTGACCTTTAAAGTCCAAAGGCCATATTTATGAATGACTCAGCCTCTCTCTCAATGTGGCTGAAGATTACAGTATACAAACAAAAGCCAAAGCATACTTCTCCCATGTAACTTTTTGAGAAAGCAGTATTTGCCTCTGGCATTCACCAAGGGAGCTTTCCCTTTGTGTGCAAGAGGAAAATTGGGCAGGCTACAATAAAAGGCATTGTTGGTCCCAGCATGCAAAGAATGATGATCCAAGAACTGAAATAATAGAAAAGTGTCAGGAGGGAATTTATTTCACAAACATGTCAAGATAGCTTCAGGCTTACTGAAGTTTTGATTCAAGCTTCTCATTCTTCTTAAATTCTTTCCAGGCCAAAACGGATTAAATAGTTGCTAATCTTCAATCACTCAGCATTTCCCTGGGATCAGGGTTTGAGGATGACATTGGCGTGCCGACATTTCAGCCTCTGGTTCCTTAATGACAGTAAACCCCGGGGAATCTCAGAGTATGTACTCTTGCACTGTGATTAGGGTCTCTCCTCAAATTCCATTGTGAAGGGCTCTGCAGGAAGAGCCTTCTTGCTTTGAGTCCTGGAGAGTATCTGTCACAATAGTCAGCAAGTACGATCAATATTGCACCCAAAATATTCATATGAGGTTATAAGCTATCATTTTTTATGGAGCTGGTTTCCAGACCCAAATATTGCCTGACACCAGTGCTTACAAATCATTGCAAATAGGAGAAGAAAACTGGTCTTGCTGTGATGTATCTAGACAGATTCTGCCAGTCCCAGACTTCTAAAAAGAAAAATAAAAAATCTAAAATTGTGTCTTTTGGCACATAGTCTCTAATTGGGATGTTGTCCAGTTGAACTGACAACAAAACAAGAATAGTAATAATAAAACATTCCTATATAGACATTATTAATTATTTTTCCTAAGCCTCTTTTTTCAAAAAAATAAGGTGTCCTAGAAAGTTCAGAACATCTTTTTTTTTCCCCCTCTTCTTCCTCCTCACTGCTGGAAAATCCCTAGGAGCTAATGTCTGGAAAATCCCTAGGAGCTAAGAATTTGCAGTAGCTGCTAAATGGAAAAACTATGTAATTTATGTCCTGTGGCCTTATCAAATATAACTACAAACCATGTTCACAGCAAATTACACAGCACTTCACCAGTGTGAGAGATGACACATTGCCTATTGTGATAGATGACCCCACACCTAGAACTGACTGGCAGTTTTCATGAAATAGCAGGGCATCCCTTTGGTGCCTAACTGACAAAGGACAGATGGTCTTTTTCTCCTTCAAGGAGGATTCCCATCAGGCTTTATTTGCAATGGTTTATGTGCCTGTGAATTATTTGTATTAAAAGAGAATTGGTATAGCATTTATTGGTGAACTATAACACATTGAGATGAAGTGAAATTTTTAACTATTTTTTTGCGTCAACAACAGTACCAGCTGTTCAATATTTTTCCTTTCTCTGATAACGGAGACCATTTTCATTAGCCCTGGTGCCCCTGTGCTTCTTTGGCAGTATAAATTCATTTATGCCTGCCTTTGAGGCCTCTCTGCCCTTCCAGAGCAGTGCACCAGAGGCTGAGAATAAATTACAACCAAAATGCTATTAATGGTACCAAAAAAGCATAACACAGGCAAATACTTTTTAATGTTCTCAGTACTCTTTTTAACCTTTCTCTTCCTTAGATGTAAATTAAAAGGTTATGGATGGCTCACAGGGACTGATGGATTCCCTCTGGCCCTTTCTCTTCTCCCTTGATGTTTCTCATAGCTTAGTTGTTCCTTGGTGAATATTGTTGAACCCTGTTCTGCTAGTCTTACTTAATATAATCTAACCATTTTGTGCTTAAACAAAGCGATTTATACAACAGAATGTTTTGGGCAATATGGTCTGGAGCTGTTGGACTGACTAGAATGTTGTATTACCTTTGGTTTTTCAGAGTTTTTTAGGCCTCTTGCTCTTGAATCTATGGGTATTAAATGGGTTTTCCCAATTTAATTCATACTAAAATGTTAATCATTGTGATAAAATAAGAGGCCTAAGATTTAGTGGCTCTTTTTGTTAGCATATTTTGTGCAGGTTCACTAACAGCATTAGATTCAGACCTGATTAACTGAAAACTTCTGGAAAAAATGCATGTTTTGGTCAAGGACAATTAGGAGCAGTTCCTGGAAACTGTTTGCTGCTCAAACTCAGCTCTCCATTAGTTACTTTTATTTATACATCTCCAAAAACATGCCAGGAAAATTAAAGTAATTATGAAATTCTCTGAGAAATTTTTGCTATATTGCTCCTTATAAGGGAAGTAAAATCTGATCTTTTCTCAGAATCCAGACCTGCCTCAGTTCAGATGGATGAACACTCTAATTACAAAACACATAAAAGATCAGGCTTCATTTCCAAGAGGATCAGACAAGTCCATCAAAATGCCATCAGTCTCCTGTGCCTTTTGCAGGCTCTCTGTGCTGCACGCAGCCAATGCCTGGGGAGCTGCTACCTGCCCGTGCAGGTGAGTGGCCATGCAGCACTGGTGGGTGCCCTGCATGCATATCCCATGCACAGTTTCTCAGCACTGCACCTCAGCCACAGCCCAAGTGTGGCCAGAAATGCAGACCCTGTGTGGTCAGGGTGATGGCTGGAAAGGATGTGGTGAAGCTCAGTGTGAGCAGAAGAAACAAATGGCCAATGAATGAGTAGTCAGGAGGGCAGTGATGAATGGGAAGTGCCCTGAGCAAAGGAGTGGGCTGAAAAAATCAATGGGAGGTGAAAACCACTGAAAATAGGGTGGATGAGGGAAAACACTGCCCAGAAGGGCCCTGTGAAAATCCCTGTGTGGCACAGAGGCTGGTGGCCACCACAGAGCGTCTGTAGGGCTTTGGGAGGATTGCTCACTGGTGGGGCTGGGTGCAAGCAAGGATTTATTTGGGAGTTTTGTGTTAAAATATACATCAGTGCTAGCAAGAGCAGGAGGTCTGACTGTAATGAGCTTAATGAATGTGGCACAAGGGATGTCTCAGGTAGAAGGCAAAATATAGGATTTCTTGTGTGTGTAATTAGGACACTTGGCAGCTGGGTAAGCTTTAATTGCCATCCAAAGCTCCTGATCTTGCCAAAGAATGAAGAGTGTGAAGAGAGCTATTGATTTCCATCTGGACAAACAATTTACTTTTTAGTGCTCATCAGCCTGATGTGTATCTTCATTCCCTGTCACTGCTGTGTGCAAGCTAAAGCTGCTTTCATCGGCAGATTTCAGGTGGGATTTCAGCTGAATTTGTGGTTAGAATTGCAAGGCATTAATGGTAAAAACTGACTCACTTACCACACTGGCAGTGCACAATGTGCTGTTAGTTTTGAAAAATCTCCGCCTATCTAGGTCCTCATACAAAGCGTCTCTTTGCTGTAATGTCCAGTTGCATCCCAAAAATAAAACAGGCACAGAAAGAGCCTTCTTCTCTCTGCTCAACTGGGGAAAGTTAATGTTGATTTTATAAGATGTGTGTTTGTTTATAAATGTGGTGTTACTGAGCAGAGGATTAGATCAAAGAAGTGGATTTTGCTTTTCACTTTGAAGACACAGATGTCCGCAGTCAACATGACCACATTTGGGGGAGGCTTCCAAATTTCATGGGCTAAATGCCATTTTTAGATTTTTTTCCTGTCCTTGACAGTTTCATTGTTCCAGGGACATGTAGCTGGTGCAGGTCATGATCTTGAAAGAAAGACACAAAGAGAAAACTGTTATGTAGCATTATATAGTAATGTCACTAGGAAAAAAATTAATGGAGTATTTTGGAAGGAAAGGTTGAGGTGAGGAGAGAGGAGGTAGAATTATTTTTGCAAAGCTATCAAAAAACCCACACTTGCTGCAGCTTACGATATGCAAATAGCATCATCAGGCACCAACATTTTTATACAACTACTCAATCTAACACTGTGCATGTAATGGAGATTGGTGTGCCCATGCAGGGTAGATGTGTGCACAGCTTTTTCTGATTTACCAGGAGAGCACCTCTCCTGTGAAGAAAGGCTGAGAGCACTGAGGTTGTTCAGCCAGCAGAAGAGAAAGCCTCGGGGAGAACTCACCATGGCCTTCCAGTACTTAAAGGAGGCTTATAAAAAAGAGGCAGAGCAACTTTTACACAGGCAAGATGGGGGCAAGAAGGAATAGTTCTAAGCTAAAACCAGAGAGATTTAGATTAGAAGTTAGGAAGAAATGTTTTACTGAAGGACGGTGAGTCCCTGGAACAGGTCGAGCAGAGCAGTTGTGGATGCCCCATCCTTGTCAGTGTTTAAAGTTGGATGGGGCTTTGAGCAGGTGACCCTACCCACGGCAGGGGAGTTGGAACTAGAGGATTTTTAAGGTCCCTTCCAGCCAAGGACCTTTTAGGTCCCTTTCTATGAATCTGTGAAATGTCTAACATGGATTAATATGGTTACTGATTTTTTTTTCTTTCTTTAAGAAAGATTTAACTCAATGTGTAGGGGGAAAAAATCAAATTCAAATATTTCCTCTTGGAAAGAGTGATTTTTTTCCTATTGACTTTAGTAACTAATCCCATTAAAGTAGCTTGTAGTGGAAAGCAGGCCTTATATGTGAACAGGAGAATAGAGGTAAAAATGGAGAGTTTTAGATTCGTATTTGACAAATTTAAAATAGGAAAATGATGTACTTTCAGTTGGTTGACCTTGAATAATGTCTTGCATATTAGAATATTTTAGAACCATTATGCTACTTTTGTGTGTGTGTATGTATCTCCCTTTCTAATCAGAAGGTGATAATATACACAAAAAAAGTCATCCGGTACCTCACACAGCTGTTAAAATACAACAGAGTATTTTATTGATATATCACCTTTGCTATTTGAGGTTGGGTTATAGTCTCATTTTATACACAGCAGTTTTACTGTTGGTTACAAAATGCTTCCCACATGATACTGTCTTATCAACTTCACTGTTTCTGGAGAGATTTTGAGAAATGAGTCATGGTGTGGTATGTCCTACTTAGGATACTTCAGATGTTGCTTTTTAGAAGGTGCTTCCCCAAGCCTTTGACTTTCACATCTTGAAAGAAGACTGCTCAGAAGTGGAATCACCTGAAACCATTAATTATCTTTTAAAATGTGTCTTTCTCCTGTGAAAAATAAATGAAAGAATACTTTTCCCTGTGCTATTAAAAAGCTGTTTTATATTATTTGTAACTGAAAAGAATAAGTAAGTATATAGTTCCATTCCTGCTGTTAATGCATCTGTTAAAGTGAGCAGATAATTATACCTGAGATCTATTGATCCATACTCTAAAATTATGATCATAATCATTAAATAATTATATTCTTCCATCCCCACTTACTGTACTTATTACCATATGGTATTTCTTCCTTGATCCTGGAAGGAATAAGAAAATGAGCATTTTGAGGCACTAGTCTATATGTATTTATAGCAGTAAGGAGTGGAACTGCCAAAACGCATGAAATTTTCTGTTACAGCTTTCAGAGAAATCAGTGAGAGGTCTCTGCTTTCAGTGCTGAATTTGTCATTGCAGTTATAAGCATAACTGGTCCTCTGCATTTGATTTCACGAATCCAGTTCAAACAGAACTGAATTTACATGGCCAGCAAAGTTACTGACAGACGTATTCACTAAGTGAATTGACTTCTCCTAGCCATTTATTAAGACGACACTCATTCCTTTCCAATAACATGGTTGGCAGTGTTTGTATGTCTACCTAAAATTAAAGCAGCTGCATTTCCACAAAATATTAAGTTGCTGTCAAATGTAGAAGGACAGAGAAATCTAAATATCAACACATCAGACAGAAGTGTAAGCATTGGTGCAGAACTACCCTAGCACATAGCAAACAGTAAGTTACAGGCCATCACAAGTCCTCAGGATTTCAGGGGGAAAAAAGACTCATAGCCATCAGTTTCAAGACAGCACAAGAAAAGGTGATTGAGGTATTTTACTGGTGTAACTAGACATAGGTGCCTGGAGCTGAATACAAGCGTATTTCCATGGAACTAAGAGGAAGGAGCTGATTTTGGGTAGAATTCTTCCTAACCAAGTGAAAGGATAGGAGGGTTTGTATTATGTATAGAAGGTTGCTGTTGATTTTACCAGCAATAAATCAGTTTAATCTACCTTTTTCTCTCTGTTGTTTGAATATGCTGAGGTGGAAATCTTCATTTTGAGTTGTGCTGATTGGTGGGAGAATTCAGATGGACCCTGTGAAACCTGAGCACTGGGCTAACAGCAACTTCGTGAAGGTCAACAAGGAAGAACTGCAAATATTTGCAAATGGCTAGATCTGTACAGAATAGGAACTAACCAGGAGCCCTGCAGAAAAGGATCTGAGGGTTACTGTGGTCTCCAGGTTCAAAGTCTGAAAATATGCAAATAGTGTATTGGGCTGTACGAGGATGATCATGGCCAGTCAACCAAGAGAAATTGTTATCCCATTCTACTTGATACTGGTGAGGCCATATCTGGAATACTGTCTCTTGCCTGGGGCTGCCCCATGAAAAGAGATTGAGAAACTGGAGATGGCCTTGCAGAAGACTACTATGATAATTAGGGGTCTGAAACGTGTGGCATGGAAAGAGATTTAGGGAGCTAGGCTTCCTTGGTTGGGAAATGAGAAGGCTAAAAAAGGAACTAGAAGCAACCTACGGGTACTTGAAAGACAGTTAAAAACACAGTGGAGAAGAATTCTTCTCAACAGATACAGAGGGTAAATCAGGCAGAAGTTATGCCTTGAGAGATTCAAATTGGACATCATGACAAAAGCTTTTGCACTACAAGGATACATGATCCTAATACCAAATACACAGTCTGGTATTTTTACTGACATTTGGAAAATGGACCTTAAAGCCCATTCAGCTCAGCATCCCCTCAGAATTAAACATTAGGTGTATCGAGGGTTCAGGTTTATTTGCTGAAGGCAATGCCCTGCAGGTTTATCTGCTGCAGATCTATCTGCTGCAGGCAGCATCTTCTGTGCTGCCTCCAATCTCTGTCATGTGTTGTAGCACTACTTGTCAGTGACAAGTGGGGAGCAGAGTTTTGCCCCTCTCTGAACTGCACCTCAGCTGCACTATTTCTCCATTCTATTTCAGCTGGTGAGTTTGAGGTATCCAGAAACCTCTCGGTTAAGTGATAAGGAACAGCAGTTCCAATGAAACAAGCTGATCACTCATCACCCATTGCCTTTTCAAGCCTTCCAGGTTTCACTCCCTGTATAGTATCTGCTTCCTATGGAAGCACCTACCCATTGTGCCCCCATGGTGGGGCAAACAGCTAATAAACATTCCCCTTTGAAGGAGACGAGATCATTTCATGCCTGTTCTGTGACAAATTATAGCAAGAATTATTGCCACGTGAATACACTAACACTGTAGCTGTTCCGTGTATCCTTCGTTGTTTTATAACTTCTTAACTCTGACACAACAGCACGTTAATAACCTTTGTAGAAAAGCCTATCGGAAATCTTTAACTTTCTTAGCTTGATTTGTGATGTATTAATCTACTTGTTTTTCTCTCGCACTAATCTCAGTGCTGAGGAAGCTGGCAAAAGAACTCCTTGCCCTTTGCACGAACACAAAGAAAAGCACTAAGTTTTTGGGTCATGTGCATACATAAACGTATAGAAATGTGTTTATATTTATATATATATATGCACACATATATTCTGTTTCATGTGGAAATAAAAGCTAATTCCACTTTAACAAATTTCATGTAAATATAAAGCCTCCTATTGCATTTGCAAGTTATTGACCAAGTCAACAAAAAAAATTTACAAAGCTTGTATAAATCAAGGCAAAAGATGCCTAAGTGATAAGAAAGGCTTTGAATTAATTCTCTGGCTCCTGGAAGGAATGAGAAATGCAAACCATGAAAAGAAAAAAACGCTACAGCCAAATGTCACTGCTCTTCCTGTTGAGCTTGCAAGGGCTTTTCAGGCAATGTGAGGGAAGGACAGCCTGCCACACCTGCAGGGTGCTGCCAGCTGGTCAAACAGCTTCACAACAGGGAAATGGAGACTTAGGATGAACATTAAAAGGTAACTCAAGTTACATTGCAACGGGCTTGGATCCTTTCAAAAATAATAACTTGCATCCATCAGCATTTTTAAGCTTTTGCTTTTTTAGGCAATCAAGACATAGTTTTGATGGTAGATATGAAGCCAAGGCAAGAACACAGCATATGCATTTTTCCTCTTGTGTCAGTGCAGCCCAGTTTAGCTGCCATGATTTAGCAAAGGCTTTACCCCACCCTTCCCTCAGGAAGTCCCACAGTGGGCACTTACAGCAGCTCACAGCAGCTGGTTTTGGATTCCTGAAACCCATTGAAGAGTAGCTATGTAAGTGTGAATGGCATGAACCATTCCCCCTTCTACTGCTAGAGCTGATGTTTTCTCGTCAAGCTTTTAAAATAGTGTACTTTATTAAAAATGCTGTTGATAGAAGAAATAGTTTTATTGTTGTGTTGCAGTCACAGCAAGAACCATTTGCAAGGCACTTATCCTAGCTCTGTCTCCTCTCAGCTGGAGTAGCATTTCTGGCATATTTCTGGGAAGTCTGTCCATCAGGGACACAAATGGTGCATTTCTATCATTTTCTGTAAGAGATATATTAACTTGTGTAATTCAGTATAAATTTCCACAGACTACTAATCTCATTTTTTCATCACGGTCATACCTGTGATACCTAACCCATGCTTGCTTTTTTTAAAAATTCAACGAGTGACTTTTCTCCTGCATAGAAAGAAGGTTCATAAGGCATGGTGAAGGTGAGGAGATAGGAGCACAGAAGGTAAACAGTCAGAATACTGCAGCTGTTGCCTCAGTGATCTGTTTGCTCAGCCAAGTAAATCCAGAAGTTGATTCTGGTTGTACACAATAACTGCAATCTATTGTAACAAAACACGTGGGAAGACTACAAATGTGAGGAATGCCCTGTGCCTCTGCATGCTGTCCAGGCTGCTTGGTGCCATGTGTCACAGCAACAATGCTGCCAAAGCTGACTTGCAAAGAATCACCCTCTGACAGCTTTGTCTCCCAACAACCACGTAGCTGTGAGTTCATGGGAATTCCTCCTTCTCTGCAGCATGCAAAATGCCAGCTGAGGAAACACCCAGATCATTATCCCATAGCAGACAAAACAAATATTGTGTTTCCCCTGAACCAGCTATATATAGAATTCATCTGACCCTGGTAAGACTCTGAGATAGCATGGGTTCAACTCAGGCAAAGGAAAATGCTGCTCCTCAAAAGGAGCAAATCCTCAAAAGGATTTCTCTGCAGGCTAGCAGGTGCACTGTTGATTTATGCATCCAGAAGGAGTTGGTCTCTTCTTCCAGAAGTGATCTGTTATGTAAAGAATAGATGGCAGACAAATTTGTACAGCATTTGGAAAATGTAAAAGCACTTGGAAGCTTGTCCATGCAGTGGGGTGAAGTGACTTGTTGCCTGCCCAATGTCTTTAGCTTCTCTAAATGAGGAGCCCAGACACTTAATTATTTAGTAGAAATACTGACTCTCTGAGTCACTGGGCTTTTTACAGTAGAAGAGCAGAAAGAGAAAACTTTTGACAACTACCTGGGTGAAAACCTCTTTGAGTTGCTGTTTGTGAATCTAAGGCATGATTAAAGTAACATTTTTCTCTTCTTTGGCTGTGAGTAAGACCTGGTCATGTACCTCTACTGAGAGAATGATCCATTGATTCTAATGGGAGCTTTTCCAGCAGATCAGTGTTAATAATGGTGTTTGACTGTGCAGTAGTTGCACAATTTTCTACCGAGCTGAAAAATCACTTGTATTCCTTTCCAAAAGTGAAATTCAGTGTCTCTCCATATTTCTGGTGCAGATTCCCTTTGGTACAGTGGGATGTGCTGGTGACTGAATGGCTCAGTTGCTGTCCTCTCCTGACTTTTCACTCTCTGGAGTTTCAAGTAGCATTTCATTAATAGTGTGAGAGATATCCATTAAGGTTTTAGGGACAGTGGTGATGTTCCAGCATTTGCAAGCGATGGGAAATGTTTTCCAACTTTGCAGCTGCCTATCATGCCTGAGCAATCACCTGTGTGGTATGCATTTGTATTCAGCAGCAATCCAAATTCCCCTTTGTCATGGTCACACAAACTGTTTAACAGCAGTGGCCATCTCTGACCTTTAGTGACCCACAGAAAGGTTGTGCATTTGCTACTGGGCACATTAGACTCATCATTATTTGCTACTGGCCATGTTAGACTCATCATTACATAGCTGTTTTCACTAAAACTGTAGTATTCAGTGTAAAAATAATAATTGAACCACAGGACTGGGAGGGACCACTCCTTATCCATCCTTCTTCCCAATCTCTCACTTTCTGCTCCTGGCAGATGTTTCTTCTTCTTACAAACACCTGGTACAGAGGCTGCACATTTTTACCAGGCAATCTTTTTCTCTGCTCTTTATTGCTAGAAATTTTTCTGTACTTTTCCATGATAAAATATAAGCCTGTTTCTTGCCTTCTGCCTTGTGGAAATTACTCCTTCTATCTTTGTGGTAATTTTTACATAGCTGCAGACTGTTCTCAAGTTGTGGCTGTGAAAAAAAATAAAAATCTTACTCATATGCTACTACTTTTTTTTGTCAAACGGATAAAATTTCACTCTGGGTATCAATACTTTTCTGTCATAACTTTTAAGCCATGTCTCCTGTTTCAGTATCTTTTCCTTTCTCCGAAAGCAAATGCACTGTTCACATATGCACCCTCAAGTACATTTTGCAAAGCAATTTTCTTCTTCCTGTCACTGCCAGCAGATGACTCGGTATAGTGTCAGTCACAAAACACCTGGATTTGCATCCTTCTCTGAATTAAGCATTTTCTCCTTTCCACATACAGCTTTCTGTGATACTGCTTAAGTGGCCTACAGTCCATATTCTATCAGGAACATTGTTTTCATTGTTCTGCATGACATCCATAGTGTGACACAGCTTTTTCTTGGCTGGGGGTCAGCTTTGTTCTTTTACACTAGTCTCTCCAGCAGGATAGTTACAGGAAAATACTGGATATTCAACAAGGTACACAATATTTAAATCCTATGTTGGTGCCTGTTGCTGACCTGTTTTGCATTACTGCATATGATGAATTTAAACAACACTCCCATAAGATTATGTGAACACATTCTATTTTGTAATGTTAATTTGTGAATAAACTGATATTTTGATAATCTTATAATAAATATGCACAATATTGCTCCGGGTGCATCTGTTCCTAGATTGTTAATGATGCCTTTCTATTCACCATAAATAATAGAACAACAATCACAATCAGAAAACAAATCTGAATTTGTATTTAAACTACACAGTTTTATACATTTATAGGAATACAGATGATGTTTTTACTGTAGTCATTAGTACTGAAATCTTGTTTAAACAGCTACAACATGTATTTCCAACACCCAACTGTGTGCCTGGAACGCACTGTCTCAGCACTGTGTCTGACAAAGAGATTCTCCTTCCTCCAGCCTTGTCTCCCATAAAGACATTGAGAAGCTGTCAGAAGTGATTCCTGACCAGCTCCCAGGGAGCAGCTGTGGCCACCTGAGCTGGGCTGGTGACTGTGCCTCTGGGGCCAGCCTCACTGTCCTAGCGTGCATGGCAAGTGTCTACGATATCACAGTGTAGCATCACCTCATATCCTGTAATTTCAGTGAGATCTAAAACTTGCCATCATTTTCAAGTTCATAAGGTGATTGTGGATGTCCAAAAAATCTGTATTGACTATAACTTTCCAATCCATTGGCTGCAGGAAAACTATTTTCAATACCTTTTCTGATAGGAACCCTGGGAAGTTTTAAAATTACTGGATAGTAGCACTTTTCCTCCTGGCTAAAAGTAGTGTTAACTAAAAGAAAACCAAACTGTGCCAATGGCTACATCCCAAATACGTATAAGTCCAAACAGGCCTTAACAATGGTGGAAGGATCACACATTATACCAGATACTGTATAACACTACTTGTAGCAGTTTTCCAAGAATTTGAAACATCCTACATGATAGCAACTCAATTACCTGACTGCTTGTTTAAGCAAAGTAATATTTGCACATTATTCAGTGAATGACAGTTATTCAAATAACTGCACCTATGCACATTAAGTAAAAGCAGCCTTTACAGAATATTTGAGGAATGTGTGGAAAATTCAGATGAAAATCTAGTGAGCTGCCATTTTAGAAACACACTTTGGTATTTCCTTCATGCTATTCATTAACCACATTCCCAAATGCTGAACATCTGCAGATATCTGTGACAGCATGGCCAAGGCAGTTGCCTAGGCTTTGTCTGAGTTCTGAAGGGGGGACCTGGCCTTGCCAGCAACATCAGAGCTGGAAGAAAAATTAATATTCCTTCTCTTTTCCTGTCTGCCCTGGTGAGGACAGACCTTGGAGATGCCTGGGGCAGTACAGCTGAGGACTGGTGCGGTGGATGTTGCTTTTGGCGTGAGGTCTGGCACAAAGCCTCCTTTGCCTACTGCCTGGGAGACAGAGATGTGCTCTGGCAAGGGCTGGCCCTCCTCCAGAATAACATCCAGTCAGGGTAAAACTGGGGAAAATGAAACCGGGGAAAATAAGTGTTTCTTTTAGGGAAAAGTGTGTGAGATCCTCATTGTTTCAGTCCCTGAGGCAGAGGTGGAGCACAACACCGGTGTCCCTCCTACCCCACAGAGGTGGAAACCTTAACAGTACACAAGAGTGGGAGCAGGTGGACACGCTCTGCCGGCTTATTTTCTAAGGATTTATATCTGGAACTGCCCTTCTCATGGGATATTCTTCCTTTGGTCACCCAGATGAACCGCCTGGTCTCCAGCTGTGCTACCAGGGAAGGAGTAAGCAGCGGCAAAGGACTCGCAGGTGGCCAAGCCAACGCACCCTCGAGCAGAAGGGTCATCAACCTTTCCCCTGCCCACCCCACTGGAATGGATGAGGAAACGTGCCTGGACGCGGCGGTCAAAACGCTGTCACGGCAGCCGTACCCCAGCACGGCACTACTGGAACGGGAACTGGGCCGTGCCGCCCCTCAAGCCGTGCCGCCCCTCAGGCCGGGCGCGGGGCCGGCTGGGCCCGCCCGCACA